>BTPG01000001.1:170648103-170873103 GCA_036245525.1 Semisulcospira habei | reverse complement strand
GCTAACAGGTTCTGTAGTCTAAATGTAAGTAATGAAGGACTTATCTGCTCTCCTCAGTTCTCCTTTGTGCGTAGGAGAGTTCCAACGACATTTACCAGGGGCACTCGCAAACCTTTGTTACGTATGCATATTTACATGGATTGTGAAAAGAGTTGAAAAGTTTCCGCTGAGGCATGACATTGAGAATCCGCTTTATCAGGAAAGTTTAGCAGTCAAATCCCACACTAGAGCAGACTGCTGTAATGCCACCAATGCGTCATATTTCCTATGTTTTCTTTTTGTTTTGTCACTGATTAGTATTGTTATATGTTTACAGCCAAACACGTAACAATCGTAAGGAACCGAGGACAATAACCACAAAATGGGTCGGTCGGTCCGTGTTACGCGTATTCTCTCTTCTTTCTTTGTTGATCATTACTGATGGTACAGAAATAAGAAGTGTACTTGTTTGGAAAGAAGGTGCGTCTGACTTTAGTAGGATGAAAATATTGAATACAAATTAAATTTGCATCCACATTCAATGAATTTGTTGTACTTGATGTCCAAAATTTTGTTCATTTGAGTGAACTTCCTTGAGTCATAGATCTGAGAAACTGAATTGCCACAGGGAAAATATAACATCCTGAATTATAGCTACTTACAGAAGTCGGTTTCGTATTATGGTGTCTGTCCTATTTTCCCCGGCATCTGAGAGATTCATTTCATTCACGTGCTCTTGTCAGAGAACCTTCTATTGGTTCTTTTTGTCTGTTTCAACATAATTTTTTCAGAGCTTATTTTTATCTTAAAAGAATGTTGTGTGTTATGAACATAATTTTGGTCTGTAGAAAAACAACGCTTATGTCGAACAACTCTGTGAAAAATTCGACTTATCCGTATGACGGTTAACGCGGGATAAGTCGAACGACGGATAAGGTTCGACTTAAGCGTCGTCCGCTGTATTATTATTATTACGAGATACAGCTAAAAATAGATTGTTACGCTAACGGCTGCGCAGAATAAATAAATGCAATTACGCGTGTGCTTTTGTTGCGTGTCCCAACCGCTGTTAAAGGGCCACTACCGCCGTAACTGTTCAAAGAAACACTTCTGTAACAGATAGTTACGAAACGCTACACACAGGTCTAGTTATGGTTCATTGAGACACAGGAGAATCAAGATCAGCACACGTCGTCTTTATATCAAGTAACCTGACAATGACTCTACTACGTTCTAGAAACACAACGCTATCAGAATGAAAAACAGCTAAAAATAGATTGATACGCTAACGTCTGCGCAGAATAAATAAGTGTGATTACGCGTGCGCTTTTGCTACATGTCCAGACTGCCATAAAAGCTCATTAGGTGTTTCGACAAGTCATAACAAACACACTTAGTGCTGATATTTGTCTTTAGTTTTACGCATAATGGTACTTTAAAGTTCAATCAACAAGGCATAATAAACACAAACTGTGCTGAAATGTATCTCCAAATTTACGCATAATTTAACTTTAAACCCAAAGAAAATGGACAAACAAACAAAATACTGAGAGAGATCAGTCGCTACATCAGTATCTTCATATATCGCAGACCGAATTTGGCAACATATGTTTGTGGCCTGTTGAGTTGCCACTTCTGCGATAAATGAAGATAAGTAGCGACTGATTTCTCTTTTTGTTTGCTTGTCTCTTTTGATATAGGGTATTTACCCGAAATATTAATATTTTGTGTTCAGTTCTAACTCAGACTCAGAAAAACCTAATCATTTTGATTCGATGGAATGTGAGCTCGCGCTCTTCTCGGTTTCTGTCCAGTTTTTCCAGCAGAACGGTTTGTTTATAATATTGCTGTCATCGCGTCTAATACAATGGCGGAAGGCAGTCACTGAATCAGCTCGCGCAGCTTCTTGTATGTAAGGACCAGCATAATGATAGAGGCAGGCAAGAGTCAGGATTCTCATTAGCTTTCGTATCTGCGGGCGTCATGAGGATCTATGTTTATTCCAGACAGGAGGTGTTTATCATTGAGTGTATCTAATTCAGTGTGATAGTGGTCCTTTCTACAGATGAGAAAAGGCATAGATCCTCAAATGTCCGCCACGCAAGTTACAGGACCGTGACCCATGAGAATCTGTGCCTAAGATTTGCTTTTTCAGTTCACACAATTTTAATTTCCAGGCTGAGTGGGGGAAAGGGAGCCAGATGGGCTATTGTGTTTTGCAGTGAGTTTCAGCCGTTTCTTTTGTTTTTTAGTAACCGTACATCAATGGCCATATTATAAATGAACACACTTTTCCCCCCTCTTTTGTTCTGGTACAGAGAGACTCGAGTTCACTACGGAATATACTTGTATCTCCTGAGGCACATATATGGGCAGAAATTTAAAAGCCAGGTTACAAATAAAAAATTAAATATATACTAAAATGGTCTTGGATAGGGCTATTATTTGGTTGAGGGCTGGAGACAGTACAAGGCTTTAGCCTGCCTTGAAGGCCGCTTTCATCGGAACTGCCGTCAGATGGTATGGCAGAAGGTTCTCTGTTCCATCTGATGTGCACAGAGACAAATGAACCTATCAAGAAACATTCATTCCACCGTTACCGCATACTTTCACGAGGATAATATATTCTTGTTTTTTACATCAGACGGATGGCATTCACTGCCTAGCAATGTAGAGAAAGATAATAGGAGACCCGTAAGACAATGAATTCAATAGAGCCGCGTCAGTCATTAATTTACATCATTTTTTAATATCAAAATTTTGACCCCAATTTTACCCCCGTTAATTCTGAATCAACCCTTTGATTGTAAAAAAGTGATGAGTATGACTGATGCGGCCTTATTGATCTGATTATCTTACGGGTCTCCTATTATCTTTCTCTATAACTATTGTCTTTGACAATACCTAATCATTTACCTGATCAAGTGATGCCAAGTGAAACTTAATACTTATTAACAAGTTGCAACTAACTTTTAGGAACCTGCAGAGGTAACCTTTAAGTGTGTTGCCATAAGAACTTATTAATTACTTACCATAAGTTCTTACAAGTACTTACCCTAAGTTCTTACAACAACTTGACTTAAGTCACAACTTACTCGGTCAGATTTAACAAGATACAAGGACAATAAAAAAACTTTTTTTTCTCAGTAATACTCTGGCGGTGGTGCAGATGGGGTTAAATAATCAGGTACAAGTGGTGTAAGTGGCATGGCATTTTTCTGTGAAGTGTATGACATTAATAAACGATTACCAAATCTGATTTTTATTTGTTTAAAAGATTGTGTAGTTTTTCTGTGGTTTCCTGTACCCCTATCTTTTTTCCCTCTGCTAAAAAACTAGCCTTTAGTTCTTCAACATTCACGGGTGATTGACTACACATTTTATTCTGTATTTCTGACTTCTGTTTTTTGTAATTATTTAAATCATCCTGGACCCGCTTAAATTCTTCGTCATCAATAAAATTATCATTCAATGCCTTACTGATAATAAGTTTCATACTGCTCAGCTTTGCACCAGCAAGCATACTCAATGCTTCATGTTTCTGTAATTTCGTGTGAAACCTCTTGTTCAAGGCCTCCAAACCAAAGCAAGCCAGGCATGTAGCAACGCTAACACCCTCAACTGCTATTCCAGCCAAACTCCCAATTCCTGTGGCGAACAGAACAATACCCCCTACAGAACATGAAGCTGAAACTGCACCAATAGCCATAGAAGTGTTTTGAACAGAATTAAAAACGGTCTTATACCGTCTTTTGCACCGTGAGTATTTCGCCTCCTCACTCTCCAAATATTTCAAAGCTTCTGTAATATTATTTAATCTGAATGCATCTGCCTGTAATGTTTTATCTGATGCAATTGGCATATGTGGATCAGGCGCAAGTGTTGTTTTAGTCATCGCATTTGTTTCAGTCGGCTCAAGCGTCGGTAGTTGCGGATAGAAGTTTACCATTTTTTTTATTGACAAATATTTTTTTTTTTATTTAATCAGCAATTACATTTTGCAACTCTTCAAAAGTATACAATTTGCTGGCATAATAAAATGCAACAAGATCAATGTGTTCAAGGTTTATGTAAGTTAGACGAACAAAAGTTGTTTTGTCAACCACCACCTTGACAGCTGGAACACTGCTCGAAACATTAATAACATCAACATTTTTTGTAATAGCAATAAAGACCTTTGATGATTCTGTTACTGTTTCGTCCCATGTAAGTTTAATTCCCTGTGCAATTTGAGCCTCTTTAGCAGTAGTTACTGATTTCATGATAATTTCAAATACTATTGTCACTTCTCTTGTGATGGTAAAGTTTGCTGGCATAAACACAACAGAAGTATCTGATCTACCCTTTCTAGTTGTAAGAAGATACCGCCGTCTCTCATAATTTTCAACTTTCAGTTTATCTCTGCTATTGTTGTCTGGGGCAAAGCTTGGAACAAGGCTTACAATAAGCGGCCCAGAGTTAACAACCTTCCTAAACACTAAGGCACCTTCGTCATCAGTGTATACATAAGGACTAATAAATTCAATCTTTATGTCCCAGTCAATTGTGGGTGGTGGAACAGGTACAGGTGAAACCACCCACTTATTTCCCACATGTATTAAGTTGTAAGGCGCATTATTTACAGGTGGAGTAGGTACAGTAACATCACGCAGCTGACCAAGTTTAGGAATCTGTCTTTCACCGTCTTTCATGTCAACAATTACTTTCCTCTTGTACATGCCATTTGAATCAAGTTCAAAACCATATATTTCTCCAATTTCTCCTTCCTTCTCAAAATCCTGTACGTCTGCCAAATCTTTTAACTCTGTTACTGGACATGCAACTGGTATGATTCTAGGCTTTGGACCAAGACCACTCATTTTTATAAACAAAAATAAAATTATTTAATTTCCAACACAACACTAAAATCATGCATAAGAACTGGTTTGTCATCCTGATTAGTTACAGATATACTCAGTGACTCAAAGAAACTAGAACCTAATTTCTTAAACTGCAAATTAGGAAATCTAACAACTACACTTTCACAATACGGAGCAGTTCCAGTTGGTAAGCATCTCAACAAAGTTGAAGGCTTTCCATTGTGTACATTTTCTGATGTGTTTAGTTCTTTCAAATAAACATTTAGCACTGTGTGTACTGACAAATTGACAGGACGTTTTCCAGTTATTTTAAGTTTTTTTGTCTTCATTGTTATAATACCAGACATCATCATCATCATCATCATCAGTCCCTTGCCCGAACTGGGCGTTGGGGGGACTGAAAGGCAGCAGCAACAGACAGTGCTCTCCACTGAGTTCTATTTTGGGCGGTGGCAAGCAAGTCTGACATCTCGAGTTCGGTCCATTCTTTTATGTTTGCGACCCAACTCTTTCTCTGACGACCTCGCCGACGACTTCCTTCGAGAGTGCCTTGGAGGATAGTCTTGGACAAGGTGTTGTGTCGGGTCACGTGGCCAAACCAAGCAAGCTTGCGCCGTTTCACGGTTGCCAGAAGGGGTTCATGTGGGCCCACCAGGGAAGTGACGATGCTCCGTACATATTCGTTGGTCTTGTGCTCGCGGTATGAGATGCGGAGCAACTTCCTCAGGCACTTGTTCTCAAAGGCCTGGATTTTCTTTTCTGAGTCTGCAAGCAGTGTCCAAGTCTCACAGCCGTAGAGTAGAATAGACACTATGAGGGACTTGTAAAGCCTGTACTTGATGGTGAAGCTGATGGAGTTACTTCGCCATATCCTGTCCAGCCTGGCCATTGCGGATGTTGCTGTACCTATCCTGATACGGATCTCTGCTATGCAACTACCGTCTTTGGACAGGGTGGCTCCCAAGTACTTGAAGCTATTGACCTCTTCTAGCTTTTGGCCATTCATGTGAATGTTGCTGCTGCTGTCGCTTGTGGTGTTGATCATCACTTTGCTTTTATCCGTACTGATCTCCATGCCATAAGACCCTGCGCTACTTGAAAGTTTGTCTGTCAGGTTTTGGAGCTCACTATTGCTGCCTGCCATGAGGTCAATGTCGTCTGCGAATCGAAGATTGCACAGGGATCTGCCACCAATAGAGATTGAAGTATGGTGGTCGTGGAGGGTTTCCTGCATGATCTTCTCCAGGAATATGTTGAAAAGGACAGGAGAGAGCAGGCATCCTTGACGGACACCGATCGTCGTCCTGAAGAACTCGCCTGACTGATTGTTAAGTAGAACCGCGCTGCAGGCGTTCTTGTAAAGCGCTTCTATCATTTGGATCAGTCCCTCCTCTATGTTGAACGATCTCATGACTTGCCAGAGTCCGTCGTGCCAGACGCGATCAAATGCTTTCCTGAAATCAATGAAGTTGTGGTAGAGTTCGCGCTGATGCTGCAGATGTTTCTCGATCAGGACGCGGCAGTTGAAAATCTGCTCTACAGTGCTTCTTCCAACTCTGAAGCCAGCCTGTTCTTCTGACAGCAGTTCCTCGGCGAAAGTTTTGAGGCGGTTGAGAATGATTCTAAGCATTACTTTGCTAGGGTGACTTATCAGACTGATAGTTCTGTAGTTCTGGCACTGTTTCAGGTTTCCTTTCTTGGGGAGCGGGATCACTAGAGACTGTGTCCATTCTACTGGCCATTTCTTTTGCTCCCAGATCTTTTGACAGAGTGTAGTGAGGACCTTCGTTGTTACTTCTCCTCCATGTTTCAACAGTTCAGCAGGTACGTTGTCTACACCTGGAGACTTTCCTCCCTTCAGGCCGCGTACGGCTGCTTCCACCTCTTCAGCTAACACTGGCAGGTCTTCAGCCTTCCTGGCCCCAGCCTGGTTGTTTTGGAGGATGCTGGTGTCTGGCTCAGCCTTGTAGTTATACAAGTCTCGGCAGTACTCAGTCCATCTGTTTAGTACAGCAGTGTTTTCCGTAAGGAGTTGGCCGCTGCTGTCTTCGATGACTGTGGCTGTTCGCTGTTGAGTCTTGGTGAGGGTCCTTAGCGTTTCATAAGCCTTCTTGCTGTTGCCATTTGCCATGCCCTCTTCCACGCTACAACACTGGTCTTCAATCCAATCTTCTTTGGCTTCTTTCATCCTCTTCCTGATCTTCTTGTTGACAAGTCTGTACTTGTTTGCTGATGTGAGGTCTTGGCCTCTCTTTTTCTTCCAGGCTCTCCTCTCATCACAGAGATCGAGGATGTCATCGGTGACCCAGGGCTGTTTGCGCTTCCTCTGCTTCCCCAGCACTTCTTCTGCTGTAGAAAGTAACACCTCTTTTATATTTCCAGCAAGGGTGTCTACGTCGCAGTCCAAAGTAGCCAAGGCTGCAAATCTGCCTCCCACCTGGGCTTGGAATGATTTAGATGAAGCTATGTCTACCAGACATAGCTTCATCTAAATCATCTGATCTCCACCAATCTTCATCAATATAAAATCCAAGTAAATATGCAAATCTGTCTGAAATTTTTAACCAATCTTGTTTCAGAAATTCTAATGTAACAAGTAGGTTAGCTGGATTTAAAGTTGCTTTAATTTTAAAATTACTTTGAAACCATTCAGCTATAGTACAAAAGTCATAATAACCAGGCGGTAAAGCTTCAGTCTTACCATCAAAAATTACTTTATTATATATATCATCTGTTACATTAAACCATTTTACTGTGTAGAACATTTCATGGATAGCTACAGACTTGCTACCATCACGATTATCAATCCCATTAGTTAACCACACTGGTTTGCTTGTGTCAAGATTTGTTAAGGTAATAAACATTTTTATTATCTCATATAAAAAAGGATGGAATTTAAATCACCAACCATTACCACAACGAACGCATTTCAATTTAATGTGAATGCCAAATATAATGTTGCACCTACTTATGAACAGAAAATAATTCAACTAAATCAGCTTGACATAGCTGTATCAGAACAAGATCTATTTCAAGTGAAAGTACCAAATCCGTTTGACCATTACCTAAACCCTCCAATAACAGACGACTCTACTGCAAGAAAGTGGTCTTCAAGTCCACTACAGATGTTTCAAAACCAACTCAATTTTGCAATACTATGCTCAACTACAGGCTGTGGTGTTTCATTTACAGACCATTTGAATCACTCAAACAAACTGATTAGATCTGTGTATCGTTTCCATGTTTATTACCAGCTTAGACGTATACTGTCAGAACTTCATACACCACTGCATCTGAATCCAGTTTCAACAGGTTTAACAACCCCATGGATATGAAAGCATTTGAACGCATCTGTAATGAGTTTAACATAAGCCCCAGGTATGACTTCACACAAAAACTTGATGATCACAATGGCATGGGTACACTTTATTACGCTATGAGTCACAGACAATACCCTCAAGATTATTACCCTGGTTACACTTCATTCTCATCAAAATCACAAGTCTGGATAGGATCAATAGAGCAGAAGCAGTCAAACGCCTGGACCACATTTATTTTAGATAAATCTGACGGGTTTACTCAAGCGGGAGTCGAGCGCGTAAATGAGTCTATCAGAACATATGTCTGGTGTATACTAGGTGCACAATCACTAACAAAATCGAATATTTTGAATGGAAGTGGAATATTTGAAGCACAAAAACAATTTCTTGCAAATCTTGAAGATTCAATTAATTCAACAGTTGATCTCCCATCAAGCATACAACGCTACCAAGACGTACTCAGATATGCCAGATCAAAAGTTGACTTTGTAGTTGGCATCGGGTTATACATGTTACCATCTGACCTTCAACTCCAAATGGGGACAATAACAAATTATAATAATGAAATCATTGTTGCAGGTCGTGATCAAAAACTAGGTCTCAATCAATCTGTAAACTTAGGGGCCACAACCACACACGTACAGCCGTTAAAATCATTACAGATGGTAACACCCCCGGCCCCGGCCCCGGCCCCAACACCGGCACTCATACAAGCGGTAACCCCTACACCAACCCCTGACACTCATGAGTCAGAGAGAACTGCATTGGTAATAGGTCTAACAGGATTAGGGGTTTTACTTCTTTATCTGTTTCATTAAATAACCCACCATCAACCCTCCTATTGTAACCAAAAAGACCCACACATGTTCTGCCATAAACCCAACTACCTTTGCTGTAGTAGTAATCAGCCAACTGACAACAGTGCCAATTATGCCAGGCAAAGCGTCCACTGCTTTCAGAGCCAATTTCTTAAGCAAGTCTGATATGTGAGACAGTTGTTTCTTTACCCATGACTGTAAGTCTTTTGGGTCTGTGGGAGCCGGGGTTGGCAGGCCCGGGGTTGGTGGTGCTGGTGCCGGGGGTGCTCCACCACCACTGCCGGAGACAGCTAATACAACAGTACTAATAATAAATCCAAGAGCTGTAATTAAACTAGCAATTGTGATACCCTGTTCTCTGAAAAGTGTTTTAAGTCTCTCAGCCAGAGTAGTGTCTTCGTGAAGTATTTTCTGAATAGTTTCTCTAATCCTGTTGACCTGTGTTTTCAGTTTTTGTCTTCCAATACTAATTGTTTCTAACCGTCCTGATCTTTCTATCTGCAAATCATTTAATCTGTGTTGTATTCTTTCTTTTATTTCTGTGTCAAGATTTCCATTGTCTGCTGTAGCCAGTTTCTCTTTTTCACGTTCTATGTGTTTATCAAGCTCACCCAGTTTGGCAACATTATTTACCATCTCACCTCTTATTGTCTGCAGTGATTTATCCAATCCCATAATCTCCCTCATTGACAAAGGTGGGTCATCTATTGTTTTCATAGCATCATTTATTTGTCCTTCAGTAAATGAGGTTTCTTGTATCACTGTGTTTGCTATTTCTGGTAGGCTTGTTACTGGTGCCATTTCAATTTGTTGCCCTGTTGGCAACTTTGTTTGCGTGTCGTGAAGAACACTAGCCAGTCTTGGCGTGACAGGAGACCCACCAATACCCAGTTGACGCAATGCACTAACACCACCTTCATTTTTTATTGTACTTAAAGCCCTAAACCTACTAGGGTCTTTTTTGTTAGTCAATAGTACTTTTCCTTTGTCAACAGTATTTAAATATAAATGACCCTTGCCATCAAGTTCAAACTGGTTAGGGTCTACGTTGTCTGGGCGGCCACCAACATGATCATAAAATGAGTTCACTTTGGTTTCTAAAAGTTCGTGACGTAAACTGTAAATATTTCTTGTACCAGTCATATCTGCCATATCTGTTGTATTACTAAAATCATACGTGTCATCCATTTCAAAATCTTCATGATTAAATCCTCCCGCTGCCATTGTTTTATTAATTTATTATTTTTTATTGTGCATAATAAAAATGACACAGTCTTACGGATCAAAGTTAGACCCATACAGAAAACTACGTGAGCCTCTGGGTGTTAAGGGCATAAGACAATCAATCGTTATCACAAACAATCCAAGTACCATAGACCAGAACCAAACACTTACAGTCAAGTTTCCAAACCTAGGTCCCAGTGACGTTATCGTTCCTGGCACTGCACGCCTAGCATTTAATATTGAACTAACATCAGACGCAGACGTAAACAGAACACTAGTTGACAATCTTGGCAGAGCAATTGTTAGGACTATTAAAGTAAAACTTGAAGGACAGGAAGTGTTTAGTCTTGATGACTCAGATGTGTTCTACTGTTACAAAGACCTTTGGCTCACAAGAGAAGAACGAGAGGATCGTATTTACCAAGGCATACAGTCTGATAATGTTGGTAAACTTCGAATCAATGCTGGAGATAAATCAACGTCAGCAGCCAATGATGTTATTATAGCTGAAACATATGGAACTAGATTTTACATTCCACTCGAGTTTGAAATCCTAACAGCTCATTTGCCTTATTACCAAGGAGCACTGAATGACCGTCTGAGCTTTGAACTAACCTTCAATGACTACTCCAAAGTTATTAAATCATCTGCCACAGATGCAACATACAAGATCTCTAACATTTCCTTGGAATATGAAATTGTCACACACACTGAACTAGCCAGACTCATTCAAAATCAGTATCAGTCAAGACTTCCAATTTATTATGACAGGGTGATTAGACATAGTTTAATACCCAAAGACAAGAGTGACCAAATGTGGAACATAAACTTAAACACACCAGCTAGGTCACTGAAAGGTATTCTTATGTTGTTTGTTGAACCAGCAGAACCATACAAACGGGATTCAGAAAAATTCTACAATCCTAAGATTACACACTTGTCCTGTACAATTGAAGGCCGCCCTAATCAAGTGTACGCTTCAGGAATGCTGCCTTATCAACACTATGACGAAACCACAAAGTATTTTGCGGGTGGAAGGATTAGAGATAAACCAGCAAACATTGCGTGCAAAGATCTACATCTGTATGATGTTAGGATTGGTCAATACCTTACAAACAAGTATGCACTGTGGCTAGACCTTCGCAGTACGGATGATGACTATCTTCATGGGTCAGGACGAACTGTTGAGAATGGTATTGATGGAATAACAATTCAGATACAAAAGAAGGTTGAAACTGCTGCAGCCATAAATATATATTTGTACCTGATATATGATGCACAACTCAATATTGCAGACAGTAGACTAAGTGGACACATATATTAAAATTATATTGTGTATTAAAATGAACCGTAGCTTAATGACACTCGATCCACACTGTGGATTGTTTTGTGGTGCCACAGGGTGTGGGAAAACTGAATTTGTTCTTAACCTATTACAAACAAGATACATACACCACTTTGAAAACATTGTCATATTTTGTCCAACAATCAAACACAACAAAGCTTATCACAATCGTTTATTCATTTGGACTGACAACAACATATACTTAGTTGACCCTGAGAAAAAACTGAATGACTACCTACAATATTTTTACAAGCAATTTGAAGGACAGCCAACATTGTTTATTGTTGATGACTGTTCTGCAGAGAAAGATATTGTCAAGAAGAGAAACACTCTAGCAGAACTTGCCTTCAGTGGCAGACACGCAAATGTCAGTGTATGGATTCTCACTCAGAAATATAATGCTGTACTGAAAGATTTTCGAGAACAGTTAAAGTTTATCTGTTTGTTTTACTGCAAGGATCGTGACAGCTTTGAAGACTGTCTCAGAGAAAACGATGTCATCCCAAATAAGCATGAACGTGATGATGTAAAAAATAAACTGAAATCAACTAAGCATCTAAAGCTCGTTTTAAAGACAGATCAGCCCACAGGGTATGGGTCAGTAAATTAATTTTTGTTTTTTAAAATAACAATATAAATGAACCCTGATGAAATCCTTCTATTGAATGATATCAATGCTGTAGAAACAAAGACTTAGACTCTAAGAAACAGCATCTTTTGTCTGTAATTGTCTCAGGCAAATCAAAGACTTATCTCGGGAAACAATACACAACAGAGGATATTGAATCTCTTACCTCTGACGAGCTAATCAAGCTTCATTCAAAATATGAAAACCACATCGCTTCACTAATGACACGTGATTTGAGTCAATCTCTTGTATGCCTATACACAAAAGCAGTGAGTCACTTTCTACCTGTGGATAGTGACAGTCTATCACACGACCTTGAAAGCAATCCTATTGTTTCAAGTTCAATTGGCAAATTAGCATGTGTCATGTTTTACAAGTTTGGAAATTACCTTGCTCCTGTCGTAACCCTTCTTGTTACTGGGAGTCATATTGATTTTTCGAAAATAAATTTTACTGCAGAAGAAAATGGACGAAACCCAGACGACTCCACAACTGAACCCCGACCCTGTTTTGACACAGGTTCAAACTGTGACGAAGACTAAAAGTCCAGGCAGGGTTGAGGCTGGAAAAAGATTAGCCGAATATAATAGGCAAAAAAAATTACAGCTTAAGGCACAAACAGAAAAGACTCATGTAACTGATCCACCGTCAGGATCGTCAGGACCGTCACTACCGTCAGGACTGACACCGACAGGACACCTTCATCAAAGTGAGAGACAAACAACTAAGTCTGACAGTGAAACAACAAAATATATAGTTGCCGGATTTGTTGTCGGATTTGGTTACGTAGGTTATCAATTATACAAAAAATACAAACCACAGACTCGTACAGTGACCAGAAAATCAGACACTCCAAAAACAAAACCAGAAGTCGCCACATTACCAGCAACACCCAAAGCCATTGACCCATTTTATATGCAGTAAATAAAAATATTATTTTAATTTTTCTTGCCTAAGAAATGAACGACTCAAAAAATTTAATGAACCTTGTCTATCACTCTGCCGTAATCAGTGGACTAGCAGTAGCTTATTCTATGCTGGGGAAAAGTCTACTCAAAATGAAATCAGCAGACTTGAGTAGACTTGACTTTGAAGACAGTGCTAAGCTAATTGTAGTTGTAACAGCGTCGATTGCGACAAAAGATTTTCTTGTTAAGCAAGGAATTATTCCCGAAAATGTTTCTATGTAAATAAAAATAATATGGCGACGATAGCTATTATGATTGGAGGTGCTATGGTTAATGCTCTGGCATTTAGTGGTTCAAACTATCTCTTTTCAAAAATGGGTAGAGAGGGATCTGCAGAAGAAATGAAACGTCACAATGAAGCATCTGAGAAACTTGCTCAAGCTCAACAGGATTATGAAAAGAATAGAATTGAAAAACTTGATTTCATCAATGAAAAACTCAGGCTAGAAGGCCACGCACAACATACGTTTTCAAATACAGACGAAGCAATCAGGGAATATTTTCTTGTCACAGGTGAAGACATGTCTATACCGAAACCAAAACTAAGTGACTATTACAAACCAAGCTCACAACAAAGAAACGGGGAGATAATCTTTGTTCTAGTGGGAATGACATTTGTTTATTTTACAGGAGTTTTCATTGCTAGAAAAAATGGCAGCCGAAAATAAACTATCAAAAATATATTACTTCCCATCAGGCTATTGGAAAGGAGCAACAGCTATTGAAAAATTACATGCCGCTGTGGGCGGAGATATATCACTCAATCAAGTCAAGCAATGGTTACAGAGGCAGGCAATTTGGCAGATATATCTCCCTGCTCCAAGAAAAATAACGAGACCTCATTTTGAGAACACAACACCTAATGACACACACCAAATGGACCTTTTGTTCTTACCACATGACACAATAAGAAAGAAACGATACAAGTATGCACTGACTGTTGTAGACATTGCTTCAAGGTATAAAGACGCTGAACCCATATCTGACAAAACAGCCAGTACAGTTGCTACTGCTTTATCTAGTATCTATAAAAGAGGCCCTTTAAGATACCCCAGACTAGTGCAGGTTGATGATGGATCTGAATTCAAAGGTGCAGTTAATCAGTTATTTGCTAAGCATGGTGTACTGGTCAGACGCGGTATTCCAGGTGTGCACAGATCACAGGCAATTGTAGAGAACTTTAACAAACAGTTATCAGAAAGACTTTTTAGTTACCAGTATTCTAAGGAACTCATGCATGACACCCGGAACACTGAGTGGGTAAAGAGATTACCACATGTGATAAAAGCAATGAACAATGAAGGACACCCAAAACCTGCTGATGCTATTAAATTGAAAACAATTACAGAACCAAAAACAGGACCAACCCCAACCCCAACCCCACCTCCAGACACAAGCTTGTTTACTAAACAGGTAAGATATTTATATCAGCCAGGGGAGGCCGAGAACGACGACAGACGCAGGGCGACAGACCCCATCTGGTCAACGTCTGTACACAATATAAAAAAAATAGTCCCCAGTCCTGATGGTCCTGGCACAACAATATATTACCTGTATGACCCTGCACCCCAGAGGGCATTTGTCAGAGAAGAATTACAGATTATTCTCTCAGACACCGTTACTCATTTCAGTAACTAAGTCGTCAATTAATTCATCAACCAGTTCATCAGCTATGTCTTCAGATAACTTGAGCCTGTAATGTCCAGGTGCATAAGCTTTTTCCTTACTGTGAAACACACGTTTCGTGTCTCCAACTGCCAGTGACGTTTTGTGTGTTTGGATCATTTCAAGATTATGTTTGTTTGATCTCAGTGACTTGTTTGGATAATCAGGCATCAATGCACCATCTAACACTTGCTTGTAATGTTCATGACGTATGTCTTTATTTTTTATTGCTGTTTTTTTAATTCCTTTGGCTTTCGACTGACTACCTTTCTGGTGCAGTATAGAATACATTTTTGATCTCAGTCCAACATACTCAACTATTGGCACACCATTCAGTTCATCCTTAAACTTACCAGGCACTTTTTTATTCTGTGTGCTAAACAGTGGATGGTCTTTTGGGTAGTCAGATGTGTCATACATGTGTAACTCTGTTTTCATGTCTTCATAAAAGTCTTCAGTACACACATCAATGATCATAGAGTCAGTGTCAGTGTATAGCAGACGACACTCAGGGTATTTTGGTTTGAAGTAATCATAATAAAATTCAAGCATTAGTAATTTTGACAATTCAAGAATTGCCATACCAATAAATACTGGCTTGTCCAGTTTAACAATCTTTTTTTTGAGTGACACAGCATACAATGATGAATGAAACTCTTTATACCCTGTATACTGTGGCTTACCTGTAAGTTTAATTGCACCCAATTCAGTTGTGACCAGTCTCACATCTTTTCTGTGATGAGGATTTTCCATAGTCTTGCCAAAACAGGCATTGTTCATAAGCTTAAAGAAGTCTTTGTCAAATGCAGTGTTGCCGTCTCTGGCACGAAGGGTTGTGTTCTTCATTATGTAATCTTTCATGAAAGCACTCTGATCAAATTGAATTCCTCTGTGAACTTTCTTTAGTACTAACCCGTGTCTGATGTAAAACTGCAACAAGCGGTAGTGACAAACGTAATTGAATTTGTCATTCAAATTTGGTACAAGTTTAGTGTCTTCTTTTTTTCCTGTCATACTCATTTTCTCAACAGCTAAGGGATAATCATTGTGGTAATCATGTAGATGGTGCGGGTACTCCAGGTCTACTTCAAAGGTCCAACCCTTCGCATCATTCCGGTCATGATTCATAATATAGTTTGATAACTGTGTTATGTCATATTTTGACAAATCATACAGACAAAAGTTTTTCAAGGGCAATAATTCACACATTGCCCAGCCATAAAGGTTATTAGCGTCCAAGTACATAATGAATGACCTTGACCCCGGGCTTGAGGGGTCAAAGGTGTCCAGATATTTATTGTTGGCTCTGGCATAGTTGTTCGCTGCAATACTAATGCCTCCCCTCAATCCACATTCCACCATTTCACCCATCGTACGATCAGACAACAGGTCTATAGATATCTTACTGGATTTCAAAAATGCATCCCACGTCATGCCAGGACTAGTTATGTAACAAGCAGGGTCAAGCTTGTAGTGCAACAAACCCTTCTCACGGTAACTTTCAAATACATCTGCTAGCAAGCAAACGTCAGCTTTCAAGTACTGGTCATGGTAGTCACCAATTGTCTGACATCCTAACTTCCCCCATGCATCAAGTGCATGCTGGTATTCAGAGTCAGAAATACCTTTTCCAGTTAGTGTAGAATAAAATTTCTCTTTTGGTGGCAGTCTTGTTTCCTCAAACACAACCCAGTGATCAATGTACTCATATGGATAGACACCTTTCTTAATCAAGTCTGGTTCAAAATATTTACTTGTTATTGGATACTCAGTCAGTCCTTCTGCAAGACTAGCAAGACCTAAAGACAAATGTTGCATGGAGTCATAAAATGCTAATTTATCTAACCTAAAAGTCAAGTATTTCTCAGTTGTCTGGGCAATACAACTTATGTTTTTGTACGACTCGTCTACAGCCTGCATGATGATGTGTGAATCATATCCTTTGAGATTGTGGAAAAAGATTGGCAGTTTGTATGTCTTGGGATCTGTTTTTAATAACAAGTTACAATTGTTATGTGCAGCACCCCTGTAACGCCCAGTTATGTGATCGTGGTCACGAACTTTATCACCACCTAAAGGTTGTTCGCAAATCCAACACGTCTCAGCTGTATCAAATTTCAGTTTGTCTTCTTCTGTCATCACCAAAGGCATCTGGCATGTTGTGAGATACTGTACTACCTGACTATACAGATGTCTCATTTCTGTTAAAAACAAACATGCTGCATTTTCACCCCTGTAGATAACAGGCTCTGAATAAAGACCGTCTGACCTAACAATAATGTATCCAAAAGAACACACCACTTGGTCACTCAATTTTATAGTCTTTGGTAATGACTCTGGAACAGGACCGTCATACGGAACAACTAATGATTCAAAATCAGCATACACTACAAACGGCAACTTTTGCTGATTCCCATAGTTCTTAAAATACACTTGACTACCAGGATCTGGGTACTTAAGTACAGTTTGTTTGTCATCAGCTGACCTGCAGTGTAAAACGTGTTTGTGCGCTACGTTTATGGAGGAGAATCTTTGTAAACATCTTTTACACACTTCCTGTTTGCCATTGTGTTTTGTTGTATGTCCGTGAATTAGACGTGACATATTTCTGATAATTGTGTAGTGAAAGTTATTGTCATCTCCGATTAGCAACATGTCAACATGCTTATCTTCTGACTGACCGTAGGTTGGGGCAATTGGGGATACTCTAATTGGTTGTAACTTGTTCTCAGACACATTATCCCACACAAACACATTTACAGATATACCAGGATTTAGTTTTTCAAACAAGTCTATGTCTTCTATTTTAACAGGGAACTCAATGCCACTAAAAACGAGTTCATTTACAAATTTGGTGTAGTTAGATACACGTTCAGGTTTTCATTTTACAAAGTGTAATTTAGAAAGCACACACCACATGAAACAATAGTTGTCATTGTTCTGTATGTTGACGACAGCCTTTTTGTTCGAAACTTCTGTTGGCAGTGGCAACCATGCTTTACCTAATATAGGATGATACCTAGACTGCTTTAGTTGCAGTTCATGTACATGTCCTTCGTGCCAACCAGACCCCTTCATTTTTGCACTGTCGATTGCCTGGAGAAAGTCAGGTAGTAGTCTGTCTCTAAACACGTTCTCCAATTCTCTTCTTGTGTTAACTGTGTGTTGTCTTGTTGATATATACGATACAATTACTTCACCGTCCACACTAGTGAATTCGATTTTAGCAACAATCTGAATCTTCACACTGCCTGTAAGGAGATTTTGTTGTATGACAGAAAAAGAGTTTTCTATTGATTCGTAAACATTATTAGTATTGGATATAGGTAAGTTTGTTGTGTGAAACACGTTTCTTAAACCAGGTGAGCCAGGGTTTTGAACATTGTCCGTCATTTTTATTTGACCGACAAAATAATAAAATAAAAAAAATTACCATTGTCACACCATATGTAATACTGTATTATCTGTAGTTATGATAAACAAGTCAACTACTTTCCTGGTGTTTGTCCTGCAAGTGTAATATCACTTTATTAAATGTAACACTTTCAATATAACAATGTTGTTTTCTTAATTGATTAAATATGTCATTACACAGTACCTCAAACCAACGCAAGTGGCCACTGTTAGCATTATAAACTTTAAAAGCATTTGTCTTAAGATCAACAGTCTCATAATCATAACGTGGTAATCCATCTGAATATTCCAAAGTAACATTATATGTTGTGTATATCCTTATTGACGGTGATGAGAGTTTAAAGCTGGGTCCAAACACACGTGTTTTTAAGTCATAAAAACACTTAACATCTTTGAAGCATTCTGTAACATCAAACACTTGGATTTGTCCGTCTGTCATTTTTATTAGACAATCAAAAGAATAAATTGTTATCAAGCAAAATCATGTTGTCTAGGAAATTACACTGAACAGTAATTTTTTACGTTTGCACCATTCAGCATGTATTTTCTGTTCATGGTCAATTACATAAGGGACATAATCATTAGAAGATTTAACCACTATACAGATTTGTCTCCCATAGACTATATGTGGCATACCCAAGAATGACCTTGTCACTGATTTGTGAGTGAGTGTGTTGCAATGGAGTACTCATTGAGGATAATGTTCCTGTTTGTGTGTAGCAAGGGTACAGGTATGTACATTTGTTGGCTTAGCTCAGTGTCATATCTCGTGTTTGTGTGTGTCATTGGATTATGCAGAGATTCAGAAATCTTTACAGTTGACTCAAACCCAATTAAAAACAGTGGCTCTTGAGAATCTCGCCATGCTCATAAAAATCTGTGATCGAGTGGGCTACTGAAAATGTACAATAAAACATGTTTGTTTGTTTTAATGTTTTCATAGAAGGGATTACTCTACTTGTTCAGTTGACTCATAGCGTCACTGTGAACCCTAAATAACTGAACTGTGAGTTGAGTTGTATTGCTGTGCATTGGCGTATACATGTTCTGTGTGTTTGTGTATACATGTTCTGTGTGTGTGTGTGTGTGTGTGTGTGTGTGTGTGTGTTAGTGCGTGTGACAGTGCGTGCGTGTGTTTGTCTGTGTGTCAGTGCGTGTGTGTATGTGTGTTATGTACCTCTAACAAAACCTGTTTGGCTCAAATAGCTTGTTTTCAAAGTGACAGTTGGCACTGGAATTGAAACGTGGGTAGTGTCACTGCACCTCGCTGGGAGCTGAAAAGCAAATAACACGCTAGCTGGCAAACAAAACATGTTCGCCCAGACAGGGGTGGGGGGGTAATGGGTGGTGGGGTAATGGGTGGCCCGGTATGTCCCATTGTGTGAAAAGTGTGTGTGTACGTATGTGCGTGCGCGTGTGCGTGTGCGTGTGTGCGCGTGCGTGCACGTGTGCGTGTGCGTGTGTGCGTGTGCGTGCGCGGGCGCGTGCGTGCCCTGTGTGTGTGTGTGCGTGCGGGCCCTGTGTGTGTGTGTGTGTGAGTGTGTGACTAGACACTTTCGGTGCTAACAGGTACCTACAGACGGTACCAAGGGTAACAACACAAACATTGAGTAAGCAGACGTCAGGCCTATTCAGCCAAACAAAAGAGCGACGACATTATCGCTTGAATATTATGTCGAAATTTTTATTCATAAATCTTGGGGGGTCCATAAGTTGGGCAGAGTATTCGAAATTGAAATGCTAACCTATACGTTGCTCGTGGCAAATGATCACGTCAAGACCCTCAGTCTCCTCATAATGTGCGTCCTAAGAGTACAGCTGACTGAAACGTTGTACAACGGAAGTCAAGCCTGGAGTCTTGGCGGCTCTTGAGGATCTGTTGTTTATGTACTCAGTCAGGTGACTGCATAAAGCAGAGAGTAATGTGTCTATTTTCAACTTGAAAGCGCAGTTACATGTACACCACCCACGGGCGCGTGAACTATAGCTCGAGTCAGGCATCAGTTATGCACCCAAAAGAAATATCTTACAATCTGTGTGTGTGTGTGAGTGTGTCCGTGCGTGTGTGTGTGTGTAGTTATATGTGTCTGAGTGTGTCCGTGCGTGTGCGTGCACGTGTGTCTGAGTGTGTCCGTGCGTGTGCGTGCACGTGTGTCTGAGTGTGTGTATGTATGTCTGTTTATGTGTATGTGTGTCTCTTCATGTGTGTGTGTCTGTGTGTGTGTGTGTGTCAGTGCGTGTGTGTATTATTTGTTAGTTTTCCAACTGGCTGTTTTTAGTGCAGAGTATGACCTCCGTTTTGATTTCTCGGGAACCAGTCATAAGTATATATGAAGTCGACTTCACAAAGCCTTAGGCTTATTCATAGAGTGTCAGGTCTCGTGGCGCGCTACTGTGTCAGCGCG
Source organism: Semisulcospira habei (assembly GCA_036245525.1). NCBI lineage: Eukaryota > Metazoa > Mollusca > Gastropoda > Semisulcospiridae > Semisulcospira > Semisulcospira habei. Next base: position 170,852,478 of record BTPG01000001.1, on the reverse strand, counting down.
TAGCAACGATAAGGCAACACAGGTGAGCTGGCTTGCAACGCGTCGTGTCCTGCCTAGAGTACTGGCGACGGGCTGTGTTTACGTATATAGTGGCATTGCGACATCGGTCATATGTGCTAATTAAGTGAGATATAAATACTGAGTGGATTGAAGTATTATTAACACAATGACTGAGTTAACCCCTTAAGTATTATTTTTGATTTTCATAAAAATGTGGCTGTTTAAATAATAATGATTTAGGGGTAACTTCCAATAGTATTTACTCTGTGCGGGAGACATGGAAAATGAAGGGTCAAAAACTTATAATCAAGGGGGTTAACTCAGTCATTGTGTTAATGCTGGTTCAGACCACTCAGTATTTATATCTCTAATGTTCGCCCATAACCAAAGACAAAACTCCCCAAGAGGCATAGATCTTCACGAGTTCCGCGCAGAGTGCGGGGGCTTGTGAGAAGCTAAATGTACTGTATGTATCTTGGTGGCTAGTGTTGCCTCTATGCTGCTATGTTTACGCAGCCGGGATAAAATCGCGATCACCGAGCCCAAAACAAAACACCCATGGCTGTCAACACGTGTGATTCGACGACCGTCCCGGCACTGCGGCGTAGAATAACCGTAGAATAGCGCGATGCTCATGCTCCCTTTAGGTTCACGGCAGTGCAAACTCGAGTTTGGAGACTAACTGTGTTGTAACTGTCTTTTCTAAGCTTGTTTCTTTCTCCGTTGGGTGCTTCTTTGCATTTTACACGCTTGGAGTATATATTTCAGACTTACTCAGTGTTTGCTCTTTTTCAGTCTCTCTGTTTAATGATATGCGTTCAAATACACTATGCCTTTACATCACTTTTATCTTGCATACGCTCAAGTGACGTGTCACTGTGTGTGCCGTATGTCAGTGTGTGTGTGTGTGTGTGTGTGTGTGTGTGTGTGTGTGTGTGTGAGTGTGTGTGTGTGTGTGTGTGTGTGTGTTTGTGTGCGTGTGCGTGTGCGTGTCCGGTGTTTGAGATCTCAAAGAAAACTTGTTACCTCTTTAATATCATAAACATCGGCAAGTGTTAAATTGACAAACGGCCGACCAACAACTAATGCTGAACTGACTGACCCAACTGGACACGGACAATGCGGCCCTCAGATAGTTTCACGCTCAGGCTCTTTGGTCCCTTTTCATCTCGAGTCAAACGGAACAATCTGTTTATAATTAAAATAATAATTGAAATAAAATGAAAGGCTTAAAGTTATGTTACCCAGGATCAAGCATATCAACACAGTCAGAAAACTGTCTGCAACAGATACTGCTGACAGTATGTGTATGGGTTCTTTGTGTACTAACTTAGAGCTTTATGATGTAAATATAATGCCAAATGTCCAAATTCATCGTTTGGAGGGTGTGTTGTTTTTGTACCCGAGGGCGCAGATTATTGTCTGCATCGGCCTCGTTTTCAATATATGCATATTTACTAGCTACGTCACAAGGCAAAAACCCTGTCAATACCCGCAGGTCAGTTACGAGGTCATCGGTGTGGTACACAAGTGTCAGTGTACACGTCTAGTATTGTTACGTGTTGAGTCGTAGTCGTAGTCGTAGTAGTATATCACACCAAACGCACGCACGTAAGGTTCTTTTAAAGAAACTTCACTCAGCTGCAACCCGTCACACGTGGATGTAGACTACACTGGAGTAACAGTTCCAACAATATTTTACTTCAGCGAAGCGATCTCCACACAATGCATTCCCAAATGCACCAACACTGATACAATGTCTTCTCTGCAAAATGTCAACACTGGCGACACAAAGTTTCTCATATAAAGTACATCACCGTTACGCTGCGTCTCACAATGTACACCCTATACGGGCCACGTACCTACGATAAACTGTGTGTCCCTACAACTGACAATGTATGACAATATACACACGTGCTTCCTAGCACCATCTTTTATAGTATAACAGCTTTCCAGAATAATCCAACGAATTCACACAAAACAACCAATCAGAACGGAACACGTAACCGAAATTCATAAATATTAACGAAAAAGAACTTTCTAGAATAAACTACAATAGTCTACAAAAATTCGACTGCTAATTTCAGCCCCAAATCTCAGTGTGTAACGACGTCACACAAAAGTATGGCAGACAGTTCACGACCTTGCCCATACTTTCTGGAAGCTTCACGATCCCTCACAACACACACCGACCGGCTGCTAACTTCACGCGTACAGAAAACAACTATGACTATGAATATAAGAGCGGTTAAATACTGTGTTGCAAAATGTTGCCTACACTTTGACGTCACATGTAAGGTCACTCGACAGAGCGCGAATTCGCTCGAACGTTCTAATCTATTCTCAGCGAATCTACGCATCACAAAAATCGAGCGCTCTTCTCCGCGCGACTTTGCTAGAAACTTCTGGACTAAACCTAGCGTATCATAACAAAGTAAATTCGGCTGTTCGTGTGAACAAGAATGAATCTTACCAAAAAGGAAAGTGATTCGTAACCATGATAGCTCAATAAATATCGGATCGTTTCCTACGATTAATACACACATGCTCTCGGCATAGAACAACACAACCACAATCGTAACAAGTACTGATGTTCGCCGGCATCCCTTTGACATAATTTTCAACGAGAATGTACAATAAACCTTCCATACTCGCCATGCTGTCAAAATCACAATGCGGGTTCCGCTTGACCTGCTAATCATTTACTAGTAACGATCGTGCTGCGCGCCGCGGCATCGTCAGTGCACGGCCGGGGGCGTGGCTTGTTCGACTCAGTCTCCGCACTGAGTCAGCGTCCAGGGTGCCTAGTTTGACCAAACCCGCCTTTAGTCCCTCGCCATACGAAACAGAACACTGGTATTTATACCCAATTTCTGCATTGCAATTTCACATCTCACACATCGAAGTCAACGTAACTGAAAGCATCACTGGAAACGACAAATGCACCATCGCAGCAGAAACACTACCTCTGGTGAATCGTGGACTGAATGAGAGCCCGCACACGGACAAAAACGTGTCCCGACCAGCGATGTGCCGCAATTTTGACACACCGTAGTTTTCAGATCCTTGCACTATCTGATAACTAGCTCGTAACTTTATGATAAAACAGGTTTAAAATCTTGCGAAATCAGTAAGAGATAAATTCTACTGAAGATCGTGAATTCTGAAAATCACTAGCGCTCGCGGAACTATAGGAAGATCGACAAAGACCGTATATTACGCACTGATTCAGCAGGAAAGGGACAAATTCTACAGTGGGCGGCAACGGCCAAGCTCTTGCTTTACGCGTTGCCACATGTCCATATTCCCTTGTCCGATGTCAGTTATACTTAAGGGTATCTTGTCTCTCTTCCTCTTTCTTCTCTTCAATTCCGAGCCTGTCATTTTCGGTGCGAGTCGATACTTTTCTTCGCTGGTTCATCCGCCATCTTGTCTCTGATTGGTTATAATTATGCAGATGACCTAAGGTCGTATAGAATAGTTTTGACGTCAGCTACCATCGCCTTGAGCATTCTTTTGACCGGGTCCATTCACAAGATTACGGTGGCCTCTTTTCGCTTTGAACGGACGAAAGAAAGCATTTGGTGGGACAATACTGTCACGGTGGGTGCGTATACTGAAGCCCAGTAAAATCATTTTTGCGAACTGAAGCATTAAAAAAGGTCGGTCGTGCAAGCACTTGTTTTACAGCGAAGGAAGAGAAATCGCAGTGATTGTACACAACACGGTACACGCCTTCGTCTGCTTTTCGTGCAGTGCTGTTAGTGGGGTGTCGATAGGCTCACTGCCATGTTAGCCGCGGCACAGTCGGGCAGGCAGGGAGTGGTCGTTCTCCCCCTCCGGCCGCAGCAGCGTTGGCCAACTGGCTTCACTTTTGCAAATAAGGCCAGTATATGTGACTCTCTCTCTCACAAAATCAATATTAACTCGCATTTTGGATTTTTTAACATATATACATTTCTGAAAACTAGTGTTTGCTGATTAATTTGATATATGACTGTATGCTATTGTGCAAAAACTGTAGAAGTTATTAGTGTTTAAAGTTGTTCAAGCCTCCGGCGGCCATAATTTTGAGTGAAACAGCCTGCAAAGTTTCTGAGTGCAGCTCATACTTTTAAAATCATTTTAAACCTATTTAATGGCATTTTTCATGATAAAGATTTTAACCATACGATACTTTGCTGGTGTATGTAGAATACATTTCTGCAAACAAAAGTGAAAATGACCCATATTGACCCCCACCACACTTTATTGCTGCGTGTCAGTAGTGCTGATCGGCTCGCTGCGAGTTAAGACTCGTTTCGCTTCACGCACCACGTACTGTACTCGCCAGTCAGTCAGTCTTGCCCGCTGAGAAATTCACTACTTGACAATGACGATGCTCAGGCACTGACGTCTAAAACGACTAAAATGACACAATAGGAATTGAGCAAAGTGATATATATAAAAACATGTGTAGTGTGCAACTGCGCGTACTTACTTGGTTATGCGAAGCACTAGTATCACTACTGACTGAGACGCGACGAGTATTGTCACTTCCTGCTTACCTCTCGCGCCGCACTGTCGCATGAAAAATGTATGCAAAGCCGCTGGTGTGGCGATGTATGCTTGTAAGCGGACGGAAGGCGTCGTGTGTTGTAACCAGCTTTGGGACAAAGTGACAATTGTTACAAAGCCTCGTGAACACTCCGTGATGTGTGCAGGCGCTGTTTTGTAAAAAAAAAAAAAAATGTGGTTGCTCGTGGAGAGCCTTTTTTTTTTTTTTTTTTTAGTGCAGAGAGTTCTCTGGAGAGCGGCGCTCTTAAAAAATTGAATCAGAAATTGTTAGTGCAGAGAATGTAATTAAGAAAATTTGATGAAAGCGAAAGAAACATTTTAACAAATAGTATGGTGAAAAGAAGCAGAGATAACTATGAAGCTCGTATGAAGATTTCAAACTTCTTAAATGTTTCCGTGGTTGTTTTAATCTAATACAATTTTATCGATGTCTTTTTAAAGTTAAAGTTAACAAGCCAAAGTTACAACTTGACAACAACAAAAACCGCCAGCAAACACTAGTTTTCATAGTCTGATCCTTTCAGTTTAATTTTTGTTTTCTACTATCTTTTCAAAATGTACTCAGATTTACCAAAGAAACGGATATATTTCATTTTCATCATAATAATAACACTGACACAGTGTTAGTATTATGTTTAAAATGAAAGGTCCTTCATAAAACAACGCAACTAAAGGAACACCGGCCAAATATTCATTGTCAATCGTTTCTGCACGGGCTGAACAGCAACAAAGTTCCTTTGTCTTGTTGAACCTATTCGCATCTAAAAGTTGTGTTTCCCCCCCCCCCCCCCACACACACACACACACACACATTTTATTAATAGCATCGACACTTTTATATATGAACTATCTCAACCCCCAGAACTAAATGACTTCCATTCGATAGAATGTAAGTCATTTAGTTCTGGAAGCTTAAGCGTTAACATTAAACGTGCAGAAGTGATCACCTGATCAAGGGACCGAGCTGCGGTGGGAACCGGCTCAACGTTCTTAATCAAGATTCTTGACGAACATAATGTCTTGGTCCTTATCCCGACAACTGGTAGTCTATACAAGGCACTGTCTCCGTACTTTCGTCGTGATAGCTTTGACATGTCTGATAGGTCATGCAACGGCACTTCTGACTGAATGCCACGAACTAATACGGATGGCTGGCTGACAATGAGTGGTTTCTACCGTTTTCCTGACACTACACATCGATTCGGTTGTTTAAAAAAAAAAAAAAAAAAAAAAAAAAAAAAAAACCAAGTCGCTTTGAAAGACATCATAATATAAACACATCCAAGTATTAATGTTACTTTATAATCGTTACTGATGTTTGCAGTTAATAGCTAAAGATACTGAAAATTCATGTACAGTTTTATTCTCTTTGAATCTGGAGGTAGTTCTGCATTCAATACACAATCCATACTACGTAAAACTGGAAGAGACATAGATCCTCATGAGCCCCTGCTGATCGAGCAGTTCTTTAAATTGAGGATGCTGTCTTGAGTAGAACAAAGGCAAATTTTGCGCGATAAATTGCCATCGACTTCAGTTTGCTGTCTTTGTTTCTTGCGTGACGTTTCGTTGTTTTCCATTGTTTATTCATGTTTCTTTTGACACTGACACAATGTATCAATTGCAGAAACGAGCTCAATGGATTTAGTAGCTAACCGGCACCATAGAATGTCCGCACAACACACAGAAAATCACTTACTCAAACCAAGGGGAATCACAGCGCTGGACAGACAACAGTTAGATCCCCTGCCCCCGCCTATCAGGCACCCAATCGCCAGCCCACAGAGAAATACGCAGGTATAGAATAAGACAATCATTTCCATCCTCTTTTAAAAAAGAGGATGGAAATGATTGTCTTATTCTATACCTGCGTATTTCTCTGTGGGCTGGCGATTGGGTGCCTGATAGGCGGGGGCAGGGGATCTAACTGTTGTCTGTCCAGCGCTGTGATTCCCCTTGGTTTGAGTACTGACAATTCTGCCAGCGCTAGCCTCACCTATCTGGTTTGTGAGAAAATCACTTGAATACTTTTAAAGAAGAAGCGTTAGTTTCATAGCAACGGAGTTTAACATTTGCCAAGTTTCCCATCTGTGTCTCTTTCTTGTTTTGTTTTATTTTATTTATTTTTGTAGATATATCAAGACATAAAGACATATTGAAACAAGATGGGGATTTCACCCCAAAGTCTACCGTATTATTTGGAGCTTCTCAGAAAATTCAGAGTTGTTCATATTTTTAAGTTTATCCTTCTGATCCATTAGCCTCCTCTCTAAGCCAACCTCTGACCAACACACACGCCGGCGCGCATAAATAAAGACGGGCACACGGCGCTTCCCGCCATTAGTACGCTCTGTGGGCTCGTGTAGTGACAGGAATTCTGAAGAAGAATAGCACGAGCAGCAAAATGACGTCACTATAAGCTTGACGTCATGGTATTGCTAGTCTCACGACGCTGTGTACACAGTGACGCATTTGATGTTTTACGCCACTCATCCGAAAGGCACGCAGCCTCTTCCAGGGCTGAATGTTTTGTTCCACACAGCCTCTTCCAGGGCTGACTGTTTGATGGGAGTATATTATAGTGGCTCCAAAACTTGAAAAATGAATTAATTATTATTTAAAAATTTGAAAAGGTACAACGCTGGATAACGAACTCATTCAATGTCTATCTCCAATCTAGCTATATCCAAAATTCCAAGTGAACAGAGCGAAAATTATGGACTCAAATGTTGATCAAACGACTTTATATAAACAGCAATTTTTCTCTTGAACGAGACACCCACTTTGAATATGCTCGGAATCTCGAAATACATCTCGATCAGAGAATTTTCTAAAGTTTCAGGCCTATACGTACAGAAACACCGGAGATACTGGTGTCTACACACGGCACACACGCACACGCACTGGCGCACGCACGCACGCACGCACGCACGCACACACACACACACACACACACACACAAACACATGGCGCTTCCCGCCAAATGAACGTTCAACAGCGCGGTTAGCGTAGCTAGGCATAACGTAATTTTTGTCGTGTTACTTCTCTGTTAGTGTTTGATGTTTCCCGCCTATGTTCGTCATTACTATCTTACTCGTTATCGTTCGATCTCTCTCTTTTGCCGTATTTTCAATACGGTAGACAAAAAGGACTCGGTCACTTGTTCTTGGAAAATGAAATGTCATTATCTTTATCTTAATACTACTATCTTACTCGTTATCGTTCGATCTCTCTCTCTCTCTGCCCCCTTTTTTTTAATTCCCCCATAGCGCCCCCCCCCCCCCCCCGACCCCCCATCGCTGTCCCTTGTGCGTCTATTGTCTCTATTTTTTACTCATTCATACGTACGGCATACGGATAGGCGGGGTGGTGGTGGAGGGGTGGGGAGAGTTTGTTGTTGTTGTTGTTGTGTGGGGGGGGAGGTGGGGGGGGGGTTGCAGTGTGACGTTGCGGGATATGGGGTTGGGAGCTGAGGGTAGATTCTTTCTTATTTCTATTTTTTTCAACCCCCTGCTGACGCATTTCTTCAGCAACGGCCTCATGGGCAACAGAAATAGCCGTGACAGGTTCGTGTTAATGTTTCATCGTACAAAATCGTTCAACGTCCTTCAGAAAAACAAATCGCTTACGGGATCTGAAAAATCAATTTTGGAACATGTAAGGGTAAATTTTGAATCGGTCCAATATTCTGAAGGCGCTATTGAATCCATTAACCTATCCAACGCCGGGGTGCGGTGAGCAGCACCCAACCGCAACTAACTAATGACGTAACCTTTCATTGTCCTCGCCAAACGCATTTTTTTAACGGATGCCACACGCTACGCACAATTTGCGCGGTTGTCCAGTAACAGTATATCAGGTTGTGTCTGACTGGACTAGCAAGCGCCAGCGTGGTCGGTAACTGCGTGAAAGTCGGGGAATTTAGATATTAATGTCTAGAGATGAAAGACTCCAAATTGTGCGCTGGTCTGTAATTTTGGACCGTTACGGCCTAAGGCCGTACGGTCCAAAATCACAGACCAGAAGACATTTTAATATTAATTTCGTGACCACATGCAGCCTCATAAAGGGATGGTGGAAAATATGTCTTTCAATACTAAGTCATTTTGAATGATGTGGAAGTTTCTGAGGAGAACGTCGTTTTTGGTGCGAATGTCACGTGTGAGGATGATACTTGATACACAGGACCGGCCGGTCCTCTGCAGCACTGAGAGTTTTCTCCCGCAAAGCTTCTGCTTGTGGCCTCAGCTTTAGATCGAGCGGTGTTGACGATGTCTTGCGGGTATCCCTGGTGTGAGAGGAAAGTGGCCATGTGTTTGGTGAAGTCGTCGTCGCTACCGCAGATCCGACGGAGTCGCAGAAAGTGGGAGAATGGGATGCCGTTTTTGGTGGCGTCAGGATGGCTTGATGAGAACTGCAAATGTGGGCGTCGGTGGGCTTGTAGTGGACGGTAGTATGTAAATTGTCAGCGTCGGCTTTGGTGGATATTTGGATGTCGAGGAAGGGCACAGACTCCTCGGAAATGTCATGCGTGAATCGGAGAGATGGATGAAATGATGAGATGAAGTTGATGAACTGTAGTGTTTTAGCCATCCTTCTTGAGGTGACGCCCAATCAGTCGTCGATGTAGCGCTGGAAGAGGTCTGGCAGTGTTCCTATGTATTGAGTGAAGATCTTTTCCTTCACGTAGCCCACAAAAAGACAGGCATAGGAGGGCCCCATTTTGGTTCCCATGGCGACTCCTTTCTTCTGTTTGTAGTGCTGACCATGAATTTAAAGGAATTCATGGACAGCACTACTTCGGTTTAACTATGAACACGTGCAACTTTGCGATCAGTTCTGATGTACTTCAGTACAGGCCCGCTCATGTACTACGACACGAAGTGGACCGACCATGATAGTTCAAGAATGGTGTCTGAATAGCTTGGCGCCTATAACTATTCTATACGACCTTGGGTCATCTGCATAATTATAACCAATCAGAGACAAGATGGCGGATGAACCAGGGAAGAAAAACTGAAACTGAGAAAGTATCATCGACTCGCGCAGAAATGACAGACTCGGAATTGAAGAGAGGAAAGAGGAAGAGAAACAAGATACCCCTAACGGAGTAGAACTGACATCGGACAAGGGAATATAGACATGTGGCAACGCGTAAAGCAAGAGCTTGGCTTGACCGCCCATAGGACTGATGTCTGTAATATTGTGTTTATCTATCTTAGTGCTGTATACAGGACGACTGAGTGTATGTCATGATGAATGCATGTGTAGTAAGTGAGGATGTATTTTACTGTCGCCATGTCACACAAAAATCCTTGTAACGTTTTACTTGGTGAATAAATGTCTTATGTCTTATGTCATCTAGAATGTGTCCCTTTCCTGCTGAATCAGTGAGTAATCTACGGTCTTTGTCGATCTTCCTATAATTCCGCGAGCGCTAGTGCGGATTTTCAGAATTCATGATCTTCATTAGAATGTATCTCTTACTGATTTCGCAAGATTTTAAACCTGTTTTATCACATAGTTACGTGCAGAAGTGGGTATAAATACCAATGTTCTGTTTTAATGATGGAACGCGTTGCGTGTTTCCGAGAGGTAAAGAATCAAAGGTCAAACTAGGCACCGTGGACGCAGGCTCGCCGGCTTTTTGCGAGTCACTGAAATAAGCCACGCCCTCGGCACGACTGATCTTTACTAGAAAATACTAGCAGGTTAAGGGAACCTGTATTGTGATTTTGACAGCATAGCGAGTATGGCAGGTTCATTCTACTTTTCTCGTGAAAAATCACGTCAAAGGGATGCCGGAAAACATCAGTACACGTGTACACCGACTGACACGCCGTGTGTTCACCACACCGATGACCACGTGACCTGCGGAGTATTGCGATACACTTCTAGTCGGCCGTGTCTGCCTTGTGAGGCAGGCTCATATAATATGCATATTAGTTCAAAACAAGGCCGATGCAGGCGATAAATCCACGACTCGGGTACAAAAACAGACAGACAGCCTCCAAACGATAAATTTCGACATTGTATGACATTTGACACTTACATCATAAAGCTCAAAGATAGTACACAAAGGACACACTTTTATACACGTACTGTCAGTAGTATCTGTTGCAGACAGTTTTCTGACTGTGTTGAGATGCTTGATCCTGGGGAAAATAACTTTAAGCCACGATTTTTAATGGTAAAAAATAACGGGTGTGTCAAATATCTGTACCTTCTTAGGAAACTGAGAAGTTTTGATGTCAGTTCCAGGGTTTTAGAGTCCTTTTATAGAAGCCTGATCGAAAGCATACTGACTTTTAACATCACTGCTTGGTATGGCAACCTCAGTATGAAAAACAGGGGCAGACTGTCACGTATCGTCAGAACAGCTGAGAAGATCATTGGCCTAGGACAGTACCCAGTAGATGATCTGTACCATAAAGCTGTCCGAAGGATAGCTGCTAGCATTGTCAATGATCCTCGTCACTCACTATCTGATCAGTTTCAAATGCTACCATCAGGCAGACGTTTCAACATGCCACTTGCCAAAAGGAATGTTTTTAAGAAGTCTTTTATTCCAACTGCTGTCTCGATTTTGAACTCTCGTTTATAACGCCGCGATAAGTATGATCTACTTAACATTACCTCCCATCCTGTGACAGATTGCTTGTGATAGATTGCTGCAATGATAATTTTTCATGATATGTTCTTGTAGCGTTTGTTAATATCTTATATTGTTGTTTCATGACGAGCCGAAAGGCAAATTTCTGTCGTGCCCTGACTCGAACAGACAATAAAGTTGTATTGTATTGTATTGTATTGTATTGTATTGTATTGTATTGTATTGTATTGTATTGTATTGTATTGTATTGTATTGTATCAGTGGCAATGGTTTGTCTAAAGCTGCGGGGTGGTGGGTGGAGTGGGGTGGTGGTATATATATATATACCACCACCACACCTCCCCCACCCCTCCACCACTACCACGACCACCAACCCCGCAGTGTACATTTTAGCGTAAAACGTAGACTGAAATAAATAAATCTCTTGGCTTGACTTCGCGAACGAAGATTTTATAGGAGTTGCCCACGACGTCTGCAGGCTTGTTCGTGGCTGCGGAGGCCAATCCGAGACAGGCAGGTTCGACCGCAGTGGCTGCAGGGGAAGGTATGGCCAGGGTTCTGAGCTGCGGCATCTCTGTTTTTTCTCCTGAGCCGCTTGTGCTTAAGGCTAGCTCTGCGAGAGTCCTCAAAGGAGACAGCTGCCTTGTAAATGGTGGAGCGCCAGGTGTCACGGTCCGCAGCAAGCGAAGACCACTGGTGGTGGTCGATTTGGCAGGCACTAAGTGACTTCTTGAGACAGTCTTTGTATCTCTTCTTTGGTGCCCCTCTGTCACGGTGTCCAGTAGCAAGCTCGCCGAACAGGGTGATCTTTGGTAGGCGATGATCCTCCATCCTGGAGACATGCCCCGCCCAGCGGAGCTGTGTCCGCAGCAGCAAAGCCTCGATGCTCACAGTTTCAGCCTGTTCAAGGACCTCGACGTTGGTGACATAGTCACTCCAGTGAATGCCCAGGATGGTTCGCAGGCAGCGCTGGTGGAAGCGTTCGAGGAGTCGTAGTTGGCTGCGGTAGAGGGCCCAGGACTCGGAACCATACAGCAGGGTGGTGAGGACCACAGCTCTGTACACGCTGATCTTGGTGCCTGTTTTCAGCTGTTGATTGTGCCACACCCGCTTGAAAAGTCGCCCGAAAGCGCTGTTCGCTTTTGCCAGCCTGCTGTCAAGCTCCTTGTCCAGCTTGGCGTCCGACGTGATAATGCAGCCAAGGTAAGTAAACTGGTGCACTGACTTTAGTTCAGACTCGCCGATGGTGATGTGAGGAGGGCGGTACACTGTCTTGGGTGCCGGCTGATGGAGGACCTCTGTCTTTTTAAGACTGACCTCGAGTCCAAAGAGCTGGGCAGCATCTGCGAAGCAAGACGTGATGCGCTGCAGGGCTCTCTCTGTGTGTGCAACGAGGGCAGCATCATCAGCAAAAAGCAGCTCACGAATCAGTTGGTCTAGGGTTTTCGTGTGGGCTTGCAGTCGTCTGAGGTTGAACAGGCTGCCATCGAGACGATACCTGATGTACACTGCATCGTCATCATCGAGGTCCACTGTGGCCTGCTTCAACATCATGCTAAAAAAGATGGTGAAGAGGGTCGGTGCCAGCACGCAGCCCTGCTTTACACCGTTGAGAATAGGGAATGGTTCTGAGAGGTCATTGTTGAGTCTGACCTGGCCTTGCTGGTCCTCGTGTAGCTGGACAATCATGTTGAGGAACTTTGGGGGACAGCCAAGTCGCTCCAGGATCTGCCACATGCCTTGCCTGCTCACAGTGTCGAACGCTTTTGTTAAGTCGACAAATGTTACATACAGCCCTTTGTTCTGCTCGCGGCACTTCTCCTGTAGCTGTCTCAGCACAAAGACCATATCGGTGGTGCTCCTGTTTGCTCTGAAGCCACACTGGCCCTCTGGGAGTTGGTCTTCAGCGATGGCAGGTACCAGCCGATTCAGGAGCAGCCTTGCAAGGATTTTCCCAGCAATGGACAGCAGGGTAATTCCCCGATAGTTGGAACAGTCAGACTTCTCGCCTTTGTTCTTGTACAGGGTGATAACGACTGCATCACGGAGATCTTTTGGTAGTGTTCCTTCCTCCCAGCAGCAGAGAAAGAGGTCATGGAGCTTGTTGTGCAGTGCTGTGCCTCCATGTTTCCAGATCTCTGGCGGTATTCCATCAATGCCTGCTGCTTTGCCACTCTTGAGCTGGTGGATGGCTGTGAGGGTCTCTTCAGCGGTGGGCGGTTCGTCCAATTCAACCTTTACTGGGAGGTGTGGGATTTGTAGGACGACTGCTAAATAAATAAAAAACTATACATATATATATATATATATATATATATATATATATATATATATATATATATATATATAATATATATATATATATATATATATATATATATATATATATATATATATATATATATATATATATATATATATATATATACAATTATATATCTTTTTTAAAGACACGTGTAAAACAGACTAGGACAATACAAATTAATATGTTTTTGTCACAGTGTTAGGTAAGCGTGCTTCCTTCTTTTTTGTCTACCGTATTGAAAATACGATAGACCCGGGGCTGGTCGGAGCGCATTCCGGCGAATGCACTCGATGTGCTGGGCTTGCGGGCCCCGAATTCTGGCAAAGAAGTAACAAGATAAGAAGTACCTCATGTCTAGCTACGCAAACCTTGCTGGAGAACGTCTTTTTAGCGCCAAGCGTATGCCGTGTGTGTGTGTGTGTGTGTGTGTGTGTGTGTGTGTGTTTCTGTGTGTGTGTGTGTGTGTGTGTGTGTGCGGTCGTGCGTGCGTGCGTGCGTGCGTGTGTGTGTGTGTGTGTGTGTGTGTGTGTGTGTGTGTGTGTGTGTGTGTGTGTGTGTGTGTGTGTGTGTGTGTGTGTGTGTGTGCACGAAACCCCTAAAATGGGTGACTTTCTTTACCATCCTTATGGAAAATGGGTGTGTGTAAAATTCTGGGTGACCAAGTCGGGCACCCATTTTTTCTGAGGGTTGTTTCTGCATTATCTTTCATTCAAAAGTCAGAAAAAAAAATATCAAAATAGGATGTCCCATTTTCTGAGGTTTACCTCATGTTGTGTGCTTGCAACGCACTGGGCCTGTGTGTTGCCACGGAAGCGAGTGTCTCTATAGATCAACTTGATACCTGATTGGTCGGCTGCGCAGTGACACTGATGAACTGAGTTGTTTCCCCTTCCTATTGTTTTTCGTCCCTGCCGGCCGTTGTTCCGTTTGCAGAGGTACAATTTTATGCAATATTTCTTAGTTAAGAGCACGCCAAAGTGTACTTCTTCAGCGCAGTTATTTAACTGAGATGCTCCCAATCCGATACAATTGCACAGTCAATCGATACTGACCCTTTTGGCCGAGAAAACTGAGACATCTGCTACGGTGGGTCGGCCGGCGTCTGCTGCTCAGTCTGGTAGTATAAAATAATAGAACTCCACGATTTTAACAAAAGCTTTCTCCTTCAATGAAAGGAATGCGTTCCAATAACACCATTACAAGGTCAATCTGTGACGCGATTTTGTTGCTTTCTTTCTGACATGTGGTGTGATTGTGATCGAAAAGTAACTTGACGCATGCATGCACTATGACAAAAACAAAATGGTGCCAGATTTCAGTGTGTATTTCAATCCTTGTACGCAAAACTGCCTCGCGATTCGAAGAACAGAATTCCACGAACAGGTTTTTCAGATTGTGCAACTGAAGTTTCGCTTTTTACTGTATTACCAGTTATTGTTCGTAGCGGGCTGCAGTAATTATGTATATATCTGATCCAAAATGTCAACGGTTTACATGGTTGCATTTGACATGTTTGCAGCACTGTTCTGGCCACACTCAGCACTTTCTGCACACACCAGCGAGAGATGGCAGCAGGATGTCCAAACCCATCGGGATCTATGGAAGTGGACAAGTACACCCCTTCCTGGCACATGACCAAGGTCAATAGCAAAATTAGTCAGCTGCAGCAGGATAGCCCAGCCTCTGCTGGAGAGGGTGCGTCTGGTAGGAGGGTGGATAGACGGTAGCGGAATGCCCCCAATTACAAACTGGTAAATGATTCTATGATCATCTTCATTTTATTGGCTCACGTGCGAAGCAAAAGTGAGTTTATGTTCTGGGCCACTTGTCGTCTTTCCGTCGTCCATGGTAAACTTTAACGGTGGCATTCTCTCGGAGACTATTCAAGCCACATTTTTCAAGCTTGGCCCAAGGATACTTAGTGGCAAGACCTTTGTAAACATACCAATTTGAGTGACCACTCTCAAAGGGTCACGTGGGGTTGACAAATGTGTGAAAACTGCTTACATTTTCAGAAAACGTGGATTTTGCTGCTGCAGAAGCCAGCCCTCGTTACCGAGGTCACACATATGTAAATCCATCATACACGGGATTACTCTTTTTATTCTTGTGCAAGGCCCCTTAAACCAAAATTGGACTGTTTCTGTCCTAATGCAGCTTTTTCTTTCTTTCTTTCTCCAGTTGGCAAATGGAGCCTGGGATGGACCTGAGACTGAGAGTGCAAGCGCATCGCAATACAAGGACAGTGATGATGAGGAGTTTGTTCCTGGCTCGAGCTCACAGGATTCAGACGGTGTGTCGCCAACAATCTCTGGGATCTCTGACACAGACAGTATTGTATTGACTATGTTAGATTTCATCAAAGTGGCAGGTTCAGGGTGGGCAGGTGTCAGTGAAGCAAGTACCAGCAAGGTGCAATGTGCGTTAGGGGCTGAATTAGCGGGTGGCAATGATAATGTGGATAGGCAGAAGGAACATGATGTTGGGGGTGGGGAAAGAGCGCTTACAAAAGAAACAAGTGTGCACGTGTCACAGAGAGGGAAATCACAGTACAAATGGGACAAGAAACATGCAAATTGTGTAGCAAGCTTGTCTTAAAAATGAGCATGCACTTACAAGATGTCCATGCAGATGAGGCAGACATTGCTAAAATTTTGTTGATGAAAAAAGGGACAAAGCAAAGACGTCAAGCATGGATCAGACACAAGATGAGGGTGATTGCATGCATAACACTGCCGTTCTTGAAAATAAATCAGGACGTTTGATTCCTAAGTATCGCACCAAAACTAGTAAGGTAGACGACTTTCTCGCCTGTAGTCATTGCAAAGGGCTCTATCAAAAAATGCTTATCTCTGTACACTCAAAACGTTGCTGTCAAGAGACCAGGAGGGTCTCAGATCGCTAAGAGAGGTGCGGCGGCACGACGTGGGAGGCTAATGCTTCCAATACCCTTAGACGTTGACTTTTCCTTCAATCATAAGGTGTTAGCCAGACAGAGAGATGATGAGATAAGCCGTCTCATCAGAACTGACCCCTTGCTTCTTGAGTATGGAAAGAGATTATTTGACCGCAGGGACATTGAAGAACACAAGGCTGGACAAATCAGCTCCAGGTTCAGGAAGTTAGGGAGACTATTAAAGATTATCAGAGTGAGGTCAGAAATGAAAATCGCAAGTTTAAATGCTGTGATCAATTCAGCTAGCTTTGATCATATTGTACTGGCTGTAAAAGAGCTAGCAGAATTTGATGAGGACACACATCAGTTCAAAAAAGGCAATCTCGCAATGCGCATAGGCCATGCTTTGAAAAAAATGTTCACAGATCAAACAGTCACAGGCATCCAAACAGCTTGGGCATGGTTCAGATGACAGGAGCTCTCTGAGGCACAGCGGTTTGACTCTGTCTTCACCGGGGACTGGTATGATTGTGTGTCCGCTACAGCAGCCCAGTCGGTCGGGAAAATGACCATGAACAAACCCAAGCTGATCCCATCATGTGAAGATGTGAGGAAGGTCCAACAGCCTTTTGAGACAAGGATGGTTTCGGAACATTATCCGACGGTGGTTAAAGCAACTCTTTGCGCTGTATCACTTTTCAACCGAAAACGAGGGGGAGAAGTTCAGAGAATGAAGGTATCAGACTTCCAGAATGCTAAGATTGGATCAATCTCCAATGACGATATCTAGAAAGGTCTCACAGAGGTTGCGAAGAAAATGGTGAATCATTTGGAGTGGCAAGATGGCGGCCAGGCACCATCTCCTGGCCGGCCGCTCCGGCAAAATCCATCAACTGTGCTTTTAAGTGACTCCTGTTATTATTATTATCCAGGCAGTGTTGTGCCATCAAGTTCTGTGGAAACAATAATGTATTTTATTTGACAACTTATAATTAAATGCACTTGCGAACTCTCAATAGTCCCGATAGCACAGTGGTACGATACTTTCTCAGTACGCAGGTAACCCAGGTTCGAACCTGGTAGATGTCGATTTTATTTTTCCTGCTCATATTTTAAATCCCTTCCCATTTACTTTATAGCTAAACTAAAAAGAAAATAAAATTAACAAATAATACCCCCCCCCAAAAAAAAAAAAAAAAAAATAATAATAATAATAATAATAATAATAATAATAAATAAATAAATAAATAATAAAATAAAATAATAATAAAATATAAATAAATAAATAAATAAATAAATAAATAAATAAATAAATAAAATTTAAAAAGCCAAAAACAAACAAACAAACAAAAAGGAGGGTGGGGGGGGATATTCTATGGTGATTTTGGTCATTTGGAGGCTCAGAGCATGCGAAGCAAAAATGAGTCTATGTTTAGGGCCCATGGTCGTTCAATCAAAATTGGCACAAAGGTAGCTGATGATAAGACTTTCCTGTGCATACTAATTCACTCAACTCTATTTTGAGAAAACATGGATTTTGCTGGTGCGGAAGCCAGCCCTTTACTTATTGTCACAAAGTCACACATACGTATACAATACAATACAATACAATACAATACAATAAATACAATACAATACAATAATACTTTATTAATCCCTCATGGGGAAATTCCCTGTCTGCCCAGGCAACACATGGCGTCATCATTCACTCATTGAAATAATTAAATAACCTATAATTCTCAATTAAAGAGATGAACTGTAACAGAGGTATTGTTACCTTTGTAACACTCTTGGCATCAGAAACACTTATGGTGGATTTCCCCTGTGCTTCTGGTGTCAGCAATGTTCCAGTGAACTACTGAAAAAACTAAAGAATGTTGACAGACGCTATCTACTGATATTACTGTTGAAAAGAGTAACAGCTTGAGGGACAAAAGAGTTTGCATAACATGACGTACTACTTTTCGGTACTCGAAGTCTGTCACTTCTTCGATACGTCTGCTGTCAAATTCATATCTAAGTCACAGAATGTGTTTTGTCACCAAGAATGTCAGCCATTTTGTTCGTAGTCCGTCTGTTGGACAGTGTGTCCAAAGTAACTTGTGCCCTACCAATCACCGCGCCCCCTTTCCGGATTACTTTGTTAAGACGATCTTGATCTCTTTTACATAGTCTACCCCAGCACGTCAGTCCAAAAGTTAGAAAGCTAACAATATATTGTATTGAACGAGTGCAAGTCTCCTTGCCAGCAGAAATGTTAAGGGCCTACCGAAGAACTTTGGAAAAAAACAAAATTATCATGACTGGGATTCTCTTCACAGCAACTGCAGTCGTGGAGAACGCATTGACTTTCTCCAAGACAACGGTTGCTATTACCTGAAAACTTGTAGTGCAAGAAAAACCGTACCGGCGTTGGGATTCTGTGCTCAGTAATGAACTGTATTCATGGCAATCGCGGTGAGTTTGTCGCCGGATATCGATACTGTGAAATGAAAGTTAACTTAGGGTCACAGTTTGACAAGTTCTCAGGCAGGCCCTCTCAAATCGACTTTTTGACATGGGTGTCACCAAAGCAGACATGCTGCGCACAGGTCCCGACTCGAAATTTGTCAAAATTGCACACTACCATGATTTTACTTCACAGTAACGATATCCGTGGACAAACTCAGCCCGTTCCCCACGAATGCAGTTACCGAGGATAGAATCTCAAGGCCGATTTTGCGGCACGGTTTCCTTGACCTGCGTTTGTGGACACGTGGTTGGTTTTGTCCACGAAATAGTTACTGTGAATTGAAAAATGCTCTGCGGAAAATGACAGACAAAAAGAATGTAAAGGGCCAATCGCAAACCTTAGATAATTTCGACACTGCCGCAATTTCACTTTACACTAACCACTGCCGTTTTGTGGTACAGTTTTCACTCGCACGCAGCGCTTTTGTGTGACAGTAACTGTTTGGTGGAGACTGAAAACCGAACGATTTCTCTACGAACGCGGTGCAAGGAAAACCATACCGCAAAACGGCGGTGGGATTCTGTGCATTCAACCACGTTCGTGAGGAACGCGCTGAGTTTTCCCACGGAAATCGTTCATGTGGCGTGCAATCAAGCTTGGTGTGAAACAGGGTGATGTGAAAAAGTGTACCAAAAATAGCAATAGGGAACTCGAAAGAGGATTGGTAATTGAAATGAGTACACTTTAAACCATTGAACGAGGTCAAGTCACCATGCCAGCAGAAATGTTAAAAACCTACCGTAAAACTTTGGGAATAAACAAAATTATCATGACTGGGATTCTCTTCACAGCAACTGCAGTCGTGGATAACGCATTGACTTTCTCCAAGACAACGGATGCTATTACGTGAAAACTTGTTGTGCAAGGAAAACCATACCGCAAAACGGCGTCTGAGTTTCCCCAAGGAAATCGTTCATGTGGCGTGCAATCATGCTTGGTGTCAAAAAGGGTGATGTCAAAAAGTGTATGCCCAGTGGTTGTTATGGTGTGGAATGGGTAGGAGGGGGGAGGAGGGGGGTGGTGGTCACAGTGCTTTGCTGGGATAGCGTGCGCACTGCGACATTTTATCATGGTGGAGGTGTTGGCGGGGTTTGTTGTATTGTTTTAGTGCTATTCAGTGCTCATCAATGCCTGCCTAAGGTGATCACTATATATATATAATATGTGGGGGATTTGGTCGGCGAAGATCGACCGCGGTAAGTATTCCCCCCTCGTTTCAGGCGACTTGGTGACCGCTCGGCGTGCGAAGCGTGGGTGGCAAACTTGTTTTCCCGCTTACGTCTTCCCGTAGGCGCGTCCAAGAGAAGAAGGTACATGAGTTTTTTGTGCGGCGTTTCGCAGCACGCGACGGAAATCACTCGGCAGCCTATGGTCCGGAGAAGGTAAGGTACGATGCAAAAAGCTGGTGGGTTTGCTTGTGTGGTGTCACATGCGACAAGCTCCGAGGGTCGGTCGGCTTGCACGAGCTAGCGAGAGAATGGTTGTGCGGTCGGCGATATGTGACGTCAAACGCTTGACCCGTTGTCTCGTCTCAGAACGCGCTCGTCTCACCGAGTCGCCGGCGTTCAGCAAAGTGTCAAAGTCCATGTCGCAAGCTCCGCGAGTGTACCGTGGTTTTGCGCCTCGAGTTGTAATGCTCTGGTGCTGTGCCGTGGGGACTCGCACGCGGGCGTTCAGCCACTTGTTGGTTCACCGGGTCTCTCCTTTTTCTTTTGGTCCATCGAAGCATAGGTGGCTGACGGTGCATATCGTTTACCGAGCCCCACACAGACCGTACGTGCATTTTGTCTGGCTTTTTGCGACAAGTGCTGGCGGTTTGTTTAGGTGTTTTGGGGCGATATGACTCCCGTCTGCTCCTCGTGATGAGTGGCAGGAGAGATTGCGTGGGAAGGTGGTGCATTCTGGTTGATCCTGCCAGTAAAGTCATATGCTTGTCTCAAATATTAAGCATAGCAATGTCCAAGTTACACACCCTTGTACGGTGAAACTGCGAATTTCTCATTAAGCTCATGGAAAAAGGGAACACTTTTATTAGTTGAAAACCAGTCCCGTGGGTTCGGGGCGCCCCGTCGGGGAAGCATCTTTCAAATGTCTGCCGGCCGAAATGACGAAGGTCGGTGATCTGACTACCATGTTAGCTAACGGGTAGCGGAGAATCAGGGTTAGATTACGGAGAGGGAGCATGATAAACAGATAACCCATCACATCCAAGGAAAGGGCTGAAGGCGCGCAACTCACCCACTCCTGGCACGGGGAGGTAGCCGGGTGACGAAAAATAACAATATGGAACTCGAAAGAGGCTTCGTAATTGAAATGAGTACACTTTTAAACCATTGAACGAGGGCAAGTCTCCTTGCCAGCAAACATGTTAAGGGCCTACCGCAAAACTTTGGAAAAAACAAAATTATCATGACTGGGATTCTCATCACAGCAACTGCAGTCGTGGAGAACGCATTGACTTTCTCCAAGACAACGGTTGCTATTACCTGAAAACTTGTAGTGCAAGAGGAATCACTCAGCGCTAGCCTCACCTATCTGGTTTGTTTGTAGTGCAAGGAAAACCGTACCGCAAAACGGCGTTGGGATTCTGTGCACTCAACCGCTTTCGTGGCAATCGCGCTGAGTTTGTCCCCATATATCGATACTGTGAAGTGAAAGTTAACTTAGGGTGTCAATTTTACAAGTTTTCAAATCGACTTTTTGACATCGGTGTCACCAAAACAGACATGATGAGGACAAGTCCCGACTCAAACTTTGTCAAGATTGCACCCTACCGTGATTTTAATTCACAGTAACGATATCCGTGGACAAACTCAGTCCATTCCCCATGATTGCAGTTACCGAGGACAGAATCTCAAAGTCGTTTTTTTTTTTTTAGGCACGGGGGGGGGGGGGGGGGGGGGGGGGGATAGGGTTAGTGCTTTGCTGGGATAGTGTGCGCAATGCCACTTTTTATCATGGGGGAGGTATTGCCAGGGTTCGTTGTGGTGTTTTAGTGATATACAGTGCTTTGCTGGGATTGCACCCTACCGTGATTTCATTTCACAATAACGATATCCGCTGACAAACTCAGCCCGTTCCCCACGAATGCAGTTACCGGGACAGAATCTCAAGGCCGATTTTGCGGCACGGTTTCCTTGACCTGCGTTTGTGGACAAGTGGTTGATTTTGTCATTGAAATAGTTACTGTGAAGTGAAAAATGCCAAAGACAAAAGAATTTAAAGGGCACAGTACAAACCTTAGATAAATTCGACACTGCCGCAATTTCACTTTACAGTAACCACTGCCGTTTTGCGGTAGTTTTCACTCGCGCACCGTGCTTTTGCTTGACAGCAACTATTTGGTGTAGTCAAAACCAAACGATTTCTCTACGAATGCGTTGCAAGGAAAACCGTAATGCAAAACGGCGTTGGGATTGTGTGCTCGGCATTCAACCGCGTTCATGGGGAACGCGCTGATTTTCCCTACGGAAATCGTTTATGTGGCATGCAATCACGGTTGGCGTGAAACAACGTCAAAAAGAGGATGCCCAGTGTTTTTATCGTGTGGATAGGGTAGGGGGGGGGGGGGTA
This sequence comes from Semisulcospira habei, assembly GCA_036245525.1. Taxonomy (NCBI): domain Eukaryota; kingdom Metazoa; phylum Mollusca; class Gastropoda; family Semisulcospiridae; genus Semisulcospira; species Semisulcospira habei. Next base: position 170,830,022 of record BTPG01000001.1, on the reverse strand, counting down.
GTGCAGTGCTGGGATAGCGTGCGCACTGTGACTTTTTATCATGGGGGTGGGGGGGGGGGGATGGGTGTTGGCGGAGTTTGTTGAAGTGTTTTATTGCTATACAGTGCTTTGCTGGGATTGCACTCTACCGTGATTTCACTTCACAGTAACGATATCCGTGGACAAACTCAGCCCATTCCCCACGAATTCAGTTACCAAAGACTGAGCAGAGAATCCCGTCTCCGTTTTGTGGTACGATTTTCATTGAACTATCGCAGGTACTGTTTTCAGTCAAAGGCGAAAGATAGTTTTCTAACTTTTGCAAAAGGGCCATTATTCTATGACAGGATTCTCTGCTCAGTAACTGCATTCGTGGCGAAAGCGCATAGTTTCTCCACGGAAATCGATACTGCAATGTGGGATCCAAAAATTTCTTGCCTGTGATTCTCGCGACAGCAACTGCATTTTGGGAGAACGCGTTTGATTTATCCCACCAAATAGTTTGAAATGTAGAGCGGACCGGTCCCAAATTGTCCAAATAAAATGATGTAAAGGGCCTGCTGGAAAACTTTGAAAAAATTTCTCTCGGCTGGGATTCTCTTCACAGTGACTACATTTTTTTTTTAGAAAGGGCTGAGTTATTCAAGTTGTCACGGAATTCGTTACTGTGACGTAAAATCACGGTAGGGTGAAAAAGGGTGACGTCAAAAAGTGTATGTCCAGTGCTTGTTATGGTGTTGAATGGGTAAGACGGTGGTGGTGCATTGCAGTGATAGCGTGCGCACTTTCGGCATTTTATCATAGGGGAAGTGTGGAGGGGTTGGTTGTGGTGTTTTAGTGCTATACATTGCTCGTCAATGCGTGTAGAAGGTGATCACTATATATGTGGTGGAGCTGCTTGGTGAAGGTCGACTGAGGTACGTTTCAACCGCTCGTTTCACGCGACTTAGTGGCCTCTCGGCGAGCGAAGGGTGGGTGGCAAAAGACAAAAAAAGGAAGCTTGTTTATCAAAGGGTCTGTCCTTTATCTTAAACAGTAACCACCGCCGTTTTCACATGACAGTCGGCGCGTCCAGCAGAGAAGATACACACCCCATTTCACCTTACCGGGATTCCACATTACAGTATCGATTTCCGTGGAGAAACTCAGCGCGTTCCCCACGAATGCAGTTACTGAGCAGAGAATCCTGTCGCCATTTTGCGATACGGTTTTCATTGCACTACCACATTTGATGTCTCCAGAATCAAAGGCAAAAGATATTTTTCTAAGTTTTGCGGAAGGCCCTTAATCTCTGACGGGATTCTCTTCTCAGTAACTGCATTCATGGGGAACGGTCTGCATCTGAGTTTCTGTACAAAAATCGATACTGTAATGTGGAATCTCGGGATTCCCTGCTTAGAAACTGCATGCTTGAGGAACGAGCTGAGTTTCTCCACGGAAATCGATACTGTAATGTGGAATCGCGGTAGGGTGAAATGGGGTGTGTATCTTCTCTCCTCTCGATACTGTAATGTGGAACCACGGTAGGGTGAAATAGGGTGTGTAACTTCTCTTCTAGAGGGGTTTGTTGTGGTGTTTTAGTGCTATACAGTGCATTTACTAAGTAAACAGTCCAGTCGCCGTTTTGCGGTACGGTTTTCATTGCACTACCGCTGTTGCAAGCAAAACCGTACCGCAAAACGGCGTTGTGATTCTGTGAACGGTTCTCAACCGCGTTCGTGGGAAACACGCTGAGTTTCCCCACGAAAATCGTTCATGTGGCGTGCATGAGCAGTGAATCCCGTGATTCCACATTACAGTATCGATTTTCATGGTGAACCTCAGCCCTTTCCCTACGAATGCAGTTACTGAGCAGAGAATCCCGTCGCCATTTTGCGGTACTGTTTTCAATGCACTACCGCAGTTGCTGTCTTGAGAATCAAAGGGGAAAGATAGTTTTCTAAGTTTAGAGGAAGGCCTGTATTCTCTCACATGATTCTATGCTCAGTAACTGCATTCATGGTGAACGCGCTGAGTTTTTACACGGAAATCGATACTGTAATGTGGAATCACGGTAAGGTGAAATAGGGTATGTAGCTTCTCTTCTGAATGTGCCGACTGTCATTCGAAAACGCCTCGCGAGTGAAAATTGTACCTCAAAACGGCGGTGGTTACTGTTTAGTAAAATGAACTTTTGAACTTGTCCCAAATACTAAAATGTCAAAGGCCTACGTAACCACCGCCGTTTTGAGGTACGATTTTCACTCACTCGGCGTTTTTGCATGACCGTCGGCGCGTCCAGAAGAAACGTTACACACCCTATTTCACCCTACCGCGATTCCACACTACAGTATCGATTTCCATGGAGAAACTCAGCGCTTTCCTCAAGAATGCAGTTTTGAGCAGAGAATCCTGTGATTCCACATTACATTATCGATTTTCATGGAGAAACTCAGTCCGTTCCCGACGAATGCAGTTACTGATCAGAGAATCCCGTCTCTCTTTTGTGGTACTGTTTTCATTGCACTACCGCAGTTGCTGTTTCGAGAATCATTTGGGAAAGATTGATTTATAAGTTTTGATGCGAGCAGGTCCCGACTCGAAACTTGTCCAAATACAAAAATCCCATGGGTCTACCGCAAACCTTGTAAAATTTACACATTACCCTCATTTTACTATACAGTAACCACCTCCGTTTTGAGGTACGTTTTTCACTTGCGTGGCGTTTCCTCATGACCGTCAGCGCTTCCAGAAGAGAAGTTACACACCCTATTTCACCCCTACCGTGATTCCACATTACAGTATCGATTTCCGTGGACAACTCGTTCGCCATGAATGCATTTACTGAGCATACAATCCAGTCGCCGTTTTGCGGTACGGTTTTCATTCACCCTACCGCGATTCTACATTACAGTATCGATTTCCGTGGAGAAACTTAGCGCGTTCCCCAAGAATGCAGTTACTGAGCAGAGAATCCTGTTGCCGTTTTGCTGTACGATTTTCATTGCTCTAACGCAGTTGTGATGTCTCGAGAATCAAAGGGCGAAAGATAGATTTTTAAAGTTTTGCAGAAGGCCTTTATTCTCTAACGGGATTCTCTTCTCAGTAACTGCATTCGTGGGGAACGCTCTGATTTTCTCCACGGATATCGATACTGTAATGTGGAATCATGGTAAGGTGAAATATAGTGTGTAGCTTCTTTTCTGGATGCCCTGACTGTCATTGGAAAACGCCGCGTGAGTAAACAATGTACCTCAAAACGGCGGTGGTTAGTGTATAGTAATATTACGATAATGTGTAAATTTTATAAGGTTTGCCATGTAGGCCCTTAACATTATTTTATTTGGACAGTTTTCGAGTCGGCTGAGAACCCAAAAACAGATGCGAGCAGGTCCCGAATCGAAACAGCGCGTTCCTTAAAAATGCAGTTTTTGAGCAGAGAATCCCGTGATTCCACATTACAGTATCGATTTTCATGGTGAACCTCAGCCCGTTCCCCACATATGCATTTACTGAGCAGAGAATCCCGTTGCCGTTTTGAGATACTGTTTTCATTGCACTACCGCAGTAACTGTTGATGTCTCGAGAATCAAAGGGGAAAGATAGTTTTCTAAGTTTTGAGGAAGGACTGTATTCTCTGACGGGATTTTATGCTCAGTAACTGCATTCGTGGGGAACGCGCTGAGCTTTTCCACGGAAATCGATACTGTAATGTGGAATCCATGGTAAGGTGAAATGGGGTGTGTAGCTTCTTCTCTAGATGGGCCGACTGTCATTCAAAAACGCCGCGCGAGTGAAAACCTCGAAACGGCGGTGGTTACTGTATAGTAAAATGAACTTTTGAACTTGTCCAAATACAAAAATGTCAAGGGCCTACGTAACCACCGCCGTTTGGAGGTACGATTTTCACTCACTCGGCGTTTTTGCATGACCGTCGGCGCGTCCAGAAGAGACGCTACACACCCTATTTTACCCTACCGTGATTCCACATTTACAGTATGGATATCCGTGGAGAAATTCAGCGCCTTGTTCAAGAATGCAGTTTCTGAGCAGAGAATCCCATGATTCCATATTACAATATCGATTTTCGTGGTGAAACTCAGCCGTTTCCACACGAATGCAGTTTTACTGAGCACAGAATCCCGTCGCCGTTTTGTGATACTGTTTTCATTGCACTACCGCAGTTGCTGTCTTGAGAATTAACGGGGAAAGATAGTTTTCTAAGTTTTGAAGGTTTGTATTCTTTGACGAGTGATTGCACCCTACTCTGATTTCACTTCACAGTAACGATATCTGTGGACAAACTCAGCTCGTTCCCCACGAATGCAGTTACCGAGGACAGAATCTCAAGACCGATTTTGCGGCATGATTTCCTTGACTGACCTGTTTTTGTGGACAAGTGGTTGGTTTTGTCTACGAAATAGTTACTGTGAAGTGGAAAAATGCTCCGCGGTATAAAATGCCAAAGACAAAAAAAAAAAAAAAAAAAAAAAAAATAGAAAGGGCCAAGCGGAAACCTTAGATAAATGACACTGCCGCAATTTCAGTTTACACTAACCAACGCCGTTTTGCGGTACAGTTTTCACTCGCGCCGCGCCTTTGCATAACAGCAAGTATTTGGTGGCGACTCAAAACCAAACGATTTCTCTACGAACGCGGTGCAAGGAAAACAGTACCGCAAAACGGCGTTGGGATTCTGTGCTCGGTATGTACCGCATTCGTGGGAATCGCGCTGAGTTTGTCCGCGGATATCGTTACTGTGAAGTGAAAATTAACTCAGGGTGACAATTTTACAAGTTGTCAGGCAGGCCCTTTCAAATCGACTTTTTGACGTCGGTGTCACCAAAACAGACATGCCGCGGACAGGTCCCGACTGGAAATTTGTCACAATACAAAAGTATAAAGGGCCTGCGTGAAAACGTGGAAAAATTCAGTGAACCCCTACCGTGATTTCACTTCACAGTAACGATATCCGTGGACAACCTCAGCCCGTTCCCCACGAATGCAGTTACCGAGGACAGAATCTCAAGGCCGTTCTTGCGGCACGGTTTGTCTTGACCTGCGTTTGTGGACAAGTGGTTGGTTTTCGTTGTCCACGAAATAGTTGCTGCGAAGTGATGTAAAGGGCCAAGCGGAAACCTTAAATTCGACACTGCCGCAATTTCACTTTACACTAACCACCTCCGTTTGCGGGAGGCCTTTTGCACTGATCCAGGCGCGGCGCGCGAGTACTGCTAAGTGAAATTACCCTTTTGCGACAGACTTTTTACATTTATGCGGTGTGAGTGAAAACCGTACCGAGCAATCACGGTTGGTGTGAAATAGGGTGATGTCAAAAAGTGTATGGTTTTTCTGGTGTGCAATGGGTAGGGGGGAGGGGTGGGGGTTGGGGTGTGTGTGTGTGTGTGTGTGTGTGTGTGTGTGTGTGTGTGTGTGTGTGTGTGTGTGTGTGTGTGTGTGTGTGTGTGTGTGTTCGCACCCACCCACCTACCCGCCCACCCCCTCCCTCCCCCCAACCACCCACCCACCCCGCCCTCTCTCTCTCTCTGTGTCTCGCTCGGCTCTCCGGCTCTGTCTCTCTCTCTCTCTCTTCTGGTATCGTCTGATGTATTTTTTTATACGTGTACAGTAGCAGGACAGTTTGGAAAATATAAAACTTTATCCTGAATAAAAACGTTTCATCATCATCATCATCATCTCTCTCTCTCATTCCGTCGGTGTGTGGCGTGTACGTGTGTGCGTGTGCGTGTGCGTGTGTAATCGACTAAAGCCCGCGTTTGAGGACGGACAAGCATGAAATTGTATATTTTCCCTAAAAGAATAATCACGAGGCATATTTATTTTTGGGTTAGCATGCTCACTGGCGAGAAAATGTCCGTTTCACAAAAACCGGTTCATCCACACTGGAGTCCGTAATTTTTTAATATTTTTACTAGATATTTGGCACATAGCTAGATAAAAGGAAGATATTGAATGAGTTTGTTAACCAGCGTTGTACCTCTAGAACCTTTTGAGTGATAAATTTTTTAAAAAATGAAAAAAAAATTCACGCTTTTGGGCTTAATTTCACGGAATATTTGGGATTAATCTTAAAACAGTTGAATCTTTTTTTACGAAAAAAAAAATACACCACAATCTTCTCGTTAATCGTAATCGCATGATTTTTCATATACAGTGTTTACATAAGCCTACAGTTTGTCTCGGCTGTCGGGTACGATTAGGTCAATTGTGACTTGTATGCCCAAGGTGTGAAAATCAGACAATTTTCTGCACCACTTTTTCGGAGTCATCTCATCAATACCCTCATGATGTTTGCATAAGCACGCTGTTTGTCCCGGCTTTGCGGTAGGATTAGGTCAACTTGTGACCTAGGTGTGAAAATCAGCAAGAAAATTGCAAAGCTTGATCTTCCAATACGTCAATTAGTATTGCGATGAGTGACGTATAACATCGAGTCGTCACTATGAACACGGCGTCGTGGGACTAATGATGCATTGACGTGAAGCTTGAAGTGATGTCATTTCTCTGCTCGTGCTATTATTCTTTAGAATAGCTATGATACGCAAGACCACAGAGCTTGCGAATGGCGGGAATCGCCGGGTGTCCGTCTTTATTTCTGTGTGCCACTGTGTGGATCAGAGTGTGGGTTAGAGTAGAAGGAGATGGATTCATGTCGCTACACGAGCCCACAGAGCGTACCAATGGCGGGAAGCGCCGTGTGTCCGTCTTTATTTCACTGTGCGCCGACGTGCGTGTTGATCAGAGGTTGGCTTAGAGGGGAGGGAAATAGATCAGCATAATAAGCCTAAAAATATCAACAACTCTGAATGTTCCTAAAAGATAAACGCATGTGAGCTCCAAACAATACGGTAGACTTTGGGATGAAACCCTCATCTTGTTGGTTATTTCCAGAGGCATGGGATGATCATATCGTTCACACGGGTGAAGGGAGGTAATTCGATTACCAGTTCGATGGCGACTGGAAGAGTTCATTCTTATCACCTGGACAGAATAGAACTGACGTTCGACTCCCAATTCGTGTCGGAAAACAGGATTTTTTTTCCTCACGGCTAAGAAATCGGTTTATAGTAATCAAAAACCAGTACGTCCGAGGAATGTTAGAAGATAGATTTTCTGTGCGTTTTGTGCAGGAGAAAATGGATCGTGGTGCAGCGGTAAAGCGCCTCAGTACCACCAAAGCTAGTCAGTGGTGCGACCGAGGTTTGATACCCGGTTCCGGCGTCTGACTTTTCTTCTCCAGTGTCACCATTAATTTGGGCGGACCGTCGGAGATTCTTTCTCCGGGTACGCCGGCTCTTGCTCCCCCACAACTTTGGTATCAATTTTAGCCCACTTGATCAAATTTCAAATACAAACGATTTAAAATTTCTCTCAGTAGCTCACTTGAGCTTGCTCTTAAATGCCGGTTCTGTGTTTGTCGCCGAGTTCAGTGTTCTAGTGAATGCGCGTGATTTGCTTGAGCGTGCTTGTTGGGTTTAGTTCGCGGTTGCGCTTTAAGCCGATTTTCAATTGGGATAAACAGCCTAGATAATACGCTGATTTTATAACGCGACTCGACTGCGCGGATTCTCAGATCTAATCCACATTTTTGCTATGAATTACCGTGTTACGAGGTGACCAACTACGCAATGATTTTCAAATGCCTGCGTTTATTTCCTTGCATTTTACACGCTTGGCCGTCACGGTTCGGGTTCGAAACGTGTTTTGTACGGCAAAGGGACTGTGATTTCAGATATTGTGTATGAATCAGTTCTACCAGAAAAAAAGTATGTCATATTGGAAAATGTGACCGATAAATAAAGGTTATCATCAACTCAGAAATCGGTCGAAAATCGCACGGACTTCAAACACTCATATTCGCCACTTGCAGATGGAGCAAGATGGGCGAGTCTATGCGTCTTGCTTCTTACTAACTCTTTTAACCCGTTCACTGCCGAGAAAAAAATGAACACGATCCAACCGCAAGAGGCATAGATCCTCATGAGCCCCCGCGACTGCGGGGGCTCATGAGGATCTATGCCTCTCGCTGACACCTCTTTGTGACCATGCTGCTTCAGTGAATGACTGGAGCTCTTTGACGCTGAACTAGCAAAAGGGTAAAAAACGCATTATGCGTCCAACGGCAGGGAAGGGGTTAACAGTATGACGTACAACTAGAAGGAAATGTGACGCAGTAATCGTCGCGAGCTAGCCATGCCAGATTCACATGGGGGGGAAAAAAGACGGACGAACAGTGTTTCTCATGTTATTTTTTATTATTATTGTTTTGTTTTTTTAATAATATAAAGTAACCATGGGTGACAGTGCGAAAATTTAAATGACTGAAAAAAATCAACAGGCTGACAATGACCCACTACCCAGTAAACAAAGGTCCTCAGGCCCAAGACGGCAGCAGTGGGCCCGCGCACGGCTGTGCGCGGGCCCACTGTGGCCGTCGTGAGCCCAAAGACATTTTGCTACTGGGGTAAGGCCGCAAGTGGACAAGTAATACATGTAGTTAAAAATGTATGTGTCAGCAAACAATCGAGTTTTCTTGAAGCCTACACGAGCTTTGTGAAATCAACCACCACCACCACCACCACCAAATTTGTCACAAAGTACGTTCATGGGCACCCTTGGGAGTATCCACGAAACTTTGTGACAGTTGTCAAATGTTCACAAAGCTCGGCATTACAGAGTCTACCAGGCAAAGTACGGACAACCAACAGACGAGCCAGCGAGACCTATATTATTGGTGCAAACTGCATTTGCAATCAAACGCTGCACACCCAAACGATGACAGGAAGCAGCACTGAAGGTGTTAACTTCGCTGTATTTAGGTGTAAATATATACCCAGCGTGAATCTACCCAGCGAAATCTACGGTGACAAAACACGAATCTACCTATTGCGAATGTGCGCTGCCGCGCTTAACTGTCACCCAGGTTTTTAAGCTGGGCTGACTCAGCCAAGCCTCTGTGGATACATGCTTGGTAAATTTACTATGGATATTCAAATGCAGGGTTGGTTTTCAGCTAATGTGTAAGGTGGAGTCTGCGCAAATAGACAATTTCCAGTATTTCCGGAAGTCGATTAGAAGTAGATTAAAAGCCCGGACAAACACGCGATATCGCATGTTTGTCCGGGCTTTCAATCCACTGTTTTCGTCGAAACAGGTGCAAGTTTCGGCGTTCAGTGACTATTGATTTCCGGAAATCATCAGGCCTGGGTGGATCCGTGCTGGGTAGTTATGGCTTTGAAGACTCACGCTGAGTATATATACTGACACATAATAATAGTGAAGTTGACCCCTTCAACGGAAGTGACGTCACAGTTATGAAAGCACGAACTAGGCGGACTTGCGACGCCTTGCCAGAATCTACCCAGCACGGATCCGTGCTGAGTAGTTTCTGGCGTTGTGGGTTTCTAGTTAGATAGATAATACGCATAGAGAGATTGACCAATTCGGCGGAAGTGACGTTACAGTTACGGAAGAACGGAATAGGACGAGCGACGCCTAGCGGCGAGAGCGAAGAAAATGGAGGCAAGAACACTGACAGCGGAGGCTACCACGGTGAGATAGAAGGAGTAGCGGTAATCCACGCCGTTTGTGACCAAGTCCCGCGTTTTGGCGACGTACACCGCAAAGGCGACACACCCACACACGCCTGCAACAGACCATTAAAATCCAGAACATCAATACCCAGTGCGCAAAGGCCAGCGGGCCCGGCGACGGCGGCTGTGCGCGGGCCAACGGCGACCAACCAGCAGTTGAGGGTTGATAGTTCTAAATATCTAATTTACAAATGTGCTTGGTATGTCTTACAATAACGCTGACAGGAATAATAATAATAATAATAATAATGTACATTTATATAGCGCTTAATTTCCAAATCTATGATACTCTGAGCACTTTACAAAACCAAAGATCAAGGTCGGAGAAGGAAAAAAAAAAAGAGTACAGGATACACGAAAAATAAAAATAACATAAAAAAAGTTACAATGAAAAATCACAACTGAAAACTACATAGCAAAAGCTCACACTACGCATACACACACGCATGTGCGCTCGTACACACGCACGCATACACACATTGCAAGAAAAAAACTTACTACTAAAGGACTACTGGCGCACTAAAAGATCATCAAAACATTCAAATCAAGTTTTTATTATAGGCAATGGAGAAAAGATGGGGTTTAAGCAGTGATTTGAAAGCAGGCAGAGTTGTAGGATGTCTGACATGGAAATGAAGGTCGTTCCAAGTAAGTTGACCGAAATAGGAAAAGGCACGCTGGCCCTCGGTAGACTTCTTTACTCTAGGAGCCCTTAAAAAATACGTGTGTCTGATGCAGATCAAAGGGAACGAGAAGGCCTACAAACACAATAGAGCAGAACCGTTTATGACATTGTAGCAAAGGATAGAAACCTTGTATGATGACGGGGAAAAGAACGCGACAATTTTGGAATCGTCGGAAACACTACAGTGTCACGTTTTCGGTGTTTCCAAAATTTTCGCATTTCTTTTGCTCGTCAGTGTACATGATTCTTTGAGATACAGGCAGCCAGGTGCAGGTCAACAAGAAAGGCTGTTACGTGCTCACGTTTCGGTACCTTAGGCGGGCAGAGCAGTTCATAACTCTTTGAACTTAAGTTTATCTAGAAGATTCTGTGGAACACCAGCCAAGCAACGAGAGTGTTTGTTACTTCCTTGTTCTTTCACGGATTGATTATTGTAATTCCCTTTTGAAAAGAAAATTACAATAATCAATGCGTGAAAAAACAAGGGAGGTCACAAGCGTCTAGGCTGCTTCAGTGATGAGAAGATGCCGAATTGACCTGATCTTTCTCTGTTAAAAAAAGGCGCATTGACAAACCTTGGTGACATGCTCTCTCATGGCGGCCAGCCTGTATCAAAGATACCACCAAGATGACCACCTTGAGAACTATTATGCAATTCGATGACCATTATAACATTTTACAGTCCTTTCACCTGAAGCATAGCAACATACCTTTCAAAGTAATTTCTAGGAGAGAAAAAAAATACACGGTTTATAAACCCCAATATTGAAACGCATGAGCATAGACAACAGACGTTACGTTCGGTAACCTATCAGAAAAACCAAGTAACATACCGGCCACAGCAAGTAACGTACTGCCTATAGCAAGTAATTTACCGCGCATATACTTAACTTAATGCTCACAGAAAATAACCAGCAGGCCACATCGACTAGCTTACCGGCCGGCACACCAAGTAACGTACCGGCAAAAGGCTGGTTGTGAGTTCTCGTGCAGCGCGAGAGCGCTCGCTAGCGGATTACGCGACTTTGTGCCGAGACTAGACTTCGCGATCGAGCGACGAAATGTGGGCAACTCGGCTAGCTGTAGCCGTTACTGTTTTGCTGTGACTCATGCAACATGCGGTAAAATTTAAGCGCAAATTGACAAAGAACCGTCGATGAATGCTTCCTGGTCGTACAGTCCTTACAATACAACTATTTAAAACAAAATTCATGTGGATATAATACTGAGGAAAACCAACGAGCTCGCAACATTCACGAAAACTACATGTGGCGATGAAGCCAATCATCGGAAAATGGTCTGCCCATGATTGAATGATTATTAAACTTTGTTATACCAACAGTAGATGCATTTTATTCATGAAAACTCTGCCAATATTGCTCGATTTCAAGGAAATAGTTTCTGTACCGTTTTCCTGCTCGCATTGCTGACTGATCATCCCGGCATTGTGACGTGCTGTCTTGCCCACAGCCCACTGCACTTTCTCGCCTCTCGCGTTAGTTTGGGGAACTCGCGACCTCGGTATAGATAGCAACACACACGCAACAGACGCAACTTACCGGCAATACCAGCCAAAGCAGTGGGCAGGTAGTGGACAGCTGTGGCATCATTGCGGACCAGCGTGGCGGCAAAGCTCAACACACAGGCTGCCAGGCTCAGAATTGCTATGATGCTGAACGCACGAACCACATTCACCCAGCCTACAAACAGGCGCACGCACGTACGCACGCAGGTACACACACACACACACACACACACACACACACACACACACCATCACACACACACGCACGCACGCACGAACACACACAGCACTGAGTTCATTGGTTAATTCAGAATTTTTCGAAACTGACAAACAACCTCCCAAGAAAACCTAAACACGATCCAAAAATGCGCGAGGTGTAGATCCTCATGAGTCTCCGCAACTGCGGGAGCTCATGAGGATCTACACCTCTTGCTGAGACCTCTTCAAATTCAAATACTTTATGGTGGCAGTCTAGCCGACAAATTTTCTTTCGTTGGGATCACATGCGCGCGTACGGATTTAGCCACATTATGACAATGGTGAAAAACAACAAAACAAAACACTACAGGACCACAGTGTTAGTGGTTATAGGAGCGAGTCTGCCACTTGCAAGATGCCACTGCGACATCTGAGGTGCAAGTTCCTCGACGGCGTCAACAGGGGGAGAGAGATACGCTAGTTAACACACCCTTCATTTAGGATACGGATGGCCGATGGTACAAAGCTGCCCTTGTAGCGTTTGGTTTTAACAAGAGGAGCCTTGAACCTACGGCCAGACGGGAACTTTTGAAGGTGCTTAGAAAGGCAGTGGGAAGTGTCAGCTGAAAGCTTCAGGCCCTTCAGTGCGTATCATTCTCGTCCTGTAGAGGCCGTCAAGGTTCTCCAATCTGCCCCCAACGATTTTCTCTCTAAGCCAGATTATCTTATTCAGCTTCCTAAAGTTCTTCTCGCCCAGGGAGCCGAACCATGAGACAAAGGAGAACGTAAGAAGACTTTCTATAAAGCAGAGGTAGAACTGCCTTAGGATTTTGGGGTTCACATCAAAGGAGCGGAGTTTGCGCAACATATACAGTCTTCCTTGGGCTTTTTAAAAGATGAGGTCTGTGTTGTCGGTGAAAGATAGCCGTGAATCAATCAAGGTCCCTAAGTATTTGTAAACATCTGTGCGAGTGACAAAAGTGACCGTCAATCACCAGGGGCTGAGGAGGTGGGAGTGGGCTCCCGGAAGTTGGCCCACTGCCAGGCTTCCGACTGTGAAAGTCGACTACCATCTCCTCAGTCCTGCCTACGTTCAACTGTAGATGTTTGTTGTGACACCATGAGACAAACTGACCCACTTCTGCAAAGTAGTCAGCATCTGAGTTTGACAGATTTGCAGATCCACATATCTTTGTATCCATGTTCCCTGGACGGCTGTTGCTTTTGGTCGATGAATAAACGAACATTTCAGAAACAAAATAGACGTCTAGTGGTAGGTAAAGCCTCATAATTATTTACCTCACCGAACGTGACTGACATGTCAGCTTGCGTTTGAAGTCATCACGAACGAGCTGTCTGTTTAGTCTTTCTAACCATTTCTGACCGCCGCCATGTGCCAAATTTTAAACGCTGCAACGACCCTTTCTCAGGTCATTTTACATATTCAAATAAGGTAGGTAAGGCTGTGGAAGGACCGGTGTTATATATATATAATCTTGTGCCTTCTTTGGCATTTTGTACAGATGCTGGAATTTGCTTAAAATCTCTTGATAGATGAGAAGAGACAAGTTTGGTGATTTGATTCATACCAGCATTGGCTTAACCAGCGGATTCTTTTTGGCCTAGTTCGAGTTGCCAAGTGGATGGTGATTTGAGGTGTGCACCAGTTTGAGCTGCGCTAGGATGTAGGGTTGGTACAGAATCATGTTGATAGCCAGGAAATGAGACCGGTGATGTCACGAGTCCTTATTTTTTAAAATTTATTTATTTTTTTATTTATTTTATTATTTTTATTTATTTATTTATTTATATATATATTTTTATTTATTTATTTATTTATTTTTATTTTTATTTATTTATTTATTTTTTTTTTTTGGGGGGGGGGGATTTTGTGCATGGCAAATGTGCAGCAAGTGGGCGGTAGTGTTGTTTAGGGGATTGAAAAATTAGGGGATGACTGGGACAGGATAAGGCTAGGGCATTTTGACAGATGGGACTGCACTGTGTGCTTTGGCCTGTCAGAGGCACCACATGCCATATGTGGCATAGACCAGAAGCTGGTTTAACCCATTCAACCCTAACGCACTACCCTTGAATTATCATGGTCTCCTGCAACAGGTGCATAGTCGCTCCAAAATTTGGGAAATAGGTGCGTCGGGCTGAATGAGTTAATGTAACCATATCATTGATTTTGGACTTTTGCAGATGGAAAACTGAGAAAATCATGAAAAATTTGAAATTTTGCCAAAAATTCGCTTCGCTTGCAGTTTTATAGATACTTTCGGCGCAGTTTGCAACTCCCCCCCCCCCTCCTCCCCCGTTGTTTGATTTTTCGGCGATTGTCGACTATATTATTCCCCCCCCCCCCCCCCTCCCGTAGTTTGATTTTCCGTCGGAGACTCGATATTTCAGTCACCAAGGAGGCCTTTTCTGAGAGTCCCAAACAAAAAGAAACAAAAAGTTGGACCGCCGCCCCCCCCCCCCCTCCTCCCCAGGGGAGGGGGTGGGATTCCAACTTTTTATTTTTAATCCACCCCCGTTTGACATGGTATTTTAAAGAATTTTTGGACAGGGAGGGTGGGGGGTGGGGGCAGGGGGTGTGGGGGGTCCGGAACCCGACCCTCTCCCCAGATCCGCACCAGGACAGACAGACCCACGGCCAAACAATACAACAAACATACAGACACTCACCTTCAACACTGGATAAATCCACACAAACTATATCACCCGCAGGGGTGGTGCGCATGCACCCCTTCCACAATCCACTGTAGATGTCCGAAATCCCGATCCACTGAGGCGTGGCCTCGGAGACGATCTCCAACACAATCGCCACCACCGCGAAGCCCACGCCCAGCAGAGCAGTTGCATGGGGCGCCATCGGGAATACCTATGGACAGTAGTTTTTTTTTTTTTAGTGTTTTCATTATTTTCTGAAGAGAATTATTTTTTACCTGACTAAAGAAGTTGAAAGGTTGGTGGGTTGTACATTGCTTAACGTCCCGACAGCAACAAGACTTTCTCGGGACGTGCCTGCACTGCTTGTGGAAAAAATAAAAAATTAACAGAATATTGAAGATATGTCGCCAGCCGGTCTAATACGCTAAATAAACCTAAGACCATTTAGCAACACGCATCTAATATCAAGAGCTACAGACAGCGCAGACAGTAGGGAGAGTTTAAATAAGAAAAATACAGGTGAATGGACCAAGGGTAGACAGAAACAATGCCGCAGAATAGAGGGGGAAACCCACCCTGTGGTGCTGACCAGGGTGACCCTGGGAACGAAAAAGTCCCCCAGGGCAGACCCGGGTGGGGAAGAAGTTGAAATGATACAAAGGCTGGCTAACAAACGCATCCAATGTCTTTCTCCAAACTAGCTATATGCAAAAGTTCAAGTAAATATGACAAAAATTACGGACTCTAATCTGGGTCATATACGGTTGTCTATGTCTTCAATGGGACATTCAATTGACGTGTAGCCCGCTCAGAGATAACTCCGCCCACTGACCCAGAGTACGACTTTGACCCGAATCTCCAAAAAACAACGTGCCACAGCGGTAAGCGAATATGGCTGCATCCACGTGTGTAAAAGCGCTTGTCAGACATTCCTGACGATATTTCGGAGCACTACTTGCCATACCATATCACCCTTAGGCATCAATGTGCAGATTTGTTTAGCAGGGAGCAGTACATTGAAAGGGTACAAATTTTTTGTGCTTCATCTGGCTTTGACTAATTTGTTATATATACATATAAATATATAGAATTGTATGTTCACACAAGTGTGTATGTAAACTGAATTCATGTATGCACACTTGTGTAGAGTTCGTGTGTGTGTGTGTTGTCCCTGTGCATTTGCAAGGTGAACAGTGAGTGGGAATATGCACAAAATTAATTTACACACACTATCTCTCTCTCTGTCTGCAAATACAAAAATGACTGCTAATCACATATGGAAGCTTCATTTATTGAAAGCACATTTAAAAGTATGGAAAACATATCATCCTAGAACTGTTTACAAAGAACACATTATGCGAGTCCTTGCAGTTGTAGGAGCTCATGAGTCATTCTTCAGCATGATGATGATCAGTTAACTAAGGATTGATTGATCGATTGTACATTGCTTAACGTCCCGACAGCAACAAGACTTTCTCAGGACGTGCCTGCACTGCTTGTGAAAAAAAAACCTAAAGAGAACATTGAATGTATGTCGCCAGCCGGTCCGATACATTAAATAAACCTACGACATGGGTCCTAAATAAAACTAAGACCATTTAGCAACACACATCCAATATCAAGAGCTACAGGCAGCGCAGACAGTAGGGAGAGTTTAAAAAAGGAAAATACAGGTGAATGGACCAAGGGTAGACAGAAACACATGCCCCAAATAGTAAGGAGGCAGTACTATAATCTTAGTCTTTAAATGAATAAGAACTAATGGTTTCAAACACCCCGCAGTTTAATTTTGATTCAGATAAGGCTGCTCAGACAACTGCATATCTACATTTAGTTAATGTATATCGCACAGTTTAACCAGTTGAGCCCTACAGCCTTCCTTCAGCCTATGTAAACAACATGCTATGTAAACAACATGGGCCAAATGAATTGACCCATATCATGCTGCGGTTGAAAGCTTCAAATTGTACACTGCCATATGCAAACTCCATTTTAATACTTGCAGATGAATATATAAGACTTTAGTTTAACTAGGGTAGTGCCATAATAGCTTGGTGCATAGAGGCGCCAAGCTATTCTGGCATTACCCTTGCACTATCTTAATCAAACTTATTTCACACACTGGTGTATTCCGAACTCACACTCGTTCAATGTGCTTTCCCCGTATCTCCGTATCAGCGACTGGAACGCCGGACTTGCCGCTATTGTAATAACAAGACGGGGAAGTGGCGCAGTGGTTAAGGCGTCTGCCTCCAATGGCAAAGGTGCGAGGTTCGATACCGGGTTCCGGCGTTGGATTTTTCTCCTCTGGTAAGTGTCACCGTCTGGGCAGTGGGCAGATGTTCACATCTGCACGGGACATAGACGACCCCGGCCCCCACGAGTCCCCTGCTGCCTTGCAGGCCTGGCCGCTTGGCTGCGGAAAGGCTAAGGGAGGAAACCCCTGACATCAAAGCCCCTGTGTCTCCGGGGAAGGCTTTTGAGCCAGAGACTAAGACAAGGACAGTCTGATATAAAACCTACGACCCGAGGACCTCGATGCCACCGTCCCAGCTTGCTAGGCCATGGCAAACGAACCAAGGGTTTAAAGGGTGGGGCCAGTACTGCGCACACTGCACTCCACCAAAAAGCTCCACCGCGCAGGCTTTAGGAAACGCCCACGGACTATGACACTGAACTTTCCAAGTCCTGTAGCGATGGGCAAGGGGCAAAACGGCAGGTGAAAGATGTCACTGGAAGCCGCAGTCTCAAACCTGCATGCAGGCGGTTCAGGATATTGGTCGCCTGATGTTGACCTGGGGATGACAACGTCACTCGGCACACCCTGAACGACCAAGCAGCCTTCTCTAGGGACAGCACTGCTTGCTCCACACGGAGAGGGGCCTAGAAAAGGTGACCTAACCAAAGCTTATCCCCTCGTAACTCAAGTTGGCTAGCCGCGGTCAACGGGCATCTTCTCATGCGGTCAGAAAACAAGAAAAAACAATGGATCCACTCTCATGACGACCACGACCGGACTCAACGTAGCATGCTGGAACATCCGAACCATGCTCGACACAGCAGACAGCGGACGCCCTGAACGTCGCTCCGCCCTCATTGCCCATGAATTGCGGAGGTTAAACATCGCTCAGCGAAGTACGCCTTCCGGAGGAAGGCAGCCTCCAAGAACTTGGCGCTGGCTACACCCTCTACTGGTCAGGCAGGCCTGCATCAGAAAGACGGCTCTCAGGCGTGGGCTTCATGGTGAAGACCCCCATTGCGACTAAGTTGGAAAACCTACCAACGGGTCACTCCGACCGCATCATGTCCATGCGCCTCCCACTGAGACACCAGCAATACGTCACCCTTCTCAGTGTGTACTCCCCAACCCTCCTGGCAGAGCCTGCAGAAAAAGACAAGTTCTACTCTGACCTGCGCAGCCTCCTGCAGAGCACCCCTGCAGACGACAAAGTCATCATCCTTGGCGACTTCAACGCCAGAGTGGGCCAAGACTCTGAAGCCTGGAAAGGAGTCCTCGGCAAGCATGGCGTTGGGAACTGCAATGACAATGGTCGCCTACTGTTGGAGCTCTGTGCAGAGCAGCAACTTGTCATCACCAACACTACTTTCCAGCAAAAGGACAGTCGAAAGACCACCTGGATGCATCCTCGCTCCAAGCACTGGCACCTTATCGACTATGTCCTAGTGCGTCAGAGGGACCGCAGTGACGTCCTCCTCACTGAGTGATGCCCAGCGCAGAGTGCCACACTGACCACCGCCTTGTTCGCTGCAAACTCAGGCTCCGCCTCAAGCTGAAACCCAAGAAAGGCCCCCCCCCCCCCCATGAAAAAGCTTGATGTTGCCAGCCTTCAGCGTGCTTCAGGCCGATTTACAGCGCATGCTCAAAGACACAATTGATCCAGCAGACTCCTCCCCTGAAACACTCTGGGAACAACTGAAAACTGCTATTGTAAAATCTTCTGTGGAAGTCTTGGGCTTTGCTAGAAAGAGGAACAAAGACTGGTTTGACGAAAACGACGTAGAGATGCAGGAACTTCTAGCAAAAAAAAGAGCCGCCCACCAGGCCCACCTAGCCCAGCCTTCCTGCCCTGTGAAGAAGTCTGCCTTCCGCCTCATCTGCAGCAGTCTCCAGCTCAAGCTTAGAGAGCTCCAGAACGAGTGGTGATCCAGACTCGCACAGAGGACCCAGCTCTGCGCTGACAACGGTGACTACAGGGGCTTCTACGAAGCACTGAAAGCAGTGTATGGCCCTAGGCACCTGGTACAAAGTCCCCTGCGAAGCGCTGATGGACAGGCACTCCTCACAGATAATACCTCCATCTTCAACCGCTGGTCGGAATACTTTCAGGACCTCTTCAGCGCTGAGCGCACTGTTCAAGAAACAGTTATCCTCCAAATCCCACACCTTCCACTAAAGGTTGAATTGGACGAACTGCCCACCGCCGAAGAGACCCTCACAGCCATCCACCAGCTCAAGAGTGGCAAAGCAGCAGGCATTGACGGAATCCCGCCAGAGATCTGGAAACATGGAGGTCCAGCACTGCACAACAAGCTCCACGACCTCTTTCTCTGCTGCTGGGAAAAAGGAACACTACCAAAGGACCTCCGTGATGCAGTCATCATCACCCTGTACAAAAATAAAGGAGAGAAGTCTGCCTGCTCAAATTATCGTGGAATTACCCTGCTGTCCATTGCCGGGAAAATTCTCGCAAGGTTGCTCCTGAATCGGCTGGTACCTGCCATCGCTGAAGACCACCTCCCAGAGGGCCAGTGTGGCTTCAGAGCCAACAGGAGTACCACCGACATGGTCTTTGTGCTGAGACAGCTTCAGGAGAAGTGCCGCGAGCAGAACAAAGGGCTGTACGTAACGTTTGTCGACCTAACAAAAGCGTTTGACACTGTGAGCAGGCAAGGTATGTGGCAGATCCTGGAGCGACTAGGCTGTCCCCCAAAGTTCCTCAACATGATCGTCCAGCTCCACGAGGACCAGCAAGGCCAGGTCAGACTAAACAGTGACCTCTCAGAACCATTCCCCATTCGCAACGGAGTGAAGCAAGGCTGCGTGCTGGCACCGACCCTCTTCACCATCTTCTTCAGCATGATGTTGAAGCAGGCCACAGTGGACCTCGACGATGACGACGCAGTGTACATCAGGTATCGTCTCGATGGCAGCCTGTTCAACCTCAGACGACTGCAGGCCCACACGAAAACCCTAGACCAACTGATTCGTGAGCTGCTCTTTGCTGATGACGCTGCCCTCGTTGCACACACAGAGAGAGCCTTGCAGCGCATTACGTCCTGCTTCGCAGATGCCGCCCAGCTCTTTGGACTTGAGGTCAGTCTGAAAAAGACAAGAGGTCCTTCATCAGCCGGCACCCAAGGAAGAGCATCGCCCTCCCCACATCACCATCGGCGAGTCCGAACTGAAGTCTGTACACCAGTTTACCTACCTTGGCTGCATCATCACGTCAGACGCCAAGCTGGACAAGGAGCTGGACAACAGGCTAGCAAAAGCGAACAGTGCTTTCGGGCGACTATTCAAGCGGGTGTGGCACAATCAACAGCTGAAAAAAGGCACCAAGATCAGCGTGTACAGAGCTGTCGTCCTCACCACCCTGCTGCACGGTTCCGAGTCCTGGGCCCTCTACCGCAGCCAACTACGACTCCTCGAACGCTTTCACCAGTGCTGCCTGCGTACCATCCTCAGCATTCACTGGAGTGACTATGTCACCAACGTCGAGGTCCTTTAACAGGCGGAAACTGTGAGCATCGAGGCTTTGCTGCTGCGGACACAGCTTCGCTGGGCGGGGCACATCTCCAGGATGGAGGATCATCGCCTACCCAAGATCACTCTGTTCGGCGAGCTCGCCACTGGACACCGAGACAGAGGGGCACCAAAGAAGAGATACAAAGACGGTCTCAAGAAGTCACTTAGTGCCTGCCAAATCGACCACCGCCAGTGGTCTTCGCTTGCTGCGGACCGTGACACCTGGCGCTCCACCATTCACAAGGCAGCCGTCTCCTTTGAGGACTCTCGCAGAGCTAACCTTAAGGACAAGCGGCTCAGAAGAAAAAACAGAGTTGTCGTAAGTCAGAATCCTGACCAGACCTTCCCCTGCAGCCACTGCGGTCGAACCTGCCTGTCCCGGATTGGCCTCCGCAGCCACGAAAATGCCTGCAGACGACTGACGTGGGCAAGCCCTATAAAATCTTCGTTCGCGAAGTCAAGCCAAGAGATATTTTTAAGGCGCCTATACTTTCGATAGAAAAGCTCTTGGCGCCGTACAAATGACAACTAACATACATCACCTTGCATCAATACAACACATATTATATTCCCTACACACACACAGACGCAACTAAGTGATAATACCACCTTCGTTCACTACAGACAGTATCTACATGGTCCTAGTCTCGCATGTGCAAACTGACATTACCGGTTTCATTTTTAATAATGAACAAATTCAGGAGAAATGAATATGAACTGCCCTTTGTGCAAACGAAGAGATGTCGGTTTCCATCCACTTTACTGACAAGTGACATTCAGCTGCTCATGCGGTCCGCTACCGGTTTGATCCACGGCATCGCATGCATTTTTCATGGCTACGACGGGGCTTTGGGAATGGCCCGTATGAACCTTACACCACCTGCTAGACGCTCAGGATATCTGGAATAGCTGTTGCAAAGGCCCCAGGCACACTTTTTGACCATTTCTTGTTTCTCTCAGTTACCTCCGTTACCAGCTACGGTTGTCGGAGAAAAATGGCCGACTTAGTTTGGCAGCACGCGGGTGTGTCTCATTCGCGCACTCTGATTGGCTAGCGCTGACCCGTCGGTCAGGCACCGGCTACACGTCAACTCATTACAATATGCTTGGAGGGCTTAGCCATCCACTTAAGAAAGTATTTCGCCAAGTTTCAAGCTTGTGTGTACAGAAATATCGGAGATTCTCTTGTTTACATATATACGCACACAAATACATACGTACATACATACGCACACACAACATATACATACATACGCACACACGGCGCTTTGCGCCAAATGTACGTTCAGCAGCGAGGTTAGCGTAACTAGACATGACATAATTTTTATCTTGTTACTTCAATTGTTAGAGGTTTAGCCTGCCCGCCTTTGACATCATGGACATGCCATTAAATTCGCCCCACCATATCCGCGACCCGTCCAAAAAAGTCCCTTTGAGCAGGGACTTTAAAATAAAATAAAAAAACCCACCGAAACTGTATTAGCGTAGGAGGTAGACGGAACAGCTAAACGCTCAAAATCATTTAACACAGTTAGCTCTCTTGCGTCAACAAAACTGTCGTCTGCTTCACGTTGCACCATAGTGGACTCATGTTTTCTTGTTTGTTCGCTATTATTATTATTTTCTTTTTCAAGTTATTATCCACATCATTACTGCAGTTGCCCAAAATGGCGGATGAAAATGTGGAATGCATTGAGGCCCCTCCTCTTTTCATGTACCAAATCTGATTGAGTATCCATAACAAGTCTAAAACTGCTGTTTTCTGCTGTTTGAGAACTGAAGTGAGTGTGTGCTTTATTTTCTCCACAAATTAATTCCGATACCTTGCTTTTTTGGCCAATGAGAGAAATAGCCTTCGGGCAAGGTAACGCGTGTTTCCGCGGCCAGACATATCAACTACCAACAGGCACCGCTTCTTTTCACTACACGTATGAAGGCAGAACTATTCAGTTTTATCCTCAGAGACCTTGGGAGATGTGTTAGAAACGTGTAGGTCGCGATTAAACTGTGAATGAAACTAATACATACTTTTTTTTCGAATTTTTAAAATGGTAATCAACGATCGCTTTCTGTTTTCACTGTTTCAGTGGAATACATCATCTTCACATTTTACAATAGAAAACCTACAGGTCATGTTACCTATTCAAATGAGGTAGGTGAGGCAGTGCAAGGACCGGCATTTAAAAAAAATATCTTCTGCCTTTTTTGGCATTTTGTACAGAGGCAGTATGCTGGCATTTGCTTAAAATCTCTTGATATACGAAAAGAGACATGTTTGGTGCTTTGATTCATACCATCCTTGGCTTAACCAGCGGACTCTTTTTGGCCTACTTTGAGTTGCCAAGCGGATGGTGATTTGAGGTGAGCACCAGTTTGGGCTGCGCTTGAATGTAGGGTTGGTAGAGAATCATGTTGATAGCCAGGAAATGAGACTGGTGATGTCCTTATTTTGGGAGGATTTTGTGCATGGCAAATGTGCAGCAAGTGGGCGGTAGTGTTGTTTAGATGATTTAAAAATTAGGGGATTACTTTGGCAGACCAAGGCATTTTAACAGATGGGACTGCAGGGGAGGCCCACTGTGTGCTTTGGCCTGTCGGAGGCACCACTTGCCATATGCGACATAGACCAGAAGCTGGTTTAATGTAACCGTATCATTGAGTTTGGACATTCGAAGTTGCAAAACTGAGAAAATCATGAAAAATTTAAAATTGCCAAAATCTCGCTTCACTTGCAGTTTTATACGTGTTTTTTTTTTCATGTTTTGCGTTGCAACACCCTGTTTACCTGCGCTGTAGGCCATGTTTAGTGTGTTTGTTCATTTTTTTTTTTTTTGCCTTACAGGTAGTCATGAGTCTGACCTTCGACCTTGAGCTGTGACCTTTGACCTTGAAATTGAAAGGGGTGGGGTTTGGGGCGTTCAATTTGCTAACTGCATGACAAAAAATGCACTCATTCAGTTATTGAAGTTGTGGGGTAGGGCGGGGTGGGGCGTGAGGGGGGAGGGGTGGGTGGTGGGGTGGGGGGTGGAGGTGGTGTGTGTGGGGGGGGGGAGGTCAAAGGTTAAGATCAAAACTACAATAAAACAGTATCAGCAGGTTCATTTCATCAGACAGCTGACCTCAGAGTGAAATCAGCTGCCAAAAAAATGTCACTTGCAAAAGTTATTTTGCATGATCCAGCTACATTTGTATACAACATGCTGATTTTGCAACATGAGTTGAGGTTTTTTGAGACTCTGACCAAGTGTGTTCTATATACAAATAAACTGTACATTAGTAACCATTTTCTCTGCTAACTCCTAAATAAGAACTCTAGACACTTGTTCGGTATGGGGTGTGTCCCGCGTAGCATAGTTTTGGCTGTGGGATAGCTCAGTAGACTTAATATTTAAATTGCACAGCTGTTTCATGACTCCTTTTGCCTGAGGAAAAGATTGCAAGCAGCACATAGGGCATGGCAGCTGGTTACAGGTCTCTTCCGGCCACGGAACACAGTGCCGTTTCCGTACTGTACAGTCTCTTAGCCATAGTCAGTCCCAGGCATCCCCTAATATTTCAATCCCCTAAAAAACACTACTGCCCACCAGCTGCACATTTGCCATGCACAAAATAATAAAAACAGCACATTGACAGTCTCATTTCTTGGCTATGAACCCGATTCCTTACCAACCCCACACCCAAGCACAGCTGAAATCAGCGTGCCCCTCAAATCACTACGTCAACGGCAGCACAGCATAGGCCCACAATTGTCCACTGGATAAGCTCAGGATGGTATGAATCAAAGCACCAAACATGTCTCCTCTCATCTAACCAGAAATTTCCAGCAAATTCCAACATTCAGCCCTACTACAAATTTTTAAAGGCAAAAATTATTTTTAAAAACACCGGTCCTCTTACTGCCTGAACTGGACAAATTTGACTATGTAATGTGACCTGAAAGAGGAACTTACTGCCTGAAAACCATTCAATCTGCCATCAGTGCAACCCTTAGACACTAGCTAAGTCAAACCCAAAGTGACACCATTGAATGTTGCTGCATCTTTAAGTTATGGCCCATTATGTGAAGTGCCTTGTTGTGGCGTTCAATATGCTGTTGATGTTTTGGATCATGCATATCTGATGCCATGAAAAACAGACAAGATACGGTCAGAATGCCTCCAAAATTGGCATGTACATCAAGTAATGTATCTGATCTTCAGAAATGTTGCATTTGAGACACAGGCACATGAACGTTGTTTTTTTCATATTTTTCCACTACCCACCCCCCTACTTTTTCTGTTTTTCCATGTTTACAAACACATGCAATACAGTCAAACTGACTTCTGGTGGGCTGGACAACTAAAACAGCTTACCATGACACTGACATTGATGAAAAATTAGCTTTCAGACCCAAGGCCATTTCCTTGTGTATCTCAGGGCAGCCAAAAAGACAATGCCCCGGCATCCTCATTGCCCTGTTGTCTGGTGCCAACAAGCAGGAAGAGACCTGTAACCAGCTGCCATGCCCTATATGCTGCTGGCAATCTTTTCCACAGGCAAAAGGGGTCATGAAACACCTGTGCAATTTAAACATTAAGTCTTACTGAACTAACCCACAGACAAAAGACTGTGACAAAACAGCCAAAAACTATGCTATGCGGGACACACCGCATACCCAAACAAGTGTCTGGAGTGCTGATTTAGGAGATAGCAGGGGAAAATGGTTATGTACAGTTCATTTTTATATAAAACACACCTGTCAGAGTCTCAAAAGACCTAAACTCATGTTGCAAATGCAGCAGGCATGTGTGTGCCAAACCTGTGAACACTCCTGTAAAAGCCTGTACTGGTGGCCACAGCTGCTGGTCCCATAACAATGCACTCAAATGAGCTTTACGCAGAGTAAAAGTGCTTGTGTTTGGCTTAGAATAGACACCAGAGACATCCTTAATGACAATTACAGCAGAATGACACCTCAGATGCAGCCAGTGTAGCTGGATCATGCAAAATAACTCTTCTGCATGTCACACTATTTTGGCGGCTGATTTCACTCTAAGGTCAGCTGTCTAATGAAATGAACATGCTGACACCGTTTCATTGTAGTTTTGATATTAACCTTTGACCTTAAGCCCCCCCCCCCCACTCCCCCACCTCCAACCCCTTCCCCCCCCCCACCCACCCCACCCCCCCCACCCCACCTCACCCCACAACTTCAATAACTGAAAAGTGCCTCTTTTTTACACATTTATCAAATTAAACGCCCTAAACCCCACCCCTTTCAAGGTCAAGGTCACAGCTCAAGGTCGAAGGTCAGACTCATGACTACTTGTAAGAACAAAAAAAATGAACAAACACACTAATCATAGCTCACAGTGCAGGTAAACAGGGTGTTGCAACGCAAAACATGCAAAAACGCCTATAAAACTGCAATCGCAACGATTTTTTGGCAAAATTTGAAATTTTTCATGATTTTCTCAGTTTTCCAAATGCAAAAGTCCAAACTCAATGATATGGTTACATTAAACCAGTTTCTGATCTATGTCACATATGGCATGTGGTGCCCTGTGCGTGCTGTCACCAGACAACAGGGTCAATGAGGATGCCTGGGTGTCTTTTTGGCTGCCCAAGGATACACAAGGAAATGGCCTTGGGTCTGATAGCTCATTTTTTTTATCAATGTGAGTGTTATGCAACCTTTTTCAGTTATTCAGCTCACCCGGAGTCAGTTTGACTGTATTGTATGTGAACTTGGAAAAACACAAGAGGAAAGGGGGGGGGGGGGGTAATGAAAAAATATGGAAAAAAAAACAACACTTTCATGTTCCTGTGCCTCAAATGCAACATTTCTGAGAATCAGATACAGTTCTAACTCAGACTCCGAAATGCCTAATCATTTTGATTCGTTGGAATGTGAGCTCGCGCTATTCTCTGTTTCTGTCCCCTTTTTCCAGCAGAGCGGTTTGTTCGCCTATAACCATAGACAAAACTCCCGGCCAAGAGCGGCATAGAGTTTCATGAGTTCCGCGCAGAGTACGGGGGCTTGTGAGAAACTAAATGTATTTCTGAGTCGAATTACCTTCATGCTGCTATCTTGACGTAGTTTAATCGGGTTGTGGTGATGAAAAGAACACTGAAAAACGTCGACAGCTGCCGCAAGAGTCATACATGCTCATACGCGTCTAGGAGTAGGCGCGGTCATAAGAATCTGTATTACTGGCTAGTCTTGCCTCTATATTAAAATGTTTACGCAGCCGGGATAAAATCGTGACCGTGACCGTGGCCGACTACAGCTGCCAGCCCCACTCGACAAGAAACAACCGAGCAACCGAAGCCCAGGACTTCAAATCAACGGAAGACCACAAACAAGAAGGAACTCGTCGACTTTTCTCCCACACCTATAATAGGGTGGTTGAGACTCACCCTCCCACACCTATAATAGGGTGGTTGAGACCCACACCTGATAAAGGGTGGATGAAACAAGAAACAACCAAGCAAGCAAGGCCCAAGACTCCAAATCAACAGGAAAACCACAAGCAAGAAGGAACTCTTCGACTATTCTCCCACACCTATAATAGGGTGGTTGAGACCCGCCCTCCCACACCTATAATAGGGTGGTTGAGACCCACTCCCACACCTATAATAGGGTGGTTGAGACCGACTCCCACACCTATAATAGGGTGGTTGAGACCCACTCCCCACACGCATTTAAGGGCAGTCGGAACCCCCATCTCTCACCACACCGAATTGAGAAACTTGTCCCCAAACACATTTTTCAGCTTGGGCGAGTAAAGGGTTTAAAAGCTAACCAACTTTCACTACCCGGCTAAGGACCATTGGATTGAGCACTCATGGCGAGGCATTTTAACAGGAGGCACAAGAAAGCGAAGGCGCAACGACACAAATACAGACAAAACGGTGGTCACACCAACACAGCAACTCTCAAGGAGAAGACAAAGGAAGCAAGAAAATTTATTCGGAACTTCTCCAAACACAAACTCACGGACCCGGAAATTCGAGCGCTGGGAAAAGGACTGAAATTTATTCCAGTCCCAAACAACAATCGAGCCAAGAACGAAATCATATCAGCATTTGACGAACTCACCCGTAAAATACGCTGCAAATACCATTTTCAGAATCAGGACAAATCTGAGCGGATTCCACACCCACTACAGTTTAGCTCAGGGTACACCCCACTAAGGGCAAACGGTCCAATTGAACAATACATCAGCAACACAAAGGAAGAATTAACGCACGTCAGCATGTCAAGCACACGAAGCAATTTCACGAGAGAGGAACGTGAAGCACTCAAGGCACTCAAAAATAATACGGACATCGTTTTAAAAAAAGCCAACAAAAACAGCACAATCGTACTCCTCAACAGAGACGATTACATCAGGGAGGGTTTGAGACAACTGGAGGACGGAATACACTACGAGAAAACAGATGCGGCAAATACAGAGGCCATCATAGCCGAAATCCTCAACACATCTGAGACACTATACAGAACTAAGAAGATAGACAAACAAACCTACAAGTTCCTACGACAAACGGAAACCTACAAAAACACAGCCTCCTTCTACCTACTTCCCAAAATTCACAAACACCCAACAGAGGTGTTGGATGACATGGAGAAAAATGGAATGCAAGGGAGAATTATAGCGGGTCGCCCAATCGTGGCACAGTCAGCAAGCCCGACTATAGCTATAGCGAAATTTGTGGATCTCCACCTACTACCGTTCGTACAAAAACAACCTACATACATCAAAGACACACCGGCGTTCATTAATAAAATTGAACAAACAAGGATCCCCCGAGAAACTAAGCTAGTATGCTATGACGTCACATCGATGTACAGTAACATGGAATTCCACGAATTGCTGGAGGCAGTGAACCAAACAGTCCCGGACATAGTTGAAACACCACCTATGCCACCGATTGAAAAACACCACCTCCTCAGATTCCTGGAGATTATCCTCACGAACAACGTCTTCACCTTCAATGGACAGCTCTACCGACAAATTATCGGCGCCCCGATGGGCTCTAAAGTTTCACCGGAAGCCTGCGACATCAATATGGGCATAATACTGAACAATATCAACCTTTTTGAGGAGAGAGAGAAAATCATTTGGAACGGAAGATACAGAGATGACGGCTTCCAAATGTGGAATGCGGACAATGACACCATCAACAGGTTTTTTAACCTCGCCAACTCCTATCACCCACTCCTGATATTCACATACACAATCGAAGACCATACAGCTACCTTCCTGGACACTCAAGTTTACAAGGGAGAGCGCTTTGAGCGTGAAGGAATACTGGACATCAAAACATACAGAAAACCGACAGAAACTTATCAATACCTACAAAGGGATTCAGCTCACCCTCAACACGTCTTCAAAGCTCTGATTCGGGGGGAAACAACAAGATATATGAGGACTAACAGCAACAGAACAGACCTACACGAACAGATCCATCTGTTCCACGACAAAATGACGGACCGGGGATACAAACAGACGGAACTCACGCAAGAAACGGACACAGTACTCGCGAAAGACAGAAAACAACTCCTAGCGGAAAGACCGAAGAAAGCAGGAAAAACACCTCTGGTCATGGTCACCCCATACTACCCCAGTATCAAGCACCTACAAAGGAAAATTCAAACACACTGGCACCACATGACGAGAGACCCAGAGTGTAAAACACTCTTCCCCAATCCACCGCTGATCGCCTATAAGCGACATAAAAACATAAAGGACTTGATTATATCAGCGAAACTCAACACAAAGAGAGACACAGCCGTGTCAGCCACGGACATAAACAAAACACTAGAAGACGACGCCGCAAACAACAACTAACCACCACGGCAACAACGGCCCTCCAAGCAAGGATTAGAAACCATCGACCCGAAACAGAGCACCCCATCCACCATCCAAAGACAAAGCTCATCACGTTTAATCCCCCTTCACACTCTCGCTCTCAGCTCAACGACAGGGAAACCAACCACACACACAGCATGAAGCTCAAACCCCGTAGGGGACTCTCAGCCACCCACCCCAACTAGGGTAAGAAAAGGATGTAAGAAGCATACAGTACTCCACGTAATCCAGTTTGCCCCATGGACCCAACGAGAATCAGACCCGCTGCCACGAAGAAAGCAAGCAACATTACGCCTAATTCCCCACAGACAGCCCGGAGCAACGATAAAGCTTATCTCCTCTCCCCGCGTCAGCCCTAAAGACAACGAGACGGAGGAAAAGAAAGCGGTTTAACCCACGACCATACTCCAACGGGACGATCAAGCAGGATTAACAAGGATCTACCACCGCGTCAAAGAAAAAAACGGCCACATTTCACAACCAACAACTGCCCGTCACCCTAAACTCATCGGACCAGGAAAACTACGTAACCCTTAAGCACAGCCCACTACACTGCCCAATCCGCGATTCCTCTTCTACACACCCCACCAGACTTCAAGAGACGGAATCCCACGAACGGATAAGGAGAAACACGTAGGTTAACTCCAACATCACGACACTAACAACGCACCCACCAACTTAAACGACAACCCTCTACGACATCAACAACGCACCCACCCACTTAAACGACAGCCCTCTACAACAATAGGCCGGTTCCCTGACGAGTATATCGGAGCCTGTAGTCACAGACTACGAATACCGATCGAAACGCCTCCCGAGTGCTTCACATAACACAACGCATGCGACAGCAGCGACCACCAACAACTCGGAGAATAAACAGGCGTCGGGACCAGAGTGACAGGATGCATACCTGGGTGGGACCGGTCTTGCTTTCTTACCACCAGGCCGACTACAGCTGCCAGCCCCACTCGACAAGAAACAACCGAGCAACCGAAGCCCAGGACTTCAAATCGACGGAAGACCACAAACAAGAAGGAACTCGTCGACTTTTCTCCCACACCTATATAATAGGGTGGTTGAGACTCACCCTCCCACACCTATAATAGGGTGGTTGAGACCCACACCTGATAAAGGGTGGATGAAACAAGAAACAACCAAGCAAGCAAGGCCCAAGACTCCAAATCAACAGGAAAACCACAAGCAAGAAGGAACTCTTCGACTATTCTCCCACACCTATAATAGGGTGGTTGAGACCCGCCCTCCCACACCTATAATAGGGTGGTTGAGACCCACTCCCACACCTATAATAGGGTGGTTGAGACCGACTCCCACACCTATAATAGGGTGGTTGAGACCCACTCCCCACACGCATTTAAGGGCAGTCGGAACCCCCATCTCTCACCACACCGAATTGAGAAACTTGTCCCCAAACACATTTTTCAGCTTGGGCGAGTAAAGGGTTTAAAAGCTAACCAACTTTCACTACCCGGCTAAGGACCATTGGATTGAGCACTCATGGCGAGGCATTTTAACAGGAGGCACAAGAAAGCGAAGGCGCAACGACACAAATACAGACAAAACGGTGGTCACACCAACACAGCAACTCTCAAGGAGAAGACAAAGGAAGCAAGAAAATTTATTCGGAACTTCTCCAAACACAAACTCACGGACCCGGAAATTCGAGCGCTGGGAAAAGGACTGAAATTTATTCCAGTCCCAAACAACAATCGAGCCAAGAACGAAATCATATCAGCATTTGACGAACTCACCCGTAAAATACGCTGCAAATACCATTTTCAGAATCAGGACAAATCTGAGCGGATTCCACACCCACTACAGTTTAGCTCAGGGTACACCCCACTAAGGGCAAACGGTCCAATTGAACAATACATCAGCAACACAAAGGAAGAATTAACGCACGTCAGCATGTCAAGCACACGAAGCAATTTCACGAGAGAGGAACGTGAAGCACTCAAGGCACTCAAAAATAATACGGACATCGTTTTAAAAAAAAGCCGACAAAAACAGCACAATCGTACTCCTCAACAGAGACGATTACATCAGGGAGGGTTTGAGACAACTGGAGGACGGAATACACTACGAGAAAACAGATGCGGCAAACACAGAGGCCATCATAGCCGAAATCCTCAACACATCTGAGACACTATACAGAACTAAGAAGATAGACAAACAAACCTACAAGTTCCTACGACAAACGGAAACCTACAAAAACACAGCCTCCTTCTACCTACTTCCCAAAATCCACAAACACCCAACAGAGGTGTTGGATGACATGGAGAAAAATAGAATGCAAGGGAGAATTATAGCGGGTCGCCCAATCGTGGCACAGTCAGCAAGCCCGACTATAGCTATAGCGAAATTTGTGGATCTCCACCTACTACCGTTCGTACAAAAACAACCTACATACATCAAAGACACACCGGCGTTCATTAATAAAATTGAACAAACAAGGATCCCCCGAGAAACTAAGCTAGTATGCTATGACGTCACATCGATGTACAGTAACATGGAATTCCACGAATTGCTGGAGGCAGTGAACCAAACAGTCCCGGACATAGTTGAAACACCACCTATGCCACCGATTGAAAAACACCACCTCCTCAGATTCCTGGAGATTATCCTCACGAACAACGTCTTCACCTTCAATGGACAGCTCTACCGACAAATTATCGGCGCCCCGATGGGCTCTAAAGTTTCACCGGAAGCCTGCGACATCAATATGGGCATAATACTGAACAATATCATCAACCTTTTTGAGGAGAGAGAGAAAATCATTTGGAACGGAAGATACAGAGATGACGGCTTCCAAATGTGGAATGCGGACAATGACACCATCAACAGGTTTTTTAACCTCGCCAACTCCTATCACCCACTCCTGAAATTCACATACACAATCGAAGACCATACAGCTACCTTCCTGGACACTCAAGTTTACAAGGGAGAGCGCTTTGAGCGTGAAGGAATACTGGACATCAAAACATACAGAAAACCGACAGAAACTTATCAATACCTACAAAGGGATTCAGCTCACCCTCAACACGTCTCGAAAGCTCTGATTCGGGGGGAAACAACAAGATATATGAGGACTAACAGCAACAGAACAGACCTACACGAACAGATCCATCTGTTCCACGACAAAATGACGGACCGGGGATACAAACAGACGGAACTCACGCAAGAAACGGACACAGTACTCGCGAAAGACAGAAAACAACTCCTAGCGGAAAGACCGAAGAAAGCAGGAAAAACACCTCTGGTCATGGTCACCCCATACTACCCCAGTATCAAGCACCTACAAAGGAAAATTCAAACACACTGGCACCACATGACGAGAGACCCAGAGTGTAAAACACTCTTCCCCAATCCACCGCTGATCGCCTATAAGCGACATAAAAACATAAAGGACTTGATTATATCAGCGAAACTCAACACAAAGAGAGACACAGCCGTGTCAGCCACGGACATAAACAAAACACTAGAAGACGACGCCGCAAACAACAACTAACCACCACGGCAACAACGGCCCTCCAAGCAAGGATTAGAAACCATCGACCCGAAACAGAGCACCCCATCCACCATCCAAAGACAAAGCTCATCACGTTTAATCCCCCTTCACACTCTCGCTCTCAGCTCAACGACAGGGAAACCAACCACACACACAGCATGAAGCTCAAACCCCGTAGGGGACTCTCAGCCACCCACCCCAACTAGGGTAAGAAAAGGATGTAAGAAGCATACAGTACTCCACGTAATCCAGTTTGCCCCATGGACCCAACGAGAATCAGACCCGCTGCCACGAAGAAAGCAAGCAACATTACGCCTAATTCCCCACAGACAGCCCGGAGCAACGATAAAGCTTATCTCCTCTCCCCGCGTCAGCCCTAAAGACAACGAGACGGAGGAAAAGAAAGCGGTTTAACCCACGACCTTACTCCAACGGGACGATCAAGCAGGATTAACAAGGATCTACCACCGCGTCAAAGAAAAAAACGGCCACGTTTCACAACCAACAACTGCCCGTCACCCTAAACTCATCGGACCAGGAAAACTACGTAACCCTTAAGCACAGCCCACTACACTGCCCAATCCGCGATTTCTCTTCTACACACCCCACCAGACTTCAAGAGACGGAATCCCACGAACGGATAAGGAGAAACACGTAGGTTAACTCCAACATCACGACACTAACAACGCACCCACCAACTTAAACGACAACCCTCTACGACATCAACAACGCACCCACCCACTTAAACGACAGCCCTCTACAACAATAGGCCGGTTCCCTGACGAGTATATCGGAGCCTGTAGTCACAGACTACGAATACCGATCGAAACGCCTCCCGAGTGCTTCACATAACACAACGCATGCGACAGCAGCGACCACCAACAACTCGGAGAATAAACAGGCGTCGGGACCAGAGTGACAGGATGCATACCTGGGTGGGACCGGTCTTGCTTTCTTACCACGAAAGACAGAAAACAACTCCTAGCGGAAAGACCGAAGAAAGCAGGAAAAACACCTCTGGTCATGGTCACCCCATACTACCCCAGTATCAAGCACCTACAAAGGAAAATCTAAACACACTGGCACCACATGACGAGAGACCCAGAGTGTAAAACACTCTTCCCCAATCCACCGCTGATCGCCTATAAGCGACATAAAAACATAAAGGACTTGATTATATCAGCGAAACTCAACACAAAGAGAGACACAGCCGTGTCAGCCACGGACATAAAGAAAACACTAGAAGACGACGCCGCAAACAACAACTAACCACCACGGCAACAACGGCCCTCCAAGCAAGGATTAGAAACCATCGACCCTAAACAGGGCACCCCATCCACCAACCAACGACAAAGCTCATCACGTTTAATCCCCCTTCACACTCTCGCTCTCAACGACAGGGAAACCAACCACACACACAGCATGAAGCTCAAACCCCGTAGGGGACTCTCAGCCACCCACCCCAACTAGGGTAAGAAAAGGATGTAAGAAGCATACAGTACTCCACGTAATCCAGTTTGCCCCATGGACCCAACGAGAATCAGACCCGCTGCCACGAAGAAAAAAAGCAACGTTACGCCTAATTCCCCACAGACAGCCCGGAGCAACGATACAAGCTTATCTCCTCTCCCCGCGTCAGCCCTAAAGACAACGAGACGGAGGAAAAGAAAGCGGTTTAACCCACGACCATACTCCAACGGGACGATCAAGCCGGATTAACAAGGATCTACTACCGCGTCAAAGAAAAAACGGCCACATTTCACAACCAACAACTGCCCGTCACCCTAAACTCATCGGACCAGGAAAACTACGTAACCCTTAAGCACAGCCCACTACACTGCCCAATCCGCGATTCCTCTTCCAGACTTCAAGAGACGGAATCCCACGAACGGATAAGGAGAAACACGCAGGTTAACTCCAACATCACGACACTAACAACGCACCCACCAACTTAAACGACAACCCTCTACGACATTAACAACGCACCCACCCACTTAAACGACAGCCCTCTACAACAATAGGCCGGTTCCCTGACGAGTATATCGGAGCCTGTAGTCACAGACTACGGATACCGATCGAAACGCCTCCCGAGTGCTTCACATAACACAACGCATGCGACAGCAGCGACCACCAACAACTCGGAGAATAAACAGGCGTCGGGACCAGAGTGACAGGATGCATACCTGGGTGGGACCGGTCTTGCTTTCTTACCACAGTGCAACCCTTAGACACTAGCTAAGTCAAACCCAAAGTGACACCATTGAATGTTGCTGCATCTTTAAGTTATGGCCCATTATGTGAAGTGCCTTGTTGTGGCGTTCAATATGCTGTTGATGTTTTGGATCATGCATATCTGATGCCATGAAAAACAGACAAGATACGGTCAGAATGCCTCCAAAATTGGCATGTACATCAAGTAATATATCTGATCTTCAGAAATGTTGCATTTGAGACACAGGCACATGAACGTTGTTTTTTTCATATTTTTCCACTACCCACCCCCCTACTTTTTCTGTTTTTCCATGTTTACAAACACATGCAATACATTCAAACTGACTTCTGGTGGGCTGGACAACTAAAACAGCTTACCATGACACTGACATTGATGAAAAATTAGCTTTCAGACCCAAGGCCATTTCCTTGTGTATCTCAGGGCAGCCAAAAAGACAATGCCCCGGCATCCTCATTGCCCTGTTGTCTGGTGCCAACAAGCAGGAAGAGACCTGTAACCAGCTGCCATGCCCTATATGCTGCTGGCAATCTTTTCCACAGGCAAAAGGGGTCATGAAACACCTGTGCAATTTAAACATTAAGTCTACTGAACTAACCCACAGACAAAAGACTATACAAAACAGCCAAAAACTATGCTACGCGGGACACACCGCATACCCAAACAAGTGTCTGGAGTGCTGATTTAGGAGATAGCAGGGGAAAATGGTTATGTACAGTTCATTTTTATATAAAACACACCTGTCAGAGTCTCAAAAGACCTAAACTCATGTTGCAAATGCAGCAGGCATGTGTGTGCCAAACCTGTGAACACTCCTGTAAAAGCCTGTACTGGTGGCCACAGCTGCTGGTCCCATAACAATGCACTCAAATGAGCTTTACGCAGAGTAAAAGTGCTTGTGTTTGGCTTAGAATAGACACCAGAGACATCCTTAATGACAATTACAGCAGAATGACACCTCAGATGCAGCCAGTGTAGCTGGATCATGCAAAATAACTCTTCTGCATGTCACACTATTTTGGCGGCTGATTTCACTCTGAGGTCAGCTGTCTAATGAAATGAACATGCTGACACCGTTTCATTGTAGTTTTGATATTAACCTTTGACCTTAAGCCCCCCCCCACTCCCCCACCTCCAACCCCTTCCCCCCCCCACCCACCCCACCCCCCCCCCACCCCACCTCACCCCACAACTTCAATAACTGAAAAGTGCCTCTTTTTTACACATTTATCAAATTAAACGCCCTAAACCCCACCCCTTTCAAGGTCAAGGTCACAGCTCAAGGTCGAAGGTCAGACTCATGACTACTTGTAAGAACAAAAAAAAATGAACAAACACACTAATCATAGCTCACAGTGCAGGTAAACAGGGTGTTGCAACGCAAAACATGCAAAAACGCCTATAAAACTGCAATCGCAACGATTTTTTGGCAAAATTTGAAATTTTTCATGATTTCTCAGTTTTCCAAATGCAAAAGTCCAAACTCAATGATATGGTTACATTAAACCAGTTTCTGATCTATGTCACATATGGCATGTGGTGCCCTGTGCGTGCTGTCACCAGACAACAGGGTCAATGAGGATGCCTGGGTGTCTTTTTGGCTGCCCAAGGATACACAAGGAAATGGCCTTGGGTCTGATAGCTCATTTTTTTTATCAATGTGAGTGTTATGCAACCTTTTTCAGTTATTCAGCTCACCCGGAGTCAGTTTGACTGTATTATATGTGTATGTGAACTTGGAAAAACACAAGAGGAAAGGGGGGGGTAATGAAAAAATATGGAAAAAAAAAACAACACTTTCATGTTCCTGTGCCTCAAATGCAACATTTCTGAGAATCAGATACAGTTCTAACTCAGACTCCGAAATGCCTAATCATTTTGATTCGTTGGAATGTGAGCTCGCGCTATTCTCTGTTTCTGTCCCCTTTTTCCAGCAGAGCGGTTTGTTCGCCTATAACCATAGACAAAACTCCCGGCCAAGAGCGGCATAGAGTTTCATGAGTTCCGCGCAGAGTACGGGGGCTTGTGAGAAACTAAATGTATTTCTGAGTCGAATTACCTTCATGCTGCTATCTTGACGTAGTTTAATCGGGTTGTGGTGATGAAAAGAACACTGAAAAACGTCGACAGCTGCCGCAAGAGTCATACATGCTCATACGCGTCTAGGAGTAGGCGCGGTCATAAGAATCTGTATTACTGGCTAGTCTTGCCTCTATATTAAAATGTTTACGCAGCCGGGATAAAATCGTGACCACCGAGCCCAAAACCAGACACCCATGGCAGTCAACAGGACAACTGACCGTGCTGGCTCTGCGGTGTAGAATAATAGCGCGATGCTCTTGATGTACATGCCAATTTTGGAGGCATTCTGACCGGCCATATCTAGTCTGTTTTTCATGGCATCAGATATGTATGATCCAAAACATAAACAGCATAGTGAACGCCACAACGACTTACACATAATGGGCCATAACATAGAGATGCATCAGCATTCAATGGTGTCACATTAGGTTTGACTTAGCTAGTGTCTAAGGATTACACTGATGGCAGATTAAATGGCGTTAAGGTGCGAGAGTTTCTCTGGCAGCCCACGAACAATTTTGCATATGAATAGATTCCGGTTGTCAGCGGAAGGCTAGTAGTGCACTAAAGAGGTTCACAGAGAGAGCGCGAAGCTCGAATGACTGAATTTGGTTTCCTTTATACTACTAAATGTTGCGTTGGACAGATTTACACTTTAGCACCTTACAAAACATGCAAATACATAAATGCAAATATTCGTGTTTTTCTTACATACAATGATGGTTTAAATCTTTATTTACAAGAAAACACAGAAAAAATAACATTTAGAGGTATTTAATTTTTTGGGGGGTCAATGTCAAACTTTTGAGAGAGTGATCCATATACGTGAGCCACTCTAGCTAAAGCTGTGTACCAAACGTGTGGCATTGACCACAAAAATCAAATACCTCGAAAAAAAATTTGAGTTTTATTGTAAATAAATATTTAGATCGTCACTTTATGTCAGAAAAAATGAATATATAATTTACATTCATGCTTTTGCATGTTTGTTGTGATGTGGTAAAGATGCGACCGCCCAACGTAATATTTTGAAGAATGAAGGAAACCACACTATAAATTAGCATAAAGGTGCAGCCTTCCTAGCATGTCTTAGGTTCATTTGGCATATTAAAACCGGCTGGCGACATACATTCAAGATTTTCTGTTGTTGTTGTTGTTGTTGTTGTTGTTGTTGTTGTGTTGTTGTTTTCACAAGCAGCGCAGCTATGTCCTGAGAAAGTCTTGTAGCTGTCGCCGGTGACGCTAAGCAATGTATAACTAACATCCAGGCCAAGCTTACACGTGCATGCATACTAGCAAAATACACATTTGAAATGCCAGAACAGGGGGTGGGGGGGGGGGGGAGAAGTAAAGATATCAGTGAGGTTTTCAAAGTACAAACACACTGAACTTTCTTTTCTTTTCTTTTTTTTAAAAAGGCCAGTTATTTCAAAATGTTATTGCTTGCCAACATCAAGTTCACAGGAAAAATGTGTCAGTGTTAAACTTTATTAGAATTGTTACGGTATTTGGGGGTGAGGGGGACTAACAATGCTGACATTACATTGTCTACTAATAACGATCCCATCCTGTGTAAACGACCTGTCGGCGCGTCTAACAGTGTCAGCAGAGAGCGCGCTATTGTTCTGGGGAGGCCAAGAGGTTTTCCAGACTGATCCACTAGCGACTTGACGGGTAAACAGCCGCGCACAGGTCGGCGCGCATAAGCTGGTAATGATACTGATGAGTCATCACCGTTGCGACACCCATACGTTGAATCTCTCTGTATATCTCTGGTTGAATGAATGGGCCACGGCTGACATACGACATCGGAGGGGCAAAAATGGGACACGCACACCCCAACTTCACGGCCTGTAGATCAAAATGCTCAATTGATTGTACATTGCAACTCCCGACAGCAACAAGGCTTTCTCAGGACATGCCTGCACTGCTTTTGAAAAAAACCTAAACAGAATATCGAATGCATGTCGCCAGCCGGTCCAATAAACCTATGACATGGGGCCTAAATAAAGCCAAGACCATTTAGCAACACACATCCAATATCAAGAGCTACAGGCAGCCCAGACAGTAAAGAGAGTTTTAAAAAGGCAAATACGGGTGAATGGTCCAAGGTTAGACAGAAACATGCCCCAGAATAAAGGAGAAAATCCACCCTGTGGGGCTGACCAGGGTGACCCTGGGAACCCGGGTGGGGGTCAAAATGCTCAATGTTTTGAGAGTGGCATCATTCGAATCGCAACAAGGGGGCGTTAAAGTACACAAATCCGTTTTTTTAAAAAAAAAAAACACTCAACAACTCGTATACTACTTTTCACGGCACCGACAGCACATTTCGCACATCAGTTTCAACAGGATTACCGGACTCGCTGAGAGTAATACGCACAGACAACACTCCAAATATCTCCAAGAGGCATAGATCCTCATGCGCCCCGAGGGCTCAGTCATGAGGATCGATGCCTGTTGTAGATGTTTGGAGTGGTGTCTACTGATATGCTTGTGGTACAGCATGGGTAGGTGTTCGCGTGATTTCGTTCACGTTTGTTGTTAGAAGTCGTTCGTTGCAAACGAAACCTCACCGGTAAAAGACAACAAGGTTACTTACGGGCAGTTCAAAGGGCGCGATTGTCACCGCGACCTTATGAATACTGTAAAACAGTGACTGTGTGCATGTGCCATCACCTGAGGAAAAGCGGCCGCACCTGCACACCAAAGGCGTCATGCAGTACAAAGCCGGCGTCGATGTAAAATGATAGCGGGGCAGGACGTTCCTCGCCCGGTACGAGTTCGTGGCGCAGGTCCGCATCACTATATCGCAGTATCTGTGAGCCATGACGTCGGCCCGCGCCACTGTGCTATGCGATCGAGAAAATGTGAATACCATCCAGCTTCAAGAGGCAACTGCGGGGGCTCATGAGGATCTATGCCTCTTGCTGACACCACCTTGAATCCGTGTTCCTGGGACATCTGAGGTGGTCTTGAATTCAGACGAAGACTTGTCGACACAGAAGAAAAGAACACCCAGTCCGAACAGTCCTCGGGCAGACGCCAGCCTTAGCTGTCCCGCGCACAGCTGTACGCGGGCCATTTAGGGCTGACGTCAGTTATAGGACCTTTCACTCGTTGGGTATCGACTTGGGAAACTAGACCGAACAAAGTTCATATTCAGTTTCTGATATTCTGGTACACAGTAATGCGCGTAATACACAGGCTGACATGTAATATAGTTTCTTACTGTGAACCGCTCACATTAACCCCTCCCCCCACCCCTTCAACCGTCCCCCCCCCCCCCCGCCGCCCCCACCCCCACTACTACTACAGAATTATGGGCCAGTGAACTGGATACTGCAGTTTTACAGTTTCTCAGCCTTTACAGTGAACCCCTCACACTGACACCCCCGACCCCCACACTCCACCCACCCCCACTACCAAATTGTGGGCCAGTGAAATGGAGAAAAGGACTTCACAAATAACCCATGTGCATAAGGCCATCTGGCCGACGTCGGCCGCCGTTACGGCATCCGACGTCGGCCAGATGGCCTTTGCACACCGTCAACGTTTTATTTTTTACATCCTTTTTCAAAAGTCATCTGCTCCACGGCGGGCTCTGATAGCATTCACCTACACAACAGGTTATCCGGAAATGTTGTCTTGCCTCAACAAAGGCATCGGTCTCTACCCTTCTTTTCACAATACATGTGAGAAGCCACACGTTACAGAGGTGTGCATATAATTATGTGCATATGTCCCTTTTGATTAACGGGGAGCTCTCCTGCGTACAAAAGAGAGAAAAGCAGAAAAGTCATGCACTCAGTTTACAACATGAAAACTTTATCTAGGCGGTCATTTTGTCCAGCAGTATTGTAAGACATACTAGGAGCATTTACAAAGGATATATTGCAAACTGTTATCCCTTTCTTGTCTGGAGCAGGTCTTTCTTTACGATCTTCCTGTTAGACATTAACATTCTCGCCGTGAAATGGTCTTTCTGTCGCCTGCTCGGCCGGCGTTAAAGGCCCACTACCACTCAGTGTAACTATTTAAAGAGACACTTCTGTAACAGACGGGTTACGAATCGCGATACACAGGTCTAGTTATGGTTCATTTAGACACAGGAGAATTCAGTTCAGCACAAGTAGTCTTAATATCAAATAATCTGACCATGACTCAACTTCGATCTATAAATAAAACGCTATCAGTTGAGTACAATATGTGTGGAAAGGTATATTACAAAGTAAAGTAGGTAAAAGCGCTGTCTCGGGGGAGACAATAGCACTGTCACTGTCTTTTCATTTGTGGAAAGGTAGTGAGATTCTGCATACATACACTTTTGTGACGCGCATAGATTGGTTGTTACATTGCTTAACGTCCCGACAGCAACAAGATTTTCTCAGGACGTGCCTGCACTGCTTGTGAAAAAAAAAAAAAACCCAACTAAACACAATATTGAATGTATGTCGCCAGCCGGTCCAATACGCTAAATAAACCTAAGACCATTAGTAACAAACACAGGACTGAAGCTGGGCGATACGCTGAGAATGGCAGAGAACAGAGAGGAATGAAGGGAGCTGGTTGCCAAGTCATCAGTGGTTTTGATTGATTGATTGTACATTGCTTAACGTCCCGACAGCAACAAGGCTTTCTCAGGACGTGCCTGCACTGCTTGTGAAAAAAAAAAAAAAAAAAAATAAACAGAACATTGAATGTATGTCGCCAGCCGGTCAAATACATTAAATAAACTTAACACATGGGGCCTAAATAAAGTTAAGACCATTTAGCAATACACATCCAATATCAAGAGCTACAGGCAGTGCAGGCAGTAGGGAGAGTTTTAAAAAGGCAAATACAGGTGAATGGACAAAGGGTAGACAGAAACACATGCCCCAGAATAGAGAGAAAAACCCACCCTTTGGGGCTGACCAGGCTGACCCTGGGAACTAAAAAATACCTAACCCCACCCAAGTCCCCCAGGGCAGACCCGGGTGGGGGAAGTCATCAGTGGTGCCCCAACGGTCGGCAAGACTACGGGATATAGAAAGATATATAGATAGATAGAATATCAAGAACTACACGGGCAGCGCAGACAATAGGGAGAGTTTAAACAAGGAAAAGTACCGGTCAATGGACCAAGGCCGGGTAGACAGAAACACATGCCCCAGAATAGAGGGGAAAACCTACCCTGTGGGGCTGACCAGGGTGACCCTGGGAACTAAAAAGTAGTTAACCCCACCCAAATCCCCCAGGGCAGACTGACCCGGGTAGGGGGTAACGCGTTTAGAGCCACTGGTTCTTCCGTGGCCAAGGCTGCTCTTTCTACGACTAATATTTAACTGAGAACCGAACTCGGATAAGTCGAACGCCGGCACCTTCTGATCATGTTTCGTTGTCGATTGCTCTACACCTCGAACTTCGGGCCCGTCGAACTTGGTCGTCAATAAACAAACGTGTGTGTGTGGCCACACAGGGCAATTGCTTCCGGTGCATGTAGTAACTTTTCCGCCAGAAATAGTAAAAAATATTTCCTCCCTTTTTGCCATTTTTTTAGGGTGTAAAACTTCAATTGTGTGCCTTTTTTGGCGTTTTGGGCAACAAAAGGCATGACAGGTGGTGTGAAAAAGAGCAAAATCTGGGTAATTTTAGTCGACCTAGTGTGTTCATGGGAGCCTAATTGGGGCATGTGCACGGTTGTATGCAGGCTTGCAGACGACAGTTTTGTCATGGGGTACTTAGTGCATTTGAGTGTTGTGAAAAACGCTAACTCTTAATTTTTTTAAGAATTGCTGAAAATGTTTCTCCTGTGATGTGCTCCGCGTGGATTTTTTGTTTTGGCAGAAAAGTTTCACTACCAATTTCAAGCACAACTTCCTGGTCATGAAAGGGACGCAATCTAGTAAACTCACCGTACGGTAAGTGTTATAATAATGACTACGCAAAAGCTTGTCTGGCTTGATTCTCTCCCTACTCTGGCCCGGTTGGAAGGCAATAAACACATGCAACACAGATCGGGTTTCAAACTAACAACACACCCAATTTTCTCCTCGCGTGAGTTGGTGATCTAAAAACACTCGTAAAACAGGGTGGGTGTATAGTGACTTTGAATCATTGAGGTCTCTCACTGGGAGTAGAGTTATGGGTTTTGTCTTTTATTTTTAATGCTTCCCAGCAGTCACGATGTGCTGATGAGTGAAGTGAAAACTTTTTCTTCACACAGACGTCGAAACAAAATTATTTTTTCTCCACACAAACTCCTCACTTGGCGAGTTTTATTTTATTTAGGAACGACTTGGTGCTCCATATTTGGAAGAAAACCTATATTCAAGGTTTGTGCCACAAAACAAATCTGTCCTAGTGACATAGTGACATAAATTTGAAGCGTTGACACAGAACGGAATAATTTGACCTAATATGTTTGTGTGTGCCTGTGTGTGTGTGTGCGAGGTGGGTGGGTGGGGTTGGGGTGGTTTGAGGGGCTTTGTAGGGTGGTGGGTATGTGTGTGTGTGTGTGCGCGAGGTTGGTGGGGGGTAGGGGTGGGTGGGTGGCGTGTACAGGATGTTGTCGCTATTTCTCAGCCAACAGTGACAGCATTGATATTTTAACTAGCCTTTGTTTCCAAGGGGCCGGGTGGCCTGACTGGTGGTTGGTGGGGGGGGGGGGGGTATGTATGTGTGTGCGTGGTTGGTGGGGTGTGGGGGTAGTGGGGTGGGTGACGTGTACAGGATGTTGTCGCTATTTCTCAGGAACGCCAACAGTGACAACGGGAAATTAGAAATTCTGGACCGTAACGTAATTACGTACGTAATTTACCCTGATTTATAACTATCGATACGGCATTATTGATTATAGGTGTCCGTCCGCTCTCTAATATTCATCTCTCTTTGTATGCGCCGGTCCGCTGTGATTTTGGACCTTACGGCGTCAAAATCACAGACCAGCACACAATATGTTTCTTTCTGGTTGTGCCTATATTCAAGCCACACTTCACGCACCCAGTCATGCCCGCTGAGAAATTTACGACTTGACAATGACTGACTGACGATGCTCAGGCATTGACGTTTAAACTGAACGACTAAAATGACACAACAGGACTTCATGATAAAGCTGAGAAACAGTCAAAAAAACTCCGCCCCGCACGTGTTTTAAAAAAACTTTGCAGGACCCAGCGAGGGCCCTGTCTTCGTTAACGTTCGGCTAACTTCGGCAAACCGGTT
Organism: Semisulcospira habei; assembly: GCA_036245525.1. Classification (NCBI taxonomy): domain Eukaryota; kingdom Metazoa; phylum Mollusca; class Gastropoda; family Semisulcospiridae; genus Semisulcospira; species Semisulcospira habei. Next base: position 170,785,700 of record BTPG01000001.1, on the reverse strand, counting down.
TGCAACTCGGTTGACTGAGTTTTCAACTGCGTTTGTCGTGCTGGCAAAACTCCCGTGAAAAAGACAGGCCACTTCCTGTATGCAGCGAGTGGGCACCGCGATCACTGATCTAAACCAGCGATATTTTTACTGATATCAACAGTAGCAGACGACACTCGACCACCCGACGGACAGAGCAGGCCATTTGTGTCTTGCCTGGACGCACACTGGATATGTCCGTAAGTTACACAGCACAGCCTGAAGCTTTATTCGGTATCGGAAGGGTGAGGAAGGAGGGGTTATTTGTCGTTTTGTGTTATCTTTTCATCTGGAGTGGCCTACAGCAAATTTTTTTCTCCATACGAAGGGCAGCTACTAAAAATCAGCTTGACCCATGGCGACCTTGTATCTTTTGGCATCTATGTAAACAGTCGATTCTCTCTCTCTCTCTCTCTCTCTCTCTCTCTCTCTCTCTCTCTCTCTCTCTCTCTCTCTCTCTCTCTCTCTCTCTCATATATCCAATTTACTGTGTTGGTTGTACATCACAATGCTTCTTTATTTATTTATATTAGCCTATATTGGACTGGAGGTACGTGTTGAAAAAATTCGTTCACAACTACAAAGTGCCAGGAGTCATACTTACAGCATGTACAGCCGTACATTCTGCCAAGCGCGTAAAATCCGTGTGTCGGTCAGTTTCAAAGTGTCACAGAATCGTCTGCTGTTGTCCGATCTGATAATCGCGATGATTTCCGTGCAACAGGAAGTGGTCTGTCGTTTTCCGAGAGTTTTGCAAGCTCGGGATACGCAGTTGCCAACTCCGTCAACTGTGTTACGAACCGATTTGACACACTTAGGGGCAGGGCCCAAGCTGGGTCCTGTAGTCTTTTTCAAACACGCGCTGGGCGGGTTTTTCTCATTGCACCTCAGCTTTTTAAGGTGTGCAGTGTGCAACTGAGTACTTACTTGGTTATGCGAAGCAGTAGTAGCAGACGCGAGGAGTATTTTCACTTCCAACTTACGGGGCTGTCGTATGACGTATGTATGCAAAGCCGCAGCGCGGATGGAAGGCGTCGAGTGTTGTAACCAGCTTTGTGACAGTGAGCGACTGGCTTAGCTGACTGCTGCCGCCGCAAGGTGGCGTAAACACAGTAGGCGCTAAACTCGGTATTCTCAGTGTTTTAGTTGCAGTTCCTGTCCGTGCACATTATCTTTGGTCCTTGATTCCTGTCCGTGCACATTATCTTTGGTCCTCGCGATATACTACATGCCACGGGTATGTCGTGGTCTGTTAAAAGGCTTTCGTTTTCATCTGGTATATCGCACAGTAGGATTAGTTAATGTGGTTTACTGCGCTTTGCGTGTCCGGATTCTATTGTTTTCTATGTCGAGTCATCCAGTCGGGCACCGAGTTTAGGAGCCTGCGGCCTGTAGTGTATTGCGAGTACTGAAGCCTATGAACACGAACAGCTATCACCTAAGAGACCGAGAATAGTGACTTTTCCCCTTATGAGTGCAGTGACACCGCACTGCAGCAGGTGAAGACAATTTCAGCTAAGTCGACCATTGACACAAAGCCGCGTGGGCACTCCGTGAAGGCTGCAGGCGCTTTATGGAAAAAAAAATGTTTGGTTGCTCGTGAAGATCCCTCTTTTTATTTTTTATTATTTTAAAATTTTTTAGTGCCGGCAGAGAGTTTTCTGGAGAGCGGCCGCGCTCTTAAGAACTAATTATTATTATTATTATGATTAGTAGTAGTAGTAGTAGTAGTATATTTCAAGTATGATAATGAGTTTTGTGACAGTCTGTATCAAATGTGCTTGTAGGGACGCCTAATCGTCGGCCGCCTTTGGCCCGCGCACGGCCGAGCGAGGGCTAACGGCGGCCGACGTCGGGCCGATGGCCTTTGCGCACTGGGCAATAGACTGACCGGAAACCAGAAGTAAGTCACACTATCGCATGTTCGTCTAGGCTTTTATTCCACTCAGTGCCAGATTGCGTCCAAGCATGTGCAATTTTGATCTACTGATATCCGAACATCGTCTATTGTCAAACAATTGAGACTCTGATCAGAGTCTCAACTGTTTGACGATAGACGATGTTCGGACATCTATGATCTATCTCATCTATCTATCTATCTACCTACCTACCTACCTACCTACCTACCTACCTACCCGTACCTACCTACCTATCTATCTATCCCGTAGTCTTGCCCACCGTTGGGGCACCACTGAAGACTTGGCAACCAGCTCCCTCCATTCCAGTCTCTGCCATTCTTAGTGTGTCGCTTAGCTTCAGTCGGGCCTGTCCACTCCGTTGTCCTCCCATCTTTTCCTCTGTCTTTCTCTCCTTCGCCCTCCTTGCACAGCCGTGGGTGACATGCCCATACCACTTCAGTTTCACTTGCGTTTTTTTACAATGGTTAATAGGTCTTCATAGGGCCCGATGGCTTGTTGATTCTCAGTGCTTCCTACTTCCTCGTTCGTGGAGTGATTTGATCTCTGTATGAAATGCCAAGCAGCCTTAGAAAACCCTCGAATTATATCTACTCTGATAGTCTAGCAGCTTTTCGCAATTTCTGCAGACTAAGTAGTTCGTCAAAAGAATAACAATGGTTTGCAGGTACGAAACGAAAGTACTAATGCCATATAGTTTATGCATGGCAACAATATTTGTCCTTAGGATGGAGACATTTTTGTAGAAGTGTTTTTCGAAAGCTATTTTTCGATGTGAGGGAACCAGTCCGGGTAAGGTGCAAGACATTTTTTGTGCATAACATTGAAAATTTCAAGCATACAAGTTACAAGTTTATTCCAGTGAGTAAATTAAAATCAGCAGCAAGTAAACATGCATACATATATACGATAAAATAAGTTTAAAAGTATTATTTTTAATGCGGTAAGCATGGTCGCGTCGCTAGTTTCAAAATGGCGGTCAGCGAGAAGCCTTCTAAAGAAGTCAATCAGACGCGCACGGTTGATGAAGCTTTACTTTGCTCCTGAATTGAAACAGAGATTATTTTCGATTTGAACATCTTATCAACGTCAAATACGTTATTTTTCCTGGTCTTGAAAACAGCCTTTTCCATAGAACTCGGTCTTTTGTGGGAGGAAAGCATATCGAAAGTAAACTTTGTGCATGTTGTGCAATGTGTCTGCCGACCATCTTCAACATTCTTTGGCCGGATACAACATGCATGTTGTTCGTCTGTTTTTCAGCCTAACGGCTCTAAGTGCAGGTCTGCTCTTTTTTTTTTCTTTTTTTTTTTTATTAGTTGAGATGGGATTTTTCATAACTGGTCAAGCACACTCGTATCCGACTGGTCTTAAGCACAAGCCAGGCAGAGTGAACTCCATCTCCGAACCGTTTCCATCAAAATCACCATGTTCAGCCAAACACCTAAATATAAAATTTTAGTTTTTGCAACCAATTCAACCAATCCGCACTCAAGTACTCACAAGGACTCTTATGATTAAGCTTTATCAGGACTGCATGAGACACAGTACAAATAGTAGCCCTCTCTATTATATTACATGTTTTATTTATTTATTTATTATTGATTCATGTAAGTATTCACTTACATATTTATTTATTGTGATGCAAGACGTGATGCTGCCCAGCTCTTTGGACTCGAGGTCAGTCTGAAAAAGACAGAGGTCCTCCATCAGCCAGCACCCAAGACAGTGTATCGCCCTCCTCACATCACCATTGGCGAGTCTGAAGTAAAGTCAGTGCACCAGTTTACTTACCTTGGCTGCATTATCACGTCGGACGCCAAGCTGGACAAGGAGCTTGACAGCAGGCTGGCAAAAGCGAACAGCGCTTTCGGGCGACTTTTCAAGCGGGTGTGGCACAATCAACAGCTGAAAACAGGCACCAAGATCAGCGTGTACAGAGCTGTGGTCCTCACCACCCTGCTGTATGGATCCGAGTCCTGGGCCCTCTACCGCAGCCAACTACGACTCCTCGAACGCTTCCACCAGCGCTGCCTGCGTACCATCCTGGGCATTCACTGGAGTGACTGTGTCACCAACGTCGAGGTCCTTGAACAGGCTGAAACTGTGAGCATCGAGGCTTTGCTGCTGCGGACACAGCTCCGCTGGGCGGGGCATGTCTCCAGGATGGAGGATCATCGCCTACCAAAGATCACCCTGTTCTGCGAGCTTGCTACTGGACACCGTGACAGAGGGGCACCAAAGAAGAGATACAAAGACTGTCTCAAGAAGTCACTTAGTGCCTGCCAAATCGACCACCACCAGTGGTCTTCGCTTGCTGCGGACCGTGACACCTGGCGCTCCACCATTTACAAGGCAGCTGTCTCCTTTGAGGACTCTCACAGAGCTAGCCTTAAGGACAAGCGGCTCAGGAGAAAAAACAGAGATGCCGCAGCTCAGAACCCTGGCCATACCTTCCCCTGCAGCCACTGCGGTCGAACCTGCCAGTCTCGGATTGGCCTCCGCAGCCACGAACAAGCCTGCAGACGTCGTGGGCAACTCCTATAAAATCTTCGTTCGCGAAGTCAAGCCAAGAGATTTATTTATTATTTATCCTTTTAATTATGGATGGAGGGAATTCCTTGATGCACATGATCACTATAGTGGTATGGTAGTGGTCACCAAGGAGAGGAAATTTGTTTTCAATATGCATACATCTGTGCATGTTCATAATCTATCCTTTACTTAACATGCATATTTATAGGTCCCAGGTATCCCCAACTTATTTTATTAATTTATTATTTTTTGTTTGTTTGTTTGTTTGTGATGTATGTTTGCACATACACATCAGTATAAAATGATTGATTGTACATTGTTTAACGTCCCGACAGCAACAAGACTTTCCCAGGACGTGCCTGCACTGCTTGTGAAAAAACCCAAACTAAACAGAATATTAAATGTATGTCGCCAGCTGGTCTAATACACTAAATAAACCTAACTAGACCCTTTAGCAACACACATCCAATATCAAGAGCTACAAGCAGTGCAGACAGTAGGAAGAGTTTAAAATAGGTAAATACAGGTGAATGTACCAAGGGTAGACAGAAACACACGTTCCTGAATAGAGGCGAAAACCACCCTGTGGGGCTGACCAGGGTCACCCTGGGAACTAAAAAGTAGTTAACCCCACCCAAGTCCCCCAGGGTAGACCTGGGTGGGGGACATCAGCATACAAGATGAGAACATACATATACACTTATATGATGTGAACATAACATGTACACATATATGGTAATAGGTGCATACCACCCGCTCCCCACCCCACATACAAAACCACAGAACACCATTAAAAAGGACATGCACATCTGTGCATGTTCATAATATATCCTTTACTTGGTATTCATATGTCCTAGTTATTTAAATTTATTATTTATTTTTATTTGTTTGAAAAGTAGGTTTTGTACATATGCTGATGTTCACATACACATATATGGTAATACTGCCCACTCCCAACCCCACTCCACAACCAGAGAACACCCACCAAACGACACTTACATCTGTGCATGTTCATAATCTATCCTTTACTGAGCATTCATATGTCCCAGGTATCTTGACTTACTTTATCTTTTTTATTTAACCGCCATGAGATGGCATTGGTCGCCTGCTCGACATTAAACCCAAATAACTATATATTTAAATTATTTATTTATTTTGTTTGCTTGTAATGAATGTTTTGTACATACACATCAGCAAACAAGAAAATATACACATATATAGATGGTAATAGGTGCCATACTGCCTGCTCCCAACCCTTACCTAAGTACACACATAAAACCGCAGAACACCTACCAAAGGAAGGACATGCACATCTGTGTATGTTCATAATTTTTAATCTATCCTTTACCTAGCATGCATATGTCCCAGGTACCTTAGACTTACTTTATCTTGTTTATTTAAATTATTTATTTATTTTGTTTGTTAGTAATGTAGGTTTTGTACATACACATCAGCATACAGCTCAAGAACATACACCAGTGGTGCCCCTGTGCATGTGGCCACCAGTACTATTCTGTCAGATCTGTCACACCCAGCCAATCATCTCTTCGAGCTTCTGCCCTCTGACCGGCGGTTTCGTGCTTTTAAAGCCAGAACCTCTCGATTCAGATGCATTTTTTTTTTCCAGAAGCTGTCCTCAATACATCACCATGCACGGAACAACGTGATTCCATGATTTGTGACATATGACTGATTTGTGTTTAATATTGTGTTTATCTATCTTTTAGTGCTGTTTATAGGATGATCGCCAACTAAGTGTATGACATGATGAATGCCCTACAAGTGAGGACATATTTTACTGTCGCCATGCCACACAAAAATCCTTGTAACGTTTTACTTGGTGAATAAATGTCTTATGTCTTATACACGTACATGGTAATAGGTGCAGTATCGCTCGCTCCCAACCCCAATCCAGTTACACACACAAAACCGCAGAACATCCACCAATGTACATCTGTGCATGATCATAATCTATACTTTACTTAGCATTCTTATGTCCCAGGTATCTTTGACTTTATCTTATTTATTTAACTGCCGTGAGATGGCCGTAGTCTACCGCGCGGCGTTAAACCCAAATAACTATTTATTAAAATTATTAATTTATGTTTGTTTGTAATGTAGGTTTTGTACATACACGGTAATAGGTGCCATACCGCCCCACTTTCAACCCCAGCCCACATACAAAACCACAGAACACCCACAAAAGACATGCACAATTGTATACTGATGGGCATTAGTGGACTGTAAAATCTATATATAGAGACTTCAGGTTAAGCAAGTGGCTTGTATTGACTGCCTGTATTTTAGCTGCCCACCTACAAATTTCATGTGTACAGTTAACCACACTGCACATGCAACCATCAGTTCTGTGAAAAGTACTGTTGGCCTCATGTACAGGGGCACCAAAACTTAGAGATAAGGCCACACCTGATAACAATAACAGTACTAATAATAATATGCATACTCTGCCACTAGTTCTGTAAACAGCACCTTTGTAAACAGTACCGCCCCACCCGGGTCTGCCCTGGGGGACTTGGGTGGGGTTAGGTATTTTTTAGTTCCCAGGGTCACCCTGGTCAGCCCCACAGGGTGGGGTTTTCTCTCTATTCTGGGGCATGTGTTTCTGTCTACCCTTTGTCCATTCACCTGTATTTGCCTTTTTAAAACTCTCCCTACTGTCTGCACTGCCTGTAGCTCTTGATATTGGATGTGTGTTGCTAAATGGTCTTAGCTTTATTTATGCCCCATGTTGTAGGTTTATTTAATGTATTTGACCGGCTGGCGACATACATTCAATTTTCTGTTTAGTTTTTTTTCACAAGCAATGCAGGCACGTCCTGAGAAAGCCTTGTTGCTGTCGGGACGTTAAGCAATGTACAATCAATCAATTGTAAACAGTACCAGTGGCCAAATGCACACATACATCATGGATGTTGCTACCACTGATCACTTCAAACAATAGGCTGCCCAGTTCACATTTTGATACCGTGAACTAGCCTGCACATGCAGTCATCAGTTCTGTAAATAGTACTGGTGGCCACATGCACAGCGGCACCAAACTTAAAGGTGAGGCCAAAACTGCCACCTCAAACAAAACCAAACGCTACCTAAACACACATATCAATGATACAGTCAACCTCTGTGTGCGTTAGGGGGAACACGCTTAAAGTATGGGATTGTAAATCTTACAGCGAAATGTCAAAACCAGTAAGAAGATAATGTAACAGCAACAAGTACATGTATTTTGTAAACCACTCAAAACATGACAACTCATCGAGTCTAATGGTGTTATGAGTGGGTGATGGAAACACTGAAAGAAATAGTACGTGTACATTATAAAGTATGTGCCTCCACCCCACCCCTCCCATAACTAGCTGTTTATCATAAAACATAGATATCTCATTCATTTGATCACTTGACTGATTTATTAAATCATCTCTGTGTCACCTTTCTCCGTTTTCTTTCTCGTTTTAATCCCAATATATATGTCAGTGCTAAGAATCCTTGCAGCGAATTGCAAATGTCTATATGCAGACAAACTGCAAATAACACAGCAGCAAAATAAGTTCCTCTTTTGTGCAGTAGGCTACTGCTAGCAAGATAGGGTTCAATTTTAAACAAAGCATTGCATGAACTTCCAAGCGTGTTCACATTGTGCTGTGTATTTTTGTTTTCAGTGTGAAGTGTACTGTACCATCAGTGATCACTGAGACTGCATAATTGGCACTGGCAGTGATCGCACATCACAACATAGCTTGTCAGTGCAACTGATTAAAATAAATGTTACTGCTGCATAAAATAATTAATCAAGTTTTGAAACTTTGCTCAGCCATGACAGTTAAAACCAAGTGGTGTGGCACTCTTTTTCTTTTACAGAATGCAGCATAGGTTTTGAAGATAGCGTTTGTGTTGTAGGTTGCGTTTTGTTTTGGTGCTGTGTTGTCGAAATGAAACGGGCAAAGCGATGGTAAAGTGAATGGAAATAAACGTGACAAACCTTAATCAAGCCGTAAAAATGCACACAGCAACTTTACACGTTTGCTTTTTTTTTTTTTTAAACAAACAAGTTTATGTAAAACAAATCAAAAAGAACCCGTCGGCACACATAAATTCACGTCCACGGAGGTCGTGGCATCACGTGATGTTTTGATCACGTGATTTTGGGATACCTTATTGTTGAGAAACGATATTAATTTTGAGTTCAAGGCAAGCGTTTTCGTAATTGTTTCTTCTCTTAATATATCTAAGTGTGAAAATATTACTTTAAAAAATGAAATCCTTTTAAGTGACATATAGTGCATACTATCACTGAATACAGGAACAATGAGACCCGTGTAAACTACTGATCCCCTGTAAACATGGCCGCGAATGTCCTGGTTTCGTCTGCAGCCATACTGGAAACAAAATGTGCTACAGAAAAATGTCTCCATCCTCCGGCGGTTTAAAACGAGTGCGCACTGCTTTTATTCATACTAGACTTCATTTTGATATACCCAAACCTTTGTTACTCTCTAGAAAATCACTATCTCGTAAACGGCTGATCGTCTATGAAGGCCGGCAGCTGCTAGACTATGATGTGTTCGGACATCAGAGTAGATATAAGTCGAGGGCTGTGTGACTTTGTTAAACACACGTGCACGTCAATGTTTGTGAATACAGACCGACCCACTCTCTTGGCGGGAAGATTTACTATGAGTCGGGGTCCGGCAAGCTCAAGTTGCTACCCGTGCTTCACGGAAATAGCGCCAGTGTAGACTACAAGTATAGCAAAGCGCGCTGTTTGACATTTTGTGGAGTTGTTTTTTTTAAATATTTTTATATTTTATATTTTATTTTATTTTACCATTTTAGGCTGGCATATCTTCTCAAGTGTACCATTGTAGGTTCTGTTTTTTATTTTTGTAGTTTTTTTTTTAATTCAGTACAAACTGGGTATTGGGTTTAATTAGTACAACACATGGGTATATTGTCAGCCAAGAGAGCATGTTGTGAAATGCGCAAACTGTCCATTTTCACAAAATTGTGATTTTTCACAAATTATTAAAGACAAAGCTTTGAAATTTGGCACGACAAACATTTTACGTACTTTTTCCAAAGGTAATGGCGGTTTCCATGTGTTTACAGTCTGAAATTATGGGTGATCCTGCCTACATGTGGGCATACCTAGTCTAAAAAACGTAATTATCGTGCTGGCACTGTACACTTTTTTTTTCTTTTTTTTTTTTGTGTGCACACCAACCGTTAGCAGAAAAAAATCTTAACATTTTAGTCTGTCTAAAAATATATATTTTCCCCCCTGAGAACTGCTGGTAGTGCTAGTTCGTTTACATCATTGCTGAGGCGTCTCTCACCCCAACCATACGGGGTCAGCGTACATGCACACCCTCGCGCTGGGACCATATGGCGTTGAGGCGCGTCCCCTGGGTGGTGGATAGGGGGTCCCTCGTGAGAGGGGTGCCGCACCGAATGAAATAAGGTGCCGTGAACCAACATGGTCTAAGGGAAGGTGACCCCGACAGAAAACCCCTGGTCCTCCTAGTAAGGGGGTTGGGCGTGGGGGTAGCTTCCCCACCCTGCAAAAAAGGAAATAGCTACAAAAACGCCGACGAAAAGACTAACAGTAATTCCTTTCCTGGAGGAGGAAGGTTCTTCTACCAGAAGACTTATGACGTCCTGAGGTGAAAGCCGGAAGTCTTCGGAAGCCACAGGACCGAGCCGCCTCTCTCTATCCAGGGGGATACAACCATGGGCACATGGAACGTCAAGACCATGTACCAGAGCGGCAAGGCGGCCGCCCAGATAGCAGAGGAAATGCAAAAGTACAACCTTTCCCTGCTAGGTATCAGTGAAGCCAGATGGACGCAGTCTGGCCAGAAAAGGCTGTTAAGTGGGGAGATGATTCTGTATTCAGGTCATGAAGAGGAGAATGCCCCCCATACAGAAGGCGTAGCATTCATGCTGTCACCAGTGGCACAGAGAGCGCTGATGGGCTGGGAACCTCTTGGGCCAAGAATCATCACAGCAGCCTTTAGAACCAAGAAAAAGCTCAAGCTGAACGTCATCCAGTGTTATGCGCCCATTAATGACAGGGACGAGGAAGAGAAACAAGAGTTCTACGACTGACTCCAGAGTGCCTTGGACAAATGTGCGGAGCGAGACATCACCATCGTCATGGGCGATTTTAATGCCAAAATAGGGGAGGACAACACCGGATACGAAGAGGTGATGGGGAGACAGGGACTAGGCTCGGAGATGAGTGAGAACGGGGAGAGGTTTGTAGATTTTTGTGCTCTAAACCGACTTGTCATTGGAGGCAGCATCTTCCCACACAGAAGGATACACAAAGCAACTTGGGTCTCACCTGACCATACAACAGAGAACCAAATAGACCATATCTGCATTAGCAAGAAATTTAGAAGATCCCTTCAAGATGTTCGAGTGAGGAGGGGAGCAGATGTCGCCTCCGACCACCATCTGCTTACCTTAAGAATGAAGCTCAAGCTAAAGAAAAGCCGCACAGAGACAACAAGAAGACAGCGCTATAATGTAGGCCTCCTGAGAGAAACTGGAGTTAGAGAAGAGTTCAAACTGGTGCTGTCCAACCGGTTTCAAGCGCTACAGGAGCTAGTAAATGAAGAGGAGGCGGTCACCACAGAGCAGCAGTGGAAGGCAGTTAGAGAGGCGCTGAACTCAACCTGCAAAGACACTGTAGGGTTCAGGAAACACCATCACAAGGACTGGCTGTCGGCACAGACCTTGAAGAATATAGAAGTGAGAAAGCAGAAGAAAGCAGTTGTCAACAACAGTCGCACGAGAGCAGCCAAAGTAAGGGCACAGGAGGAATACTGGGAAGCCAACCGCGAGGTGAAGAGGAGTATCAGGGCAGACAAGAGGGCCTACACAGACAGCCTGGCAGCAGAGGCAGAAAAGGCAGCAGGCAGCGGCAATATGAAACAGCTCTACGACATTACCAGAAGATTGTCATGCAAGTATGGCCATACAGAAAGACCAGTAAAAGACAAAGAAGGCAAGCCTATTGCAGACAGAGCAGACCAACTCGACAGATGGGCCGAGTATTTTGAAGAGTTACTGAACAGACCTAGCCCACCCGACCCCCCAGACATCCAGCCGGCAGAGACCGACCTACCCATCAGCTGTGACAGACCCAGCCGGGAAGAGATCAGAAGAGCAGTGGCATTTTTGAAGAATGGCAAAGCAGCAGGCCCAGATGGCATCCCAGCGGAGTCTCTGAAAGCAGACCTAGAGACAACAGTGGAGATGCTGTACCCACTGTTTGGAAAGATCTGGGAAGAGGAGGTGATGCCGGCTGACTGGAAGGAGGGGTACCTAATCAAGCTTCCCAAGAAAGGCGACCTCAGCAAGTGTTCCAACTACAGAGGAATCACCTTGCTGTCAGTACCAGGAAAGGTCTTCAACAGGATCATCCTGGAGAGAATGAAGAGCTCCGTTGACCCCCAGCTGAGAGACCAGCAAGCAGGATTCAGGAAGAACCGATCATGTACAGACCAGATCGCCACTCTCCGCATCATCGTGGAACAGTCTCTGGAGTGGAGCTCCCCGCTGTACGTCAACTTTGTGGATTATGAGAAAGCATTTGACAGTGTGGACCGAGAGACTCTGTGGAAACTCCTACGACACTACGGTGTACCCACAAAGCTCGTCCGCCTGATCAAGAGCAGCTACGATGGCATGACATGTCGCGTGATCCACGAAGGGCAGTTCACCAGGGAGCTCCAAGTCAGAACTGGTGTCAGGCAGGGGTGTCTGCTGTCTCCGTTCCTCTTCCTACTGGCCATAGACTGGGTCATGAGCACAGACGAAGTGGAATACAGTGGACACTGTGGACACAGCTTGACGACCTCGATTTTGCAGACACCCCACCCAGGTCTGCCCTGGGGGACTTGGGTGGGGTTAGGTACTTTTTAGTTCCCAGGGTCACCCTGGTCAGCCCCACAGGGTGAGTTTTTCTCTCTATTCTGGGGCATGTGTTTCTGTCTACCCTTTGTCCATTCACCTGTATTTGCCTTTTTAAAACTCTCCCTACTGTCTGCACTGCCTGTAGCTCTTGATATTGGATGTGTGTTGCTAAATGGTCTTAGCTTTATTTAGGCCCCATGTGTTAGGTTTATTTAATGTATTTGACCGGCTGGCGACATACATTCAATGTTCTGTTTAGTTTTTTTTTTTTTTTCACAAGCAGTGCAGGCACGTCCTGAGAAAGCCTTGTTGCTGTCGGGACGTTAAGCAATGTACAATCAATACAATCAATCGATTTTGCAGACGACTTGGCATTACTGTCCCACACTCATCAACAAATGCAGGACAAGACCACGAGGCTTGCTGACATCTCGTCCCAAGTGGGCCTCACCATTCACAAACAGAAAACAAAGACAATGAGGCTGAACGCAACCAGGGAGGAACCAGTCTTGCTTGCTGGCACCCCGTTGGAGGAGGTGGAGTCCTTCACCTATCTCGGGAGCATCATAGACAAAAAAGGCGGCACTGATGCAGATGTCAGAGCACGAATCGGTAAAGCCAGAGCAGCCTTTCTACAGTTGATAAAAGTGTGGAGTTCCAGAGAGCTGTCACAACACACCAAAGTCCGGATTTTCAACTCCAATGTAAAAGCAGTTCTCCTATATGGAGCAGAGACATGGAGATTGACAAAAACCACAGTCAACAGAGTACAGACCTTCATGAACAGTTGCCTTAGAAGAATTTTGAAAATCCACTGGCCAGAGAAGATCAGCAACGTCAGACTCTGGGAGAGAACAGAGCAGATAACAGCAGAGAATGAAATTGGGCGAAGAAGATGGGGATGGATCGGTCACAGTCTGAGAAAGCCAGCTTCCAGTATCACTAGGCAGGCATTGTCATGGAACCCACAGGGAAAGAGGAAAAAAGGTAGGCCGAGAAACTCCTGGCGTCGAGACCTCCAAGCAGACATCAAGAGACTGGGAATCACCTGGAGTAAAATCGAAGGAGAAGCACAGGACAGGAGTTGCTGGAGGTCTCTCGTCGACGGCCTATACCCAGGTAGGGGTGACAGGCGTAAGTAAGTAAGTAAGTACATGCACACATGCTTCACACACGGCAACTGGCAACCTGTTTAGCAGACCAAATGTACAAGCGATCAAGTCAGTCTATGAAGAATATGGTGAAACACGGAAAAAGCAGAGATTTAACTTTCGAGCATACTTAGTTATATTTTGTTAATCTCGCAGGGTTCAGCTAATCACGTGTCCCTCCACAAGCTTTAATCCACTCTTTTGTGTCCGCGTAAGTGAAAGGCTTAAGAAATAGAACAAGGTGGGATGAACGCCATAACCCCCAAAGTCCCTTCTATATGAGAGCTGTCTTGTCTTTGAGCTGATTCTGAATTCATCTCCTTTGAAAAAGTCTCGCAGATCTGCCAATGCGTCAGTGAGTTACATAAGGGGCGCAGGACATACGCGTCATTGATTTGTCAAACGTCATTTGTCACGACGTATATTTTAATTTTTACGTAATTTTATATTTTATGTGATATGAGTTTCACTCTCGCTTCATATGCTTGAGGAAATGGTGACAAAACTAAAACTTCACGGTACAAGTTCAGTCTTGCTATAACGTGTGTGAAAGCAGGTTGACTTTACCTAGCTGCATGATATGCTAAGTACACCGGTCACTTGCATGCTGAAAGCGCGTCGATGTGCGTGTTAGTGCGTACGTGCGCGCGCACCGGCTCCAAACATCTCCAAGCGGCATAGATCCGGCATGCGCGCGGAGGGCGCATGAGGATCTATTCCTCTTGGAGATGCGCACATGTTTGTGTGTGTGTGTGTGTGTGAGAGAGAGAGAGAGAGAGAGAGAGAGAGAGAGAGAGAGAGAGAGAGAGAGAGAGAGAGAGAGAGAGAGAGAGAGAGAGAGAGAGAGAGAGAATCAATGAATCAATGAAACTTTATTTTACAACGGTTTAGGCATTGACATCGTCATCGACACAGCCATTTTACAAACCTGCCGTTGGTTGAGAGAGAGAGAGAGAGAGAGAGAGAGAGAGAGAGAGAGAGAGAGAGAGAGAGAGAGAGAGAATCAATGAATCAATGAAACTTTATTTTACAACGGTTTAGGCATTGACATCGTCATCGACACAGCCATTTTACAAACCTGCCGTTGGTTGAGAGAGAGAGAGAGAGAGAGAGAGAGAGAGAGAGAGAGAGAGAGAGAGAGAGAGAGAGAGAGAGAGAGAGAGAGAGAGAGAGAGAGAGAGAGAGAGAGAGAGAGAGAGAACACGCGCGCGAGAGAGAATTACGTCATATTTAGAGTATTATGTTGATGTCTACGTGGTGAGGGAGTTACGTCTTTTACATCACCGCCACTGTCTGACTTTCTCTAGAAGTCAAGGATTTTTATTGTTTTAATTATTTTCTGAAAAGAATTAATTTTTACTAAAGAAGTTAAAAGGATACAAAGCTGGCTAACGAACTCATTCAATGTCTTTTTCCAAACTAGCTGTATCCAAAAGTTCAAGTAAATATGACAAAAATTACCGACTCTAAGCTGGATCAACCAATTTCCTATAAACGGTTGTTTATATCTTCAATGATACATTCAATTACAATATGCTCGGAGGCTGTCTTAGCTACCTACTTAAGAAAGTATTTCGCCAAGTTTCAAGCTTGTGTGAACAGAAATATCGGAGATTCTTTTGTTTACCTGTATACATACGCACATACATTCATACGCACATATGGCGCTTGTCGCGCCAAATGTACGTTCAGCAGCGAGGTTAGCGTAACTAGACATGACGTAGTTTTTATCTTTTTACTTCAATTGTTAGAAGTTTAGGAATGCCCGCCTTTGACATCATGGACATGCTATTAAATTCGCCCCACCGCGACCCATTCTAAAAAGTCCCATCTATAAATACTAGGGCTGAAGGGACTTAAAAACTGCCCATCTGAATATCAATCAGAATATCGGGAATATGATTTACATTCCTCTTAGCAACAACAGTGCTTTCAGGCACCTCCAGTATCGCCGAAATCGGCTATAAGAACAGAAAAAAAAAAAAAAAATACAGACGTGTCTAGCACGAATTCGATTTGTTTTGCATCCGAACCTCGGCGTGGCATCCAGAAGCACGTGGTTCCACAACGCGTTAACTGGTCGAGGGGCCCTAGCGCGCAGTTCAAGAGTGACCTTTCAGGCAAAGAGTGGGTCGGTCATAAAGCTCGTGACAGACTAATATGGTCGCAATAAATGTCCCAGTCAACTGTTAAGACGTTTTAGTGTACCTTAATCCTTTGTACCCTAAGGTATATTCACCCACATTTTGGAGTTGTCTTCTCAGTGAAGACGGGAGTATCTTCCAGGAGACAGATCGACCATGATTGTTCAAGGGTGATGCCAGATTAGCTTGGCGCCCACCATGATAGTTCAAGGGTGATGTCAGGATAGGTTGGCGCCCATAGGCGCCAAGCTATTCTGGCATCACCCTTTAACTAGTAGCATGGTCGATCCATATCTAACTGTGGTGTTTCAGGCCTGAAGGAGTTAATACCTGGTACGCCCTACTCATCATATTGTCTCAGGGTGTAGGCGGAAGTATTTTTCCATACCGCATATTGCAAGCAGAGCAATTATTAAAACTATGCCACTACTATTTACAATGTAAGTTCAAGGCCACCCTGAACAATGGTCGTGATTTGAAATAATCACAGCACTGTCAAATCTTAAGATTTTGTCTCGAAAGTTTTGAACAAGGCTGTAAACTAAGTCTACAGCCTTGTCATTTTTTTAAATTATGAAACAATTGTGCTTATTTAAATTCATGGCCATTTTCAGGGTGACCATTAAGATAAGATAAGATAAGATATGCATAAATATATGGATTTTTTTTGGCGGCATAACTGACGAGCGTGACTCTATGTTATGATCAACACATAAAACATACATAAAAAATAAATCTGTGGCATAAAAAGCATATTCTGACAACAAAAACCGCAAAGCCTGAGCCGCAACGAAACAGATTAACGAAATTCATATGTATTTATAAAACTGTATATCCTGTCTAAGAAATTATTAAGAGAACATATAAAGAACTATAAACAACTAAGATGGGCTTTGGGTAATTCTAAAGGGACTTTGAGTCAATCTGCTGAGTGAAATCATATCGCAGCC
Organism: Semisulcospira habei; assembly: GCA_036245525.1. Classification (NCBI taxonomy): domain Eukaryota; kingdom Metazoa; phylum Mollusca; class Gastropoda; family Semisulcospiridae; genus Semisulcospira; species Semisulcospira habei. The sequence goes on along the minus strand of BTPG01000001.1, from coordinate 170,769,048 downwards.
ACTATTGCATATTGCCGAGGAGAAAAAAAGAGGGAAATATAAACAAGAGCACAGGGACGGCATTGAAGGGATAAGGTCAAGAGTGCTGTGGTGTTCCACTTTTCGCCACATTAGACAGGGTCTGAACAGCCAACCGATAAACTGAAGCTCTTCTGAAAACGAGTGGTTTTGGCCTTAATGGATCTAAAGCGTGAGCCAGATGGTAAGGGCTCGAACAGGCTATGTCAGTGCAGGATGGTGCTCGTCATGTATGATGGAGCTCGCTCTCTTGATGGTGCGTGCGTGGTACAGAGATTCCAGTAGTTCCAACAATATGAGATGCTGTTTTGATTACCCTATTTTTTTTTTTTTTTTGCGGGCTTTGTCAGTTGCGCTGCCATACCACACCGTCATTGAGAAGGTAAGAACGCTCTCAATGGCGGCGCGGTAAAACTGCACCATGATCTGATGACTGACGCTAAAAGACTTTAACCGCCGAAGAAAAAAAAAAAAAAAACCACAGGCGCTGCTAACGTATTATGAGCAGTGTACACAGTTTCACAAATTGCTCGATTCGCCATAAACGGTAAGGTAAAATACGTCCGCGAATCCAGTATATTGAAACCCAACCCCTTCGCTTCCAATGATCGCGGATTTCGCGTCTGAAACTATCGCACACTGACCGACGTTTTGCTTTAAAAAAAATAATAATAACAATTTAAAAAACACAACAACAACACCACACTCACGCACGCACGCACGCACCCACACACGCACACACACACACACACACACACACACACACACACACACACACACACACACACACGCACACACACGCACACACACACACACATATGAAATGGGAGTTGACCAACATTAGGCCGCACAAAAAACACAGCACTAACAAGAGACATAAATCCTCATGAGCCCCCGCGACTGCGGAGGCTCATGAGGGTTTGTGTCTCTTGCAGCTACTTAGAGTTCACCTTGCCCCGGTAGTTAAGGATTAATAATATCTAGACACAAGGTCAAACATGTGTTCGGTCTGTTCAAAGAGACAACACGTAATTTGCATGTGACTGACGAGCGACACCATAATTGTCTCCCACTCAATGACTGGCCAGAATGCTAGCTGATTTCCCCGTGCTGTTTTTAACATTTAACCCATATCATACTGAGGCTAAAAGCTTCAAATTTGTACACTGCCATATGCAAGCTACATTATAGTACTTACAGATAAGGATATAGATCAATGGCTTTAGTTCAAGGGTGGTGCCAGAATAGCTTGGCGCCTAGAGGCGCCAAGCTATTCTGGCACCACCCTTGAACTATTTTAGTCCAACTTATTTCACTCCCCCACCCGGGTCTGCCCTGGGGGACTTGGGTGGGGTTAGGTATTTTTTAGTTCCCAGGGTCACCCTGGTCAGCCCCACAGGGTGGGTTTTTCTCTCTATTCTGGGGCATGTGTTTCTGTCTACCCTTTGTCCATTCACCTGTATTTGCCTTTTTAAAACTCTCCCTACTGTCTGCACTGCCTGTAGCTCTTGATATTGGATGTGTGTTGCTAAATGGTCTTAGCTTTATTTAGCCCCTTGTGTTAGGTTTATTTAACGTATTTGACCGGCTGGCGACATACATTCAATGTTTATTTTTTTTTTTTCACAAGCAGTGCAGACACGTCCTGAGAAAGCCTTGTTGCTGTCGGGACGTTAAGCAATGTACAATCAATCAACCAACTTATTTCACACACTGGTGTATTCCGAATGATAAATGCACCACTTCCCTCAGCGCGTGCAGTTGGGCAGCTCAGATTGTAGAGCGTTCGATTCTCGTTCGAAAGGTAGCGGGTTCGAGATCAGTTGAGGTCAAAATTTGGTTCGACTCTATTCCGCGCTCCGTCTTTGAAATCACCTTAGTGGTGGACAAAAGACGTTAACTCTTTCTACCCCAGACACACCACAGTAAGATAAGGATGGACCATGATAGTTCAAGGGTGATGCCAGAATAGCTTGGCGCCTATGGGCGCCAAGCTATTCTGGCATCACCCTTGAATTATCATGGTGGATCTGTGAACTGCAAGGCAATGCTGTCTTCAGAGGACAATGGCAACATTTGGGAATTTCGGTGTTGGGGTAGAATGAGTTAAGTCATAAACGTTTAACGTGTTTTCTTAGGCAGCACAAAAAAAAAAAAAAAATGAATGTCATACGAAGACAATGTTTTGCTGCTTTAAAATAGAATAAAAAGATTAAATAATAATAAAAATAAATAAAAACCTGGCAACAAACTAATCTGATAATAGTCTTAATTAATAACTATATGTAATTCATGAGTAACGTGTGAAATAAAAATATTTAATTTTGTTAAGTCGCCGCAGTTGACTCCATGACAATATCCATAGGTCAATTAACTTGAACCCGATATCACATTAACTGTTGTAACAGGCCAAGTCTGAACCTGCCTATCTTAAACTGTAAACAGATTATGTCATTGTTATCTATCGGAAAACGCCGAGTCGCTTTACAATAAGCCATTCACTGTAAAAAGAAAGAAAAACAAACGCCAGCCAGCTGCAAGAGGCGCAGATCCTCAAGAGCCCCCGCAATTGCGGGGGCTCATGAGGATCGATGCCTCTTGCTGGCGCATGTTGCACGTCCCTCCGTATGATGCTGGAGCTCATGAGGAGCTTTATCTCTTGTTGTTGGCTATATATTCTGCACGACCCCCCCCCCCCTCCCCGACCACCCCCCCCCTCCCCCCCCCCCCCCACCACGTCCTTGCGGACAAGGAAGATCAACTGTGTCTATGTCTTCATTTGGATCTACGCCCCTTACTATTTGACAGTAGAATGTTTTATGACGACACCTACTGTTTACGCGTTGATCTGATTGCTGCTGACGATACCGCTCGGCGGAAAAGACGCGTAGTTACGCGGAACAAAGGCTTTGTTCCCTTCGAAATAACCGTCCCATTTCTCAGCTTACTTAAAGTCCCACTACCGCCGTAACTGTTCAAAGATACACTTCTGTAACAAACGGTTACGAAACGCTGCACACAGGTATAGTTATGGTTCATTTGGAAACAGGAGATCCAGTTCAGCACACGACCTCTTAATATCAAGTAACCTGACAATGACTCCACTCCTTTCTAAAAATACAATGCTATTAGTACGAGAAACAGCTAAAAATAGTTTGAAACGATAACGGCTGCACAGGATTAATATGTGCGATTACGCGTGTGCTGTTGCTGCCTGTCCAAACTGCTGTTAAAGTTCATTAGGTGTGTCCGTCGACAAAACATAACAAACACAAATGGAGCTGAAACGTGTCTTCGGATTTATGCGTAATAGTACTTTAACGACATATGACGTCGGTGGAAATTTACCTTTCCTGTGACCCCGAAAGTGAATGTGCAGATTTTTTTTGGTGGTGTGATTTGTTTGTTGTAAACATGACTTGTCCCTGAATTTATTTATAGTGAACGTGTGAAATATAATCACAATAACTGTGAACATTATCACGTAAAAAATACACATTTTGGAATTAACCTGATGGAATTCCTTCCACAGTCATGGGTTCATTCAGAGCTGTTTCCTCAGCCGTTTGGTACCATTACAGTTTAGCCTCTCTGCTTTCCCCTCTTGACAGTTTTCGTCAAAACTGAATCGGTCGTATATCACGGTTTATATCAAACTTTGCCTGTAAATATTATTTGTCCTCGGGGAAACTCTAAGGGAAAGTGACGTATTTTGTTTATTGTATAAACACAAAAGACAAGGGAAACCCCTCCGGAATTCTGGCCAACTATTGAAGTCACGTGAATCAACGTTTTACAGACGTAGCAGTCGACTGGTCAAAACAAGGACACAACTTCTGACAGTGAACGTAACAACTAGCAGGAAAGGGTTATTTCTGTTGGGGTCACGTTAACACTACACCCGCTTTTTGCGGAAAATATTATACAGAGTCCGGGAAAATGGGATAGGTCCAGCCCTGCATAAGCAGCGGGTAAGTCTCGGCATATCGCGACCAGGAGTTAACCTCTTCATAGCTAGACTGAATGAAAGATATAACTTAGTGGATGAGTTTGTTAGCCAGCTTTTTATCTTTGGAACTTTTCAGTAAAAAATAATTCTATGAAAAAAAAATGAAAAAAAAATTTAAAAATTTAGACTTCTGGAGAAAATCAGACAGTGACGGTGACGTAAAATCAGAAATTTCGTCACCACGCAGACATCGACGCAGTACTCTAGATATGACGTATTTAGTGCGCGTGCACACACACACACACACACACACACACACACACACACACACACACACACACACACACACACACACACACACACACACACACACACATCGACGCGCAGTCAGAAGACCATGCGCGTGTACAGTAGAATATCATGTATCTAGGTAAAATCAACTTCCATTCACACACATTATTGAGATTGGAAATTTCACCGTGAAATTCTAGTTTTGTCACTGTTGTTTCGCAAGTCTGGAAGGCAAAGTTGAACTCATATCACGTAAAATATAAAATTACGTAAAGTCTAAAATTACGTCATGACAAACCAATGACGCGTATGCACTGTACCCCATTTAGAGCTCACTGACACATTGCCAAATCTGTGAGGCTTTTTCAATAGGAAATATTTCAATAGCAGAATCGGGTCAAAGGCAACACGTAGATACCCTTGACAGCGAGGACAGCTCGCATATAAAATGGACTTTGTGGGTTATTGCGCTCATATAGACACGATTTTGTGGGTTATGGTTCATCCCATCTCGTTTCATGGTGCGAACGGAATGAAGCCATGCCAAAGGAAACCGAAGTTTTCGGAGAAAACCCCCTGGAACCGAGTCCTTCCACTTGAGGTGCCATCTGCTGATCTAGACATTGAAACTAGGTAGCTGCTGAAGTGGAAGGTGGAATGTAATTGACACTGAAACACTAACCCCTTTGGTGTCGGTAGCGGTTTTTGTCGCGATGATTCCTAATGGAATTGGGTTGGTTGGCTTACATTGCTTAACTCATTGGATACGTGCCGCCACCTGATACGCGGCTTATGCCGCGTATCCGGAGGCGTCACGTCTCAAATGACTGAGTTAACTCCTGACAGCAACAAGACTTCCTCAGGACGTGCCTGTGCTTTTTGTGACAAAAAAAACAACAACTATACAGAATGTTGAATATATATCGCCAGCCGATCTGATATGCTAAATAAACCTAAGACATACTAGGGACGCCGCACCTTTATACTAATTTGTCGTACCCTAGTTTACAAAACAGAGTAGAAAATCATTAGATTTACCAAATCTGTACAGGGAAATGATATATAAAAAACGCATTAACCGCGAACACAGAACTACTTATCATCTCTTAGATGCAGAAGACCATTTAACAAAACGCATCCAATATCAAGAACTACAGCCAGCGTAGACAGTAGGGATAATTTTAAACAGGAAAATAAAAGTGAAAGGAACAAGGAAAAACAGAAATAGATGCCCCAGAAAAAAAGAGATAAACCCACCCTGTCGGCATTACCAGGGTGACCCTGGGAACTAAAAAGTAGTTACCCCCACTCAAGTCCCCCAGGGCTGACCAAGGTGGGGAGACACGCAAAGGGCAAAAAATAGAACAGTACACAGTCAAGTACACAAGGACATACTTTCTGCGAAGATGTCATTAAGTAAAAAAGTAAGGAAGCACATCATTTCTGAAAAACAAATGGTATGTCTTTCATGCTTACGAGTACGAGTATCATCTCCTTCAATGCTAACAAAACCAGCAATATTCAAATGCAAAAGGCATAGATCCTCAGAGCCACCCACAGTCGCGGGGCTCATGACGATCTATACCTCTTGCTGGACTCATTCACGTACCTCTGTAATCTTCCAGAAAGTTCCAGCAAAACAGATACAAACCAGTAAGAGTGACGCAGAATGAATTTTGTTTGCAAAAATGTGTCAAATTTACACAGGGGGCTTAACAGGAAGATCCCAGTAAAAAAATAAAATCTATAGTGCTCATACAACCGAGTTGTCACTGAAACACTTGAATAGCACCGAGTTGTCCTGACACCAAGCACAGTACCATACTGACAGATCAGCTTAAAATCCAAGTCAGGAGGGAAAAAGTACACAAGCACATAAAAAGTACACATGGCAGTCTGTCTGAATAAATGGTGTTAAATTGGGGCTGCCCTCAATGTTGTGTCCTCTCTCCGACAATGTTTTCTATATACACAGACCATATGCGTTGCCACTTCTCGTCTCTTAAAGTTCTCAGACGACATGGTTTTTGTATGCCTACTCCAAAAAGAAGACGGTCTGGCTGAGTACTTTGCACATACAGCAGTATTAGAGTCATGGTGCAAAGACAGTTTCCGGAAATAAATGTACAGAAAACCAAGGAACTCGTGATTGATGACAGGAAAGTTCGTGATATTTTTGTACCTGTCTCAATTAATAATCAACCTTGGAAGTGGTCACTAAATTCAAATACCTTGGCACAGTTGTGGATAGTAGGCTGTCTTTTGCTGGAAACGCTGATCTGATTGTGAAAAAAAAATCAACGTCTGTACCTTCTTAGGAAACTGAGAAGTGTTGATGTCAGTCCCAAGATTTTAGAATCTGTTTAGATGAGTGATTGAAAGCATACTTACTTTTAACATCACTGCTTGGCCGTATGGCAACCTCAGTATGAAAAACAGGGGCAGACTATCACGTACAGTCAGAACAGCTGGGAAGATCATTGGCCTAGGACAGTACCCATTAGATGATCTGTACCATAGGGCTGTCCAAAGGAAAGCTGCTAGCATTGTCAGTGATCCTCGTCACTCACTATTTGATCAGTTTCAAATGCTACCATAAGGCAGACGATTCAACATGTCACTTGCTAAAAAGAATGTTTTTAAGAAGTCTTTTATTCCAACTGCTGTCTCGATTTTTAACTCTTGATTATAGCTACGTGATATATAATATGTTATCTACATAACATTACCTTCCATCTGGTGGTAGATTGCTTGTGATAGATTGCTTGTGATAGATTGCCTGTGATAGATTGCTGCAATGATAATGTTAATGGAATGTTCTTATAGTGTTTATCAGTGTCTAGTCTTGTTGTTTTATGACGAGCCAAAAGGCAAATGTTTGTCGTGCTTTGACTCGAACAGACAATAAAGTTGTATTGTATTGTATTGTATTGTATTGTATTGTATTGTATTGTATTGTATTGTATTGTATATGTATTCCAATTCATTCTTATGAATATCACCTCTTCACTGCTGAATGAAACGAGTAATTCATTCCTATGAATATCACCTCTTCACTGCTGAATTAAACGAGTAATACTGGAATGGAAGAGACATAGATCCTCATGAGCCTTTTCAGTTGTGGAGGCTCATGATGCTCCACATACCTCTTGCTGGTCTCATTCACAACTGTCAGCTTATTTGGATTTCCAGCAAAACAGTTTCAAAGCAATCATTACTTACTTACTTACGCCTGTCACCCCTACCCGAGTATAGGCCGTCGACGAGAGACCTCCAGCAACTCCTCTCCTGTGCTTCTCCTTCGATTCTACTCCAGGTGGTTCCCAGTCTCTTAATGTCTGCTTGGAGGTCTCGACGCCAGGAGTTTCTTGGCCTACCTCTTTTCCTCTTTCCCTGGGGGTTCCATGACAATGCCTGCCTAGTGGTACTGGAAGCTGGCTTTCTCAGACTGTGACCGATCCATCCCCATCTTCTTCGCCCAATTTCATTCTCTGCTGTTATCTGCTCTGTTCTCTCCCAGAGTCTGACGTTGCTGATCTTCTCTGGCCAGTGGATTTTCAAAATTCTTCTAAGGCAACTGTTCATGAAGGTCTGTACTCTGTTGACTGTGGTTTTTGTCAATCTCCAAGTCTCTGCTCCATAAAGGAGAATTGCTTTTACATTGGAGTTGAAAATCCGGATTTTGGTGTGTTGTGACAGCTCTCTGGAACTCCACACTTTTTTTCAACTGGAGAAAGGCTGCTCTGGCTTTACCGATTCGTGCTCTAACATCTGCATCAGTGCCGCCTTTTTGTCTAAGATGCTCCCGAGATAGGTGAAGGACTCCACCTCCTCCAACGGGGTGCCAGCAAGCAAGACTGGTTCTTCCCTGGTTGCGTTCAGCCTCATTGTCTTTGTTTTCTGTTTGTGAATGGTGAGGCCCACTTGCAATCGTATGGAGTGAATTTTGTTTTCATGACAAAAAATGTGTCAGATCCGCATTGCATAAGGAGATTAACACGGAGAAAGCATCATGAAATAACAATATACAGTTTTAAAGAGCGTAGCATCCCCCCCCCCCACCTCTGCCCCCCGCCCCCCCCCCCAACCTCCGCCGTGAGATGGCCTTAGTCGCCTGCTCGGCGTTAAACCCAAATAACTAACTAACTAACCCCCCCCCCCCCCCAACCAAAAATAGAGAAAAAAAAGCTCAAAGCACTGAACATAAATGGTTGTCTAAAAACAATCTACGAAAGGATTTTAAAAGATGCATACAGTGAAAGGTAGAACATAAAAATACACGCATCCACAGGGCATACACATCAGAATGTCAAGAACTTGAGAATATGTATGAGTTGCAAGGCCGGATTGAAATGGGCCAGGGAATGTACAGCCGGTATGACAGGTTATCACAGAGAAATCTTGTACGTCACGAGCGATCAATCTTCTGGCATTAACGTGATGATAGACCTAGATGACTTTCATTCTATAGAATGGAAGTCATTTAGTCTCGGGAGTATAAAAGTTAATCTTCATCTCCAGTCAACCATATAACTTAGAAGGGGGTTCAACAAAGAGTGCTGAGTGTAATGAATTGTGTGTTCAAGCCAAAAGAAATGTAAATCATCAAAAGTGTATATCTGAAGACAAGAGCGGAAGGGGTGGATTTGAATAGTCAATCCAAAGGCAATTTATAACCGGCCAAAACTTTTGAACAGAAAGGGAGAATGGGATGGCATTTTCATTTTAAGCCAAAAAGGTTCTTACCAATGCACGCCATGCTACAGGGAAGGGTGAGGGTCTCAGTGTATTTTAATTTCAATCCAAAATAATTCAAACCAGTCAAAGTGGTTGAACAGGACGAGAGGACATACAAAAATCAATAGTTGATTTTCAGCCAACAATCTGAAACCAGTTGAATAAGATTGAACATTGGTAGAGAGTGCAATGAAGTCTAATTTACAGCCAAACAAATTCAAAGCAGCGAAAGAGCGTGGTTGAGGGGTAGGAATGAAAAAACCATCAACAACTTTAAACGTTTAGGGCTTAACGTCTCTTGTCCATGACGAAGGTGATTTCAAAGACAGAGCACCGAAAAGATGTCTGTACAAATGTTGACCCCAGCTGGGTTCGAACCCACAATCATTTGGACGGGAGTCGAACGCTCTAACACCGAACCACCCACCTCCCTGGGGAGGAATGAAATAGATTTCAAGCCAAAACAATTTAAGAATTGGAAAAGGAAGGGAGAGTGGTACTGAATTTTGATTTCCACACAAAGAATCAGTCCTAAACTTGTTCAGACAAAGAGTCTAAAATAGCTCAGGCAGTTAAGCGTCGGAGCAGGAGAGCGAAGGGAATCGCCGGGTCGTGGGTTCGAATCCCCGTCCCGGCCCCGGTAGATGGACTCGCAATCCAGGGAGAAAAGACGGGCTTGTTCAATAGCATGTCCGTTGAAAGGTCCTGGTAAATCAAAATGGCACAGTTAGAGTGCGCCTGAGTTGATCAGTGTTCAGGTCGTACTCCATAGGTAATAAATTTCCCTGTCCCCCATAACCCGCCCGTCAGGGCCGTCCATTATCACTTCGGTGCCGTGGACATTAAACCCGAACGAACTAACCACCAACCACCTTGTTCAGACAAGTCAAAGTATATGAACAGTGGTCGGGAGTGTAATGATTTTCTATTTCATTCCCAATTTTTCAACTAGCAAAAGGGGTCAAACGGTGATGAGGAGTGAAATGAATAGTGATTTCCACCCAAAATCAAACCATCAAGTAGTTGAATAAGAATTCAGGATGCATTTTGATTTCAAGTCAAACCAATTTAAAAACAATACACGTGGTTCATGTGAGATTTCTGAGGGGACTCCTGAGGATCTGTACCTCTTGCAGTTGGGTGATGTTCACATTTTCTCAACACAGAACGGATTAAAACCAGCCGAAGGGATTGAACAGGAAGGGAAAAGGTGGGATTGCATTTTGATTTCCATTTTTTTTCTCAATACAGGTGATTCAACAAGTCTTGAAAATAATCAGAAATTTTTAATTAAATCTCAGTCAGATTCAAACTGTGGTTCAACAGGAACAGAGGATAGAAGTGTATGTTTATTATCACTTTTTTAAAAAAAACCAAATACAGGTGACAGCGACTGGCATGGACTGTGAAGGTGTGAAATTTGAAAATCCAAAATGAATTCAAACCAAAGTGGTTAACCAGGAAGAGAGCATAAGAGTCTTTTGTCTTATTTCCAGCCAAACAATTTCAAACAAGCAAAAATGGTTGAACAGCGACACCCTCTAATTTAACTAAATGTTTTATTTTCCACTGTACTTTATGATTTCTTTAAAACAAATTGCCATACCACCTGCTCCCCACTCCACATACACACACACAAAACCACAGAACACCCACAAAAAGACATGCACATCTGTGCATGTTCATAATCTATCATTTACTTGGCATTCATATGTCCCAGGTATCTTTGACTTACTTTATTTTATTTATTTATTTAAATTTATTATTTTATTTATTTATGTTTGTTTGTAATGTAGGTTTTGTACATACACGTCAGCATACAACAAGAAAAGATACACATTTATAGATGGTAATAGGTGCCATACCGCCCGTTCCCAACCCCACCCAACATACACACTATCTATCTCTATATCCCGTAGTCTTGCCGACCGTTGGGGCACCACTGATGACTTGGCAACCAGCTCCCTCCATTCCTCTTTGTTCTCTGTCATTCTTAGCGTATCGCCCAGCTTCAGTCCTGTCCACTCTGAGATATTGTCCTCCCAACCTTTTCTCCGTCTTCCTCTCCTTCGTCCTCCTTGCACAGTGCCTTGCATGATTGTTTTGGCAAGCCCTGCTGAACGCGTGACATGCCCGTACCACTTCAGTTTGCGTTTTTTCACAATGGCTAATGAGTCTTCATAGGGCCCGATGGCTTGCCTGATTCTGTTTCCCACTTCCTCGTTCGTGATGTAATCTCTGTATGAAATGCCAAGCAGCCTTCGAAAAAATCTCATTTCAGTGGCTTGTATCCTCTTTTCTCTTTTTGGCGCACACGGAGTCTGACCTCCAGACCGGCCATCGTCAACAGGTTCTCGGAAGCCTCTCGACTGTTTAGCCTCACCATCTGTCTCAACAAGACCGAGGTCCTGCACCAACCAGCCCCAGGCACAAGAGCCCCCCCCCCCCCCCAAAGTGCATATCGAAGGCACCGAGCTGAAGAATGTCGACCAGTTCAGGTACCTAGGGAGCATCATTTCTGACGGTACTATCGACAAGGAAATCGCAGCTCGCATCAGCAAAGCCAGCAAAGCCCTGGGTCGTCTGCGCACTCGTGTGTTGAATAACAACAACGTCAAGCTCTCCACCAAGATCAAAGTCTACAAGGCAGTAGTCCTTCCCAGCCTCCTCTACGGCTGTGAGTCATGGACGCTGTACAGAAAGCACCTCAAGCAGCTTGAACGTTTCCACATGAGATCCCTGCGCTCACTCATGGGCATCAAATGGCATGACAAAGTGACAAACCTGGAAGTCCTGGATAATGCTGGCTTAGTGAGTGTTGAAGCCTTGATCTTAAAAACACAACTTCGCTGGACAGGTCATGTCATACGCATGGATGATTCTCGCTTGCCACGCCAACTCCTGTATGGTGCACTCTCAAAAGGCCACAGGAAGCAATGACGGCTAAAGAAACGCTTCAAAGACTGCATTAAAGACAGCCTCAAGTACTGCGTCTTCCCGGTAAAGGAACTTAAAGCACAAGCACAAGCACAAGACAGATCTGGCTGGCGTGCCGCCACCAGGAAAGCCTGCACGCTCTTTGAACACAATCGGCGCGAACGGATCACCAGTGCCAGAGCTCGCAGAAAGACAGCGTCGACTCTCCCCACAGCTACGTTCCAGTGCCCCCATTGCCCTCGCAGCTGTGGCTCCAGGATTGGCTTGGCCAACCACACCCGCACCCACAAATAGAAGTCATGCTCAATGACGACATCATCGGTTTTCGATGGTCTACCCATTATCCACTTTTCAAGGTCTGCTGTGAGGGTCCATGAATCGCAGGCATACAAGAATACTGAGATGACTAAGGAGCGCATCAGTCTGATCTTGGAGCAGAGTGTGATATTTCTGTCCTTCCATATGGTCTTCAATTTTGTCAGTGTTGTTGTTGTCTGCGCAATCCTGGACGGTATTTCTGGTTTTGATCCCTCATCTGCCACAATGACTCCTAAGTATTTGAATTTATTAACTGTTTCTAGTTTTTGGCTTCCAATCATGACGTTAGTGTTAATGCCACTGGTGTTATTGGTCATCAGTTTGGTCTTCTATGCTCTGATTTCCGTCCCATACGCAATGGCTGTACTGTCCAGCTTTTCCACCAGCTGAGCTAGCTCCTTCTCTGTTCCTGCAAGGCCATCAATGTCATCCGCAAAGCGCACGTTCGTGATTGTTCTGCCTCAAATACTGACAGTTCCTTCATGATCTTTCAGCGCGTCTGTCATGACTCTTTCCAAGAAGATGTTGAAAAGAGTAGGTGAGAGCAAGCAGCCTTGTCTGACTCCGACTGTAGTCGTAAACCTGTTTCCTATTTTGCCGTTGATGCAGACTCCGCTAGTGGCCTTGTTGTAAAGGTTTGCTATGACTTTGATCAGGTTGGCATTGATGTTGTATAGCTTCATGGTGGACCAAAGGGTTGCATGCCACATCCTGTCAAACGCTTTCTTCAAATCCACAAACACATGATAGAGGTCTTGCTGGTGCTGGAGGTACCTCTCACATAGAACTCTCAGGTTGAAGATCTGCTCAGTTGTGCTGCGCCCTTGTCTGAAGCCTGCCTGTTCCTCAGCTATGATTTCCTCTGCCTGTGGCTTACGCCTGTTCAGTAGGATCTTTAACATGACTTTGCTTGGGTGGCATATAAGACTGATCGTGCGATAATTCTGGCATTGATGTAAGTTGCCTTGTTTGGCTAGAGTTATTATAAGTGATTGGGTCCATGGTGTGGGCAAATCCCCTGACTGCCAGATCTTATTGCAGATTGTTAGTAAGGCGCTTTTTATGTTTTCTCCCCCTTCTTGAACTAGCTCTGCATGGGATGTTGTCTGCTCCTGCTGCCTTCCCTTTTTTTCCAGCCACTTCACTGCAGCCTCTACTTCTTCTCGGAGGATGGGATAGTTGCCATTGTTAGTCACGGGTGGGTTGGCAAGTATGCCTGGGTCCCCCGTAGCTCGGTGGTTGTACAAATCTGAGCAGTACTCTATCCATCTCTTCAGTATGTCTTGGTCTTCCGTAAGACAGTTCCCTTCACTATCTTGAATGATCGAGAAGCGTCCTTGTTTTACACTGGTCAGGTCTTTCACCAGCTGGTATGCTGTTTTGCTATTATTTATGTTCAGATTTTCTTCTAGGTGTTTACACTGATCTTCAATCCACTTATTCTTTGCCTTTTCATGCTTTTCTTGATATTCTGGTTTAATTTCCCTGTATTGTTTAGCTCCTTCTACCTCTGATTTCTTTTTCTTTAATTCTCGACGCTTGTCACATAGAACAAAGATGTCAGCTGTAACCCAAGGTTTCTTTGCTTGTCGGTGTTTACCAAGGATCTCACTGGATGTTTGGGTTACAGCAGTGTTTAAATGTGTCGATCAGTGTGTCCACGTCCGTGTCTAATGCATGTACGCTGACCCTGTTTTGGCTGTTAGATTGAGTAAGAGACGCCTCATTGATTGGTTGATTTCATTGGGGCTTTAAGACTTTTCCCGCAAGGATTACGGGAGTTGATCAGGTCAAAAATGGCGTCAAAACACTTCAAGAACTGCACTAGCTACTGTACCATCAGAGCCGCGAAACTCTGGACGCTGCAGGTCATGCTCACAAAAGCTGAGGGCATCTGCTACACTTGAGCTGATCGCCTGTGCTGCGCCATTCAATGTGTCCTATCTTTAGCTTGTTTGCAAGTCTCAGGCCCTCCTTTCCTTGTACAGCATGAGGCATTTCGATAAAGCTCCAACTTATTTCTCGTTGATTTCCGTCGGTACAGACCACGCCTTCCGCAAAATGCATTCCTCGCCAGCTTAATCATATGACACACGTCCAGTAAGACATGTACAATGGCAGCAAGGTTTGTAGGATGTGGAAATGATGGCCGCAGACGATCAGCAATCATAGATGCACCAAGTTCATTCAGCATGGCAACATGACAAGAAGGGCCATCACAGGTCAACGCTATGGTCGTCACTCCTGTCTCGTGCAGTCTGTGAAGACATTCACGTACGAGATTGGCGCGTTCTTTCCCGGACATGCCGTTAATAAAAAAAAATAACCCAGTGGAATCTTCCAGGAACTGTTGACAGACACTGCCATCAACACGAGGGCATCTTTTGCCATTGGCGCAGAATCGTCAATGACACCGTTCCCAATGTCAACAAAACCGTGATACTTATTGTTCATGAATTCAACGTGTTTCCGTAGTGCCATTTCGTCCAGCATCAGGCAGCTTAATGTCTCCCTGTTCTCTGCCATGTCTCGTATGACTTGCTGTGACAGTGCCTGAAAAGCCTGTCTGGAGTGGTAAACCCTGCGTCCTCTTCAACGTCGGTATACCACGATCTAATCTGTCGTGGGTGTGGGAGCGCCAGGTCAAACGTTTCTCTGACATATTCATATGATTTGGCAGAGTAAAACTGCAATGTCATAGCGAAGGCTTTCAGTTCATCAGAATAGCGGGTCGGCTTTTGGCATTTTCACCCTTCTGAAGGACACGAAGCATGATGTCCTTTGGAATACCGCTGAATGTGTTTTCAAGGACTTCAGCACAATTGTCGGAAATCAAGCCTTTTTCTTTTAGAGATTCAACGACAGAAGACAGTTCACTTACTTTTCGTCTGAGACGTCGTGTTTCCTCTTTTTCTGATTTTAGCTTCTTTTGCACTTTGTCTACTCTTTCCTGGCTGTCGGCCAACATTTTCCTCAATTTCTGGGGGAGTGGTGGATGGCGTAGTCGTGCTCTGTGCTGATCGTATGTTCACACGAAGAGGCAGATGTGGAAGCTGATGCAGATGGCTGGTCGAGATCAAGCGGAATATCAGTTTTCTGGGCTGTTGTTGCCAGTCCTTGGTGTCACGATCTAAACAAGAAGAAGAAGAAGAAGAAGAAGACAGTAAGTAAAGCGAAACCTTTAAATAAACATGAAGTAATAATAAATTATCGACATGCATTTCTGCGCAAACACACGAGAGAGAGAGAGAGAGAGAGAGAGAGAGAGAGAGAGAGAGAGAGAGAGAGAGAGAGAGAGAGAGAGAGAGAGAGACAGACAGACAGACAGACAGACAGACAGACAGACAGACACAGACACAGACACAGACACAGACACAGATGGAGACGGAGACAGAGAGCTGAACCATCCTGAACTGCTTAAACCTCAAGTTATTTTGTAAGGATAGAGACAGTAGCTATAGCCGTTTTCCACGTCTATTCTTAATAACAGTTTGAATATAACACTAGACAGGCAACATGACAAATAAAAGAAACACACACACACACACACACACACACACACACACACACACACACACGCACACACACACACACATGGGGACACAAGCGTCAGAGTGGGTTACCTACCATTTTATGTCAAAATGGGTTCCCATATTTCTATTTATTCTAGGGCTCTGGAATTGATGCGAATGTTTAGAACTCACCTTATAACTAAGCTCTATAACTTAAAATAAAATAGACATTTTCTAGAAACAGAGCCTCTAGATGGAACCTCGCGCTGGGACCATATGGCGTTGAGGCGCGTCCCCTGGGTGGTGGATAGGGGGTCCCTCGTGAGAGGGGTGCACCGAATGAAATAAGGTGCCGTGAACCAACATGGTCTAAGGGAAGGTGACCCCGACAGAAAACCTCTGGTCCTCCTAGTAAGGGGGTTGGGCGTGGGGGTCCCTGCGGTAAAATAATCTCTTTCCATACTCAAGAAGCAAGGGGTCAGTTCTGATGAGACGGCTTATCTCATCATCTCTCTGCCTGGCCAAGACCTTGTGATAGAAGGAAAATTCAACGTCTAAGGGTATTGGAAGCATTAGGTGACCACGGCGCGCCGCCTCCCCTCTCCGAGTGATCTGAAACCCTCCTGGTTTCTGACAGCAACGTTTTGAGTGTACAGAGATCAGCTTTTTTTGATAGAGCCCTTTGCAATGGCTACAGGCGAGAAGGTCGTCTACCTTACTAGTTTTGGTGCGATACTTAGGAATCAAACATCCGGATTTGTTTTCAAGAACAGCAACGTTATGCATGTAATCACTCTCATCTTGTAGTCTGATCCATGCTCGACGTCTCTGCTTTCTCCCTTTTTTCATCAACAAAATTTTTAGCAACGTCTGCCTCATCTGCATGGACATCTTGTAAGTGCGTGTTTCAAGACAAGCTTGCCACACAATTTGCATGCATGTTTCTTGTCCCATTTGTACTTTCCTTTCCCTCTCTGCGACACGTGCACACCTGTTTCTTCTGTAAGTGCTCTTTCCCCACTCTTTCCAGCATCATGTTCCTCCTGCCTATCCACATTCTCATTGCCACCCCCTAACGCACACTGCACCTTGCTGGTACTAGCGTCACCAACACCTGGCCACCCTGAACCTGCCACTTTGATGAAATCTAACATAGTCGATACAATACTGTCTATGTCAGAGATCCCAGCAATTGATGCCGACATACCCTCTGAATCCGGTGAGTTCGAGCCAGAAACAAACTCCTCGTCATCACTGCCCTCGTATTGCGATGCGCTGGCACTACTCTCAGTCTCGGGTCCATCCCAGGCGCCATTTGCCAACTGGAGAAAGGAAGAAAGATTGAAACCAAAGCTGCATTAGGACAGAAACAGCCCAATTTTGGTTTAAGGGGCCTTGCACAAGAATAAAAAGAGTAATCCCGTGTATGACCGATTTACATATGTGTGACCTCGGTGACGAGGGCTGGCTTCTGCAGCAGCAAAATCCACGTTTTCTGAAAATGCAAGCAGTTTTCACACATTTGTCAACCCTGTGTGACCCTGAGAGAGGTCACTCAAATTGGCATGTTTAAAAAGGTCTTGCCACAAAGTATCCTTGGGCCAAGCTTGAAGAATGTAAGCCGGGGCCCTAGCAGTCATGACTGACTCGGATATGACACACACACCATCACACACGCTATACGGCGGCCGGTGGCCGCGCGCCAAATGTACGTTCAGCAGCGAAGCCGTTAGCGTACTCAAACATGACTGCAGTAATTTTTATCTTGTTACTTCAGTTGTCGGAGGTTAGGCCTGCCCGCCTTTGACATCATGGACATGTTATTAAATTCGCCCGCCCACCGCGGCCAATCCTAACAAGTCTCTTCGGCTGTAAATATCACCTCTTTTTTACCAAACGGTAATATTCTCAAATGGGTCGGTTAACAGGTTGCTCGGCTGTGTAGCATTTCCGGTTTGGCCTTTCAGAGAAGTGTTTACGTGTGCGCGTTGGAAAGTTTTTTGTGAAGTTTTCGTGTATATGCATAGATATTTTGTGTAGCCATGTAGTTATTTAAGTGTTCTGTTTTCAAGTGTATCTCAAGCTAATAACACTATTTCTACACTTTGTTTGGTCTCTACTTTTGGGTGGCAAAATATTCTCATGTTATTTATGAAATGTTTGAGATCACAACAAAACTTGTATTGCTGCACCATACATGTATACATTAATATAATAATACTGAAAACAATGAAAGAATTGCGAGTAATGCATTCTAAGGATAATTCATGACACAAACACAAAAAATTGACCTGCCAACAAACTCTTTAATTTTATCAGCATGACAATAAATATGAATTACTGGGTACATTACTACAAGTTTCACTATTGTACCGACAAAACAGAACAAAATAAGTTTCACTATTGTACTGACAGAACATAAAAAGTTGGAGGAAAAAAAACAAAAAAAAAAAAAAAAACCAAAAAAAAACCAAAAAAAAAAACAACAACAACAACGAAAAAACCCCACACATTTACACAAAAGTTGAAGATCACACACGCCCATGATACAAAAACCGTATGAAAATATCAGGGCGTGAGTGAGACAACAACCTGCTGGCATCAGTAGGTAGGCCTTAGAGTCGGTAGTCCTAATCCCTACCAAAAATATGGGGATATAACTTCAACGGAGATTTTGGATACGTGCAACAAAACGCTGCGCAAAATAACTATCTCCGCCACGGTTTGGTCCGCTGACGATGAGGAGTACCGGCAATTTAAAGCAAAACTTCCTCGAAACACACATGAACTAGACATAAAAATTCAGACTGACTTGTGTCGCTCGAGTGTGTACGGCCGGCCGATAAAAAAAAACAGGCCATTTCATCGGATAGTGTGCGATGTGATACACTTTTTTTACAAACAAAAAGGTTTCAAACACGAACAATAACGGCGAATGAAAGGTTTGTGGTCAAAACATGACATTTGCAACAAGTCATACAGCTCTTTTTCGTTGTTGTGGCAACCTTTTACTGCGCAATGTCGGCCGCTAGATCGGGAACTTGTGTAGGGTTTTGTATTTACAGCTTCCATGTTTGCAAGCAAAACCGGAAGTCGTCCCCAGTAGGTCGAAGGTCATGTTCAAAATGGCCGCACCCATCATTTCTAATTAAAAAGACGTGAAGGGAAATGGAGGGGGTTACTACACAACCCCCCCCCCCCCAAAAAAAAAAAAAAAAAAAAAAAAAAAAACCAAACAAAAAACTAAAAACAAAACAAAAAAAAAAACTGTATACGGACATTGTACACCGCTTCCGAGTCCATAGTAACTATTGTTGTATTGTGTATTTCGGCATCAAATGTATTTTTTGTATGTTTTTCACTTTATTATTTTTTTTTTACCTGAACTTCGCGTTCGTTGAGTGTGAGTGCGTGACTCGACTCAGCGATCGGCAACGGGCTTCTTTCCTCAACCGGCACCCCCCCCCCCCTCCCTCCCTCCGACGCAAGTTCCCGCGCGGCCTATCACTTTTGTTTCTCTTAGGTCAGGAAGCGTATGTGGCTCCCATCCCTAGTCTGTTCCGCCCCTGAGCGGGTAGCATCTGAATGGTTCATTATTATTATTACATGGTATTCATATAGCGCATTTCTCATATTTATGATATAACCCAATGCGCATACATTTCTTTGTATCGGCCAAGGTTGGGACCCAAGAGTTGTTCTGTTGCACGTCTTCATCATCATCATCATCATCATCAGTCCCTTGCCCGAACTGGGCGTTGGGGGGACTGAAAGGCAGCAGCAACAGACAGTGCTCTCCACTGAGTTCTATTTTGGGCGGTGGCAAGCAAGTCTGGCATCTCGAGTTCGGTCCATTCTTTTATGTTTGCGACCCAACTCTTTCTCTGACGACCTCGCCGACGACTTCCTTCGAGAGTGCCTTGGAGGATAGTCTTGGACAAGGTGTTGTGTCGGGTCACGTGGCCAAACCAAGCAAGCTTGCGCCGTTTCACGGTTGCCAGAAGGGGTTCATGTGGGCCCACCAGGGAAGTGACGATGCTCCGTACATAATCGTTGGTCTTGTGCTCGCGGTACGAGATGCGGAGCAACTTCCTCAGGCACTTGTTCTCAAAGGCCCGGATTTTCTTTTCTGAGTCTGCAAGCAGTGTCCAAGTCTCACAGCCGTAGAGTAGAATAGACACTACGAGGGACTGGTAAAGCCTGTACTTGATGGTGAAGCTGATGGAGTTACTTCGCCATATCCTGTCCAGCCTGGCCATTGCGGATGTTGCTGTACCTATCCTGATACGGATCTCTGCTATGCAACTACCGTCTTTGGACAGGGTGGCTCCCAAGTACTTGAAGCTATTGACCTCTTCTAGCTTCTGGCCGTTCATGTGAATGTTGCTGCTGCTGTCGCTTGTGGTGTTGATCATCACTTTGCTTTTATCCGTACTGATCTCCATGCCATAAGACCCTGCGCTACTTGAAAGTTTGTCTGTCAGGTTTTGGAGCTCACTATTGCTGCCTGCCATGAGGTCAATGTCGTCTGCGAATCGAAGATTGCACAGGGATCTGCCACCAATAGAGATTGAAGTATGGTGGTCGTGGAGGGTTTCCTGCATGATCTTCTCCAGGAATATGTTGAAAAGGACAGGAGAGAGCAGGCATCCTTGACGGACACCGATCGTCGTCCTGAAGAACTCGCCTGACTGATTGTTAAGTAGAACCGCGCTGCAGGCGTTCTTGTAAAGCGCTTCTATCATTTGGATCAGTCCCTCCTCTATGTTGAACGATCTCATGACTTGCCAGAGTCCGTCGTGCCAGACGCGATCAAATGCTTTCCTGAAATCAATGAAGTTGTGGTAGAGTTCGCGCTGATGCTGCAGATGTTTCTCGATCAGGACGCGGCAGTTGAAAATCTGCTCTACAGTGCTTCTTCCAACTCTGAAGCCAGCCTGTTCTTCTGCCAGCAGTTCCTCGGCGAAAGTTTTAAGGCGGTTGAGAATGATTCTAAGCATTACTTTGCTAGGGTGACTTATCAGACTGATAGTTCTGTAGTTCTGGCACTGTTTCAGGTTTCCTTTCTTGGGGAGCGGGATCACTAGAGACTGTGTCCATTCTACTGGCCATTTCTTTTGCTCCCAGATCTTTTGACAGAGTGTAGTGAGGACCTTCGTTGTTACTTCTCCTCCATGTTTCAACAGTTCAGCAGGTACGTTGTCTACACCTGGAGACTTTCCTCCCTTCAGGCCGCGTACGGCTGCTTCCACCTCTTCAGCTAACACTGGCAGGTCTTCAACCTTCCTGGCCCCAGCCTGGTTGTTTTGGAGGATGCTGGTGTCTGGCTCAGCCTTGTAGTTATACAAGTCTCGGCAGTACTCAGTCCATCTGTTTAGTACAGCAGTGTTTTCCGTAAGGAGTTGGCCGCTGCTGTCTTCGATGACTGTGGCTGTTCGCTGTTGAGTCTTGGTGAGGGTCCTTAGCGTTTCATAAGCCTTCTTGCTGTTGCCGTTTGCCATGCCCTCTTCCACGCTACAACACTGGTCTTCAATCCACTCTTCTTTGGCTTCTTTCATCCTCTTCCTGATCTTCTTGTTGACAAGTCTGTACTTGTTTGCTGATGTGAGGTCTTGGCCTCTCTTTTTCTTCCAGGCTCTCCTCTCATCACAGAGATCGAGGATGTCATCGGTGACCCAGGGCTGTTTGCGCTTCCTCTGCTTCCCCAGCACTTCTTCTGCTGTAGAAAGTAACACCTCTTTTATATTTCCAGCAAGGGTGTCTACGTCACAGTCCAAAGTAGCCAAGGCTGCAAATCTGCCTCCCACCTGGGCTTGGAAGAGCTCTTCTACTTCCGGGTCTTTTAGCTTCTGGAGGTCGAATCTGATGCGAGGGCTCTTGCTATCTCGTTTCAATGCCAGCTTCAACTTGAGGCTAGTAAGGACGAGGTTGTGGTCGCTGCCAATATCAGCGCCAGGAAAGGACCTCGTTTGTGCTTTGTTAACGCTGGATTTGAATCGTCGAGGCAGCAAGATGAAGTCAATCTGGTTATGGACCATGCCTCCTGGCGATTGCCATGTCACTGTTCTTGACTTCTTGTGTTGTTTGGCATCCTGTCTCGGAAGACAATGGGTATATGCGCTTGCTGGGTCAGTCACTGGAGTGACCTCTCCAGGGCGCAAGCCTGGGCGAAGTGTATGGAGATCCTGGGGTGCCCAGTCGTCAAGATCCCCCTCTCGGCCTCGCTGATGTATCCAAAGGAATGCAAAGCAGTACGTTTGGCACCAGTTTGGCTGCAGGAGCTGCCAGAACAGTGCGTGAATACAGGCAGCTGTCTGCCTTCGGGGCTCCACTCCTGATTTGAAGGGTTTACTCCCCCACATTTGGCCGTTGGATCCAACCTGATCTCCTCCGTCCTCTAGCCGTTGGCTGTCAGAAACAGCTCATCCGCCTAGTGGTGCAATGTGAACACCACCCCCTCACGTGGTTTAGCCCACCAGCTGAGGTGGTTTGCCAGGGTGTGGCGGCGCTTGGAGCCAGCACGTGAGAGATTAAGGAGATGGATGAGGACCAGTGATGCCCGTCCGTCCTATGTAGGACGCAGCTGCCGAACAGCAAAGGAGCCAGAGCCCCCTGCACCCCACTTCTTGTGTGGATGGAGGGTATTAGCACGTCTTCAAAATGTCACAAAAGCCGGTCTTATACTCAAAGTGCACAATAGTATGAGTACTACCGGTGTTTTTTTTTTTTTAATTGCCTTATTTGAAAATTTGTAGTAGGGCTGAACACAGTGTTGGACTGAATTTGCTGGAAATTTCTGGTTAGCTGAGACTAGGAGACATGTTTGGTGCTTTGATTCATACCATCCTGAGCTTATCCAGTGGACAATTGTGGGCCTATGTTGAGTTGCCGTTGACGTAGTGATTTGAGGGGCACGCTGATTTCAGCTGTGCTTGGGTGTGGGATTGGTAAGGAATCAGGTTCATAGCCAAGAAATGAGACTGTCAATGTCAGTGCTGTTTTTTTGGTTATTTTGTGCATGGCAAATGTGCAGCTGGTGGGCGGTAGTTTTTTTTTTAGGGGATTGAAATATTAGGGATGCCTGGGACTGACTATGGCTAAGAGACTGGACAGTACGGAAACGGCACTGTGTTCCGTGGCCTGTCAGTTGGAACCCGACATCAACTTCTTGTTAGAGCTATCGTGAACCCATATGGTCATTACCACAGTAGCTTCCCTTGATGTAAGGGAGAGAAATGCGCTAACTTTTTCCGGTAAAAAAAATCCAAACAGCTCGAAAACTGGATACCTGTGTTGAAACTCGGGGCATCTCTGTACGCTCTATTCAACGCAGTTGTAGTGCTCGTTAACTTGAGCAGAGGCCAGGAATCACCGACGAAGAATTCTAATGACGACACACAGAAGCCAAGGAGGCCAAGGACGGAAAAAAGTTCAGGTAATGTACAAACCTTATCAGAGTTCTCTCTCTCTCTCTCTCTCTCTCTCTCTCTCTCTCTCTCTCTCTCTCTCTCTCTCTCTCTCTCTCTCTCTCTCTCTCTCACTCATAATAGACCGACCCATTTTTTGTGTGAAATGTCAATCAGACTTAGCCTCGCGACCATTCAAAATGCTGTAGACCAGGTGCACTAGGAAGCCCAAGTGGATGAACAGAGAGGCACTCAAAAGTGTCAAGAAGAAGAGAAAGAAATGGAAAAAATACAGGCAGAGTGGTAGGCAAGAAGACTTTCTTGTATATAAACAGTGGCAGAATGGCAGTACAAAACTCATCAGAGATAGTAAATTGAAGTTTGAAGAAAAGCTGGCACAAAACATCAAGAAGGATGCAAAGTCTTTTTACGCCTACGCAAGAGACAGGCTGCGCTGCAAGGTCAAGGTTGGTCCTCTGGAAGATAGCGACGGGGAGCTGCACACTGATGATGAGGAACAAGCGGACATCTTGAACAAATTCTTTGCATCAGTTTTCACGGTGGAGGGCAATGGTGACAGACCGGAACCCCAATGTAAGTTTACGGGCTTACCAGAGGAAAGACTGGTACATGTGATCTTTACAGAGGACATAGTCCTCAAGAAGTTGCAAAACCTGAACGCTAGCAAGGCGCCAGGGGTTGACGAAATTTCTCCAGCCGTACTGGTGGGAGCAGCAGAATCCATAGCATATCCCCTGTCGCTGATCTTTCAGGCTTCCTTGGACACCGGAGAAGTGCCAGTGGGGTGGAAAGAGGCAAATGTTGTGCCGATATTCAAAAAGGGTGCAAAATGTATAGCAGGAAACTACAGGCCGGTATCGCTGACTTCTCAGGTTGGGAAAGTCTTTGAAAGTGTTGTGTGGGATTTTCTGAACAATCACCTTGAGAGGCATCAGCTGATCTGAGGCAGCCAACATGGTTTCTCAAAAGGAAAGTCCTGCCTGACAAACCTGCTCATCTTCCTGGAGGACATGACACGCATGCTGGACGAAGGGAAAGATGTAGACGTCATCTACCTTGACTATGCCAAGGCGTTCGACAAGGTCCCTCACAAACGGCTTATGGACAAGCTGAAAGCACATGGTGTAGACGGAAAAGTGCTGCAGTGGATGGAAGAATGGCTACGTGGCAGGAAGCAGAGAGTTGTGGTCAACGGACAAGCTTCTCCATGGGTAGATGTGACAAGCGAAGTTCCACAAGGATCCATTTTGGGGCCGACCTTGTTCCTGGTGTTCATTAATGACTTGGAGGACGATATGCTGACCAGCGTTCTAAAGTTTGCTGATGACACTAAGATCTACGGCGACGTCTCCGACCCAGCGGGGAGCAACAAACTACAGCATGACCTTAAGGTAGCAGAAAGATGGTCAGAGAGGTGGCTGATGCAGTATAACGTGGACAAGTGCAAGACTCTGCATGCAGGCCGTAAAAACACTTGTCAGGTTTACACGCTGGGAGGACAAGAACTTGGAGCAGTGGAGGAAGAAAGGGACCTAGGCGTCATCATGCACAGGTCACTGTCGGTCAGTCGCCAGTGCTGCATGGCAGCAAAACGAGCCAACAGAGCAGTGGGGCAGATCATGCGAACAGTTACAGCCAGAACTAGAGAAGTTATTGTCCCACTCTACAAAACAATTGTACGACCACATTTAGAGTACTGTATCCAAGCATGGCGACCATACCTCAAAAAAAGACATCACAGAGTTGGAAAAGGTGCAGAGGAGAGCTACAAGATCGATTACAGGGATTGGTCACCTGCCGTATGAGGAGAGACTGGCCTTTTGCAATTTGCAGAAATTGGAAGAAAGGAGAGACAGGGGAGATCTCATCGAGACTTTCAAGATCATAAAGGGACTTGAAAAAGTTTCTGCGGACATATTTTTTACTTCATGCCAGTCATCATTTTACCATAGAGGTCACAGCAGCAAACTGTTCAAAGGGAGGTCCAGACTGAATCTTAGAAAAAACTTTTTTTCCCAAAGAGTTGTGAACCCATGGAATGCTCTGAAACAATCAATTGTCGAACTCGAAGCTGAAACTGTCAACCAGTTCAAGAACCGCCATGATAAAGAGACAGTTAAGGGGGTTAAAATAAGTTCTCAAACTTCCTACCCCGTCGGCCGCGCTCAGTGGCCACTCAGGTAAATTCAGGTAAATTCAGGTAAATGTGCTTCTGACTGCCAAGCAGAAGGTCCGGCATAACAACGGATACTTGCGGGGCATGGAAGAGCGTCGATGTTTCCAATCCATTATTTTAGCCAATTTCGAGGGTATTGGAAAGCACTGTTGTTATGGAGAGTGTAAATCAGATTCCTGATACCCCAATCCATATTGAGGTGAAGAATTTTTTCGTCCCTGAAGCCTTTATCACGACCACAGACATGAAAAAAATGCGAAAGAAAAGTTTGCAGTTGCAGTTGGCCACATGGTCAACTGAACCCTGAAACAATCACAAGACATAACTATGTATGATTGAAAGTAAAATTTCTACTTTTCCCTGTTCCACCACAGTATTCACAGACTGACTGGATCACTTGTCCTTTCATTTGGTCTGCTAACTTGGATCGTAGATTTGTCTGTTGTGTGTGACACATTTGTGTTAAATTGGATTGTAAATTAGATCTGTCAGCTGTGTGTACAGTTTTCGCGCATGTACGCTGACCCTGTATGGCTGTTAGAGTGAGTGAGAGACGCCTCATTGATGTAAACCGACTGTTCTAGTATGGGCAGACATTTTCAGGGGGAAAAAAGAGACTTTAAAAAAGTGCACTGATGACGAGAATTTCTTTTAGACTTAGAGATTTACTAGCGGGATATGCCCAGATGTAACCTGTATATGATCACCCATAATTTCAGACTGTAAACACATACAAGCTGATATTACTATCGAAAAGAGTGCATAAAAATGTGTGGTCCTGCAAAACTTCAAACCTTTATAGTTTGTCTTTTATATTTTATTAAAAAGCTTGATTTGGCAAATATGAGATGATTTCTGCATGTCATAAAATGCTACATTAGGGTTAAATGACTACATGATCTGTTGACTGACAATATCCCCACTTGCTGTACTGATTACACCCAATACCTAGTTTGTATTGATTATTTTACAGCTCTACTTTACAAGATACCATCCTAGAAGTAGAAATGGTTAAAAAATCAGCGTCAAATAGCGCCCTGTACTATGCTAGCAGACAACACTCCTGCTCTTTCCGTGAAGCACGTGTTGCTTTCTTGCTGGACCCGGACTAAAGGGGTCGAGCCAAATAAAAAATGGGTTGGTCTATTATGTGTTGAGGGAGTTTTCAAAAGATTCATGCCCCCAAAGAGTATGAAAAAAAGGTAACATTGAAATGGTTTTGTTTGCTGTTTTAAAACATTGGAAAATCAGATGACACATCCAATTCAGCAATTGTTTGCAAACTGAACCAACATGCTGCCTGTATACACCAGTTTTTGTTCATTTTGATGCTACATTTAACTCAAATGATACAGTTTAAAGTTTGTAAGGTATCACTGGCATATCATGTAAGAAAACATTTTAAAAAGGCACGAGTAAACAAAGTAGCAAACAAACACACTGCTGTTAGGACAATTCCACACATGTTCATATCCCTAAAGCTCAGTTTTGTTATGACAATTGACATACTTCACATTGATCTCTGCAGTCAGTTCTGGAGAGCTACTTATAAATTAAAGCACTGTAACCCTTGCAGTCGAATTCACCACTTGGGAGTTACAAGTACTCTTAGTCTTAACACCATGAGATTTTAGGAGATGAAAATCAAGGTTTGTGGCATAGCACTGTTGCTTTTCAGTGTGATAGTCCTGATACATATTTTGATTTTCATCTCTCGGCAGGTTTCTTTTGTGATCCGAGATGAAGTGGAACGCCAGCACAGGTCAGGGGTCAACGCCCTCCAGTTTGATCCAATCCTCAATCGCTTGTACTCTGCTGGCCGTGATTCCATCATTAGAATATGGAACACTTGTTCCAAGAAGGTATAGTGAGCGTGTTTGTAATTCATGATTGTTTGTGTACATCCCTTTTGCTGCATTGCTTTTTTGCGTAGTTTATATTTTTGTTTTTTTGTTTTGCTCATGTGCAATAGCAAAAAGTGAGTCAGTCATCCATCATCCAGTGTCCATCATCTGGTAGCCTTCTGCTGTAATCCATAGTCCATTGTAAACTTTAACGTGGGCATTTTCTTGAACACTATTTAATTGTGTTAACATGTTCAGTGCCGAGAAACTCTAAACA
The DNA here is from genome assembly GCA_036245525.1 of Semisulcospira habei. NCBI lineage: Eukaryota > Metazoa > Mollusca > Gastropoda > Semisulcospiridae > Semisulcospira > Semisulcospira habei. The sequence goes on along the minus strand of BTPG01000001.1, from coordinate 170,741,562 downwards.
CCATCCAGCTGCAAGAGGGGGGCTCATGAGGATCTATTCCTCTTGTTGACACCACATAGAATCTATTTTCCTGGGACAGCCAGAGATTTTTTGGGCTTTGAATTAATGAAGACTGCAGAAACAAAGTTTGTGTCGATGGGGCACTAAATCATTTAATGCATAGACTTCAAACTCAGCCTAACGGTACTTTGTTGTGAGACCCTTTTAACCATTACCAAGTTGGTTGACCTGTCTTGATCCCTTCCATCCTGATACATACACTTTGCCATGAAATAAATTTGACTATGATATTGATAGTTCAAGGGTAATTCCAAAATAGCTCGGTGCCCAGAGGTGCCAAGCTATTCTGACACCACCCTTGAACTAAAACGGTTGCTCTATCACTCATTGTCTCAATCTCTAATTTGAGTCTAATGTAGGGCAATGCACACACCTTTTTCTATTCCCGAAGCCTTTATCACGACTGACAGACATGAAAGAATGGATAAAAGCTTGTCGTCGACCACATGGTCAAATGAACCCTAAGAGAATCACAAGACATCACTACGTATGCTTGAAAGTAAAATTTCTGCTTTTCCATGTTCCACCATAGTATTTGCAGACTGATTCGATCGCTTGCACTTACATTTGGTCTGCAAGATTGGATCGTAGATTGGTCAGTTGTGTGTGAAGCATTTCGTGCATGTACACAGACCCCGTATGGCAGAGGGGTGAGAAACGCCTCATTGATGTAAACAGACTAACACTAGCAGCAGTTCTCAAGGGTAAAAAAAAGATACGTTTTCAGACAGACTTTAGAAAAGTGCACTGTTTTTTGCCTGCACCTGAATTTCTTTTAACTCACTTTTAGCCTGGCGCACGTATTTCCCAAATTTTGGAGGCGTCACCTAACGACTATGCATCTGTTGCAGGAGATGGATCGACCATGATAATTCAAGGGTAGTGCCAGATTAGCTTGGCACCTGTCAGCGCCAAGCTAATCTGGCACTACCCTAGAATTATCATCTTTGACCCATCTCCTGCTGTAGTGCGTCAGGGCTGAATGGGTTAAAAACTCGGTAGCAGGATATTTTGTAAAAATGCTAAGTTTAGGGTCGCATAACGTACTCCCGCCATCCTAAAAATGGTTTTAAAAAACTCAACGTTGGATAGGGTGCTTTACTATACTAGCAGTCTACACTCGTTCTGTTTTCCATGTAGCATGTTTGCCAGACCCCGACTAAAGGGGCCGAGACAACTGTTCATGCGAAAATTAGTGGATCAGTCTATTTATATCTCTTGCTGACTCTGCCATGGACTGTTTTCAGTCATTTCAATCTTTTGCATTGTCAGTGTCTACTATGATTTTGTGATATCAACACTTTATCAACACTTACTTACACTTTTCAATCTGGCAAACAGGCAGTTGATGGTAAGACTTGACCATTCCCTCCATACTCAATAGGTTTACTACTCACTCCTTTACATGCCGGTAGTGGTTTTAGTTGTGATGATTCCCGCAGGAATCATTGCGCAAAGAGTTAAAGGTTCAGGTCCCACAGGTGAATGTGCAGAGCAGGCAGTGCTATGATTTAATTCTGACGGCTAGGATTCAAATGACGCGCTGAGAATGGGTACCTGGGTATAAGTCAAAGGTCATAGGAATGTGTGAAAATGCTCAAATATTGACAAGACATGGGATTTTACAGGTACTTTGGCCAGCTATATATATTTATGAGTTGAGCCACTTGAGTTCTCCTTGGGAATGGTCTAGGCGACAGCAGGTCAGAGAAATTATGTTGGGTAGTCTGCACATGAGCCTTGACGGCTTTGCCATTTTTTTCAATTTCATTCATTGTTTCCATGCATTGTGTGAGGATGAAGGTGGGAAAGTCAGATGATTTCTGAAAAATGTGCAGAAACTATGAGGTTATAGAAAAATGATCATTTTGAATTGTGCTTTTGTGACTGACAGAGTCCGTACATGTTGTCTATGGAGCATCACACAGACTGGGTCAACGACATTGTGCTCTGCTGTAATGGACGAACATGTGAGTGTTGGTTGAGTTGTGAACCACAGGCATGTATGATATTAACTCATTCGCGGCCAGCCACATCCGGATGTGGCTGGCCTCGAATAAATTAACCCTTTGCGTGTCAGTATCAGTTTTTATTGCAATGATGGATCATCGCGACAAAAACCGATACCAACACGCAAAGGGTTAACCCTTCGGCTGTTGGTAGCTGAACCAAAATTGCTACTGACAGCCAATAAAATCCAGACCAAAAATGTGACTGCCAAACATGAATAATGCTGAGAATAATCTAATAAAAAAAGAAACATGCTTATGAAAGAGTTGCAATACATTTAATAAATAAATAAACCAGCGCATTAAATAGGTGCTTTATCCCAATTGAAAATTGGCTCAAAGCGCCGCCGCAAACTGAACCCAACAAGCACACTCACGTGAATCACGCGCATTCACTCACACACTGTACATAAACATAGAACATTCACGTGGTGCTAAGGGCAAGCTCAAGCGAGCTACTGAAGTTTTGTAAATTCAATTCGTTTATATTTGAAATTTGATTACGTAGGCTGAAATTGATACCAAAGTCGTGGGGGAGGAAGAGCTGGAGTACCCGGAGAAAGAACCCCTGACGTTTGTGTTGATAAGCTTGCTTATTCATTGCTGGGTTATTCTTGACAGCCAGTGGATTAACCTCGTGCCCACAGCCACTGATCTGTAAACAGTGTGGTTGGATGCATGCACAGGGGGATTAACCCCATTACTTCCAGTGATTACAAACTGTGCGCCTGACACGACTGCCCACTGACTGACATTTGCCTGAAGAATGCATTTGACTACAGAAGACAGAATATTGACTACCACCAGAGTGTCCCTAAAAACCTTTGGCTGGCGGTCCTTTTCTTTCTATGCTCCCAAAGTATGGAATGGTCTTCCCCATGATATTTGGCATGCTGATATTTGGCCATTTTCAGGGCTAGATAATAGTGACAGTGCTATTATCTACTTTACTTTGTAACCTTCCTATTTTTTTCAATCTTACCTTTGAAATGGATTGATAAACCCTACGTTTTCTCCCCTATATTTATGATCAGGTTCTTGAAATGTTTTATGTTTATTATTTTGGTATTGTGTGAATGTGGAGTTGTACTTATAAACAAGTGTATTTGTATGCTGTCGGTACTTAGTTAATTTCAGTTTGGTTATCTAGATGTAAAGCGCTCTGACTCTGAGCCTTTCATGTGGGAATATTGTGCTATAGAAGAGTTAGATATTATTATTATCATTTGTAAATGTGACCGAAAAAGACATAAAGAAATAGGACTATCAAGAGACATAAATCCTCATGAACCCCTGCAATTGTGGTGGCATATGGACAGCACATTTCCTATGTAATTTACTTAGCATAGATAACAGTCTTGGGACGTCACAGCAGCAAAATTTAGCCCTTGTGGTATTTTGTTTTGCAAAAAGTTTACTATATGTATATTATGTATATTTTATATATTTGTTTTATGTATTTTATTGGCTCGCATGCGAAGCAAAAGTGAGTTCATGTACTGGGCCACTGTTTGGCTGTCCGCCGTCGTTGATGGTAAACTTTAATGTTGGCATTTTCTCAGAGACTATTCAAGCTACAGTCTTCAAACTTGGCCCAAAGTTATTTTGTGGCAAGACCTTTCTAAACATACCAATTTCAGTGGCCTCTCACAAAGGTCAAGGTCACAAGGGATCAGGAAATATATCAAAAATAGCTATATTTTGACATCATTTATTTTTTCTCAAATACTATTCATAACTTAGTACAAACCCAAACTTAGTACAAAGATACCTAATGGTAAGACCTTTCTATACATACTCATTTGGTTGATCCCTTGGAAAGGTCAAGGGTCACAAGAACTCAGGAAATAGGTCCAAAATAGCCTTTAACAAAAGATAAAAGATGGGTTTTTTTCTCAAACAGTTTTCACAACTTAAGCCTAAACTTGCTACTGAGATACCTGATGGTAAGACCTATCTATGCATACTAATTTGGATGACCCCTTGGAAATGTCAAGGGTCAAAAGAGCTCAAGAAATAGGCCAAAAATAGCCATATTTTGACAAGAAATGTTTTTTTTCTCAATTACTATTCACAACTTCAAACCCAAACTTGGTACAGAGATACCTGATAGTATAATGGATAGACCATCGAAAGCCGACGATGTCGTCTTTGTGCATGACTTCTATTTGTGGGTGCGGGGGTGGCTGGACAAGCCATTCCTGGAGCCACACCTGTGAGGGCAATGGGGGCACTGGAACATAGCTTAGGGAAGAGTTGACGCTGTCTTTCTGTCTTTCTTAACTGACAGTAAGACCTATCTATGAATACTAATTTGGATGACTCATTGGAAAAGGTCATGGGTCACAAGAGGTGTATAAAATGCCAATTTTTGATAGAATTGTAGTTATTATCAACATCTTTGCAAGCTTTTCTGTCAAATTTGACAAAAAGATAACTGATGATAAGACCTTCCTATGTATACTAATTTAGTCAACTCATCGCAAAGGTCAAGGGTCATGGGGGTTTGACAGATGTGTAAAAACTGATTAAATTTTGAGAAAACATGGATTTGTTGGTGCAGAAGCCATCCCTTTACTTATTATCACTTGTGTGGATCGGTCATACATGTGAGCCATAAGGACTTTGCCTTTCTTGTTGAAGTAAAGTTTAAAGAAAATGAAAAGAAAAGGGGAGACTGCCAGTGCTAATAAGTTAGGAAGACTACCAAGTAAAGTAGGTAAAAGCAGAAGTTCCTGCCTTTCCACCAGTATGCCGAATGGTGTGCAGACAAGATTGCCTAGACCGAAACAGCTGTCCACATAGTCAGATCGCTTCTAAGGGCAGATTTAGACATGAATTGTGCATTTTGAAGTTGTCTTTCTGACATTTTGCACAGTTGTACTGTAGTCCTTTTGGAAAGATCTGGGAAGAGGAGGTGATGCCGGCTGACTGGAAGGAGGGGTACCTAATCAAGCTTCCCAAGAGAGGCGACCTCAGCAAGTGTTCCAACTACAGAGGAATCACCTTGCTGTCAGTATCAGGAAAGGTCTTCAACAGGATCATCCTGGAGAGAATGAAGAGCTCCGCTGACCCCCAGCTGAGAGACCAGCAAGCAGGATTCAGGAAAAAAAGATCATGTACAGACCAGATTGCCACTCTCCGCATCATCGTGGAACAGTCTCTGGAGTGGAGCTCCCCGCTGTACGTCAACTTTGTGGATTACGAGAAAGCATTTGACAGCATGGACTGAGAGACTCTGTGGAAACTCCTACGACACTACGGTGTACCCACAAAGCTCGTCCGCCTGATCAACAGCGGCTACGATGGCATGACATGTCGTGTGATCCACGAAGGGCAGTTCACCAGGGAGCTCCAGGTCAGAACCGGTGTCAGGCATGGGGTGTTTGCTGTCACCGTTCCTCTTCCTACTGGCCATAGACTGGGTCATGAAGAGGACCACAGAGCACAGACAAAGTGGAATACAGTGACACTGTGGTCACAGCTTGACGACCTCGATTTTGCAGATGACTTGGCTTTACTGTCCCACACTCATCAACAAATGCAGGACAAGACCACGAGGCTTGCTGACATCTTGTGCCAAGTGAGCCTCACCATCCACAAACAGAAAACAAAGACAATGAGGCTGAACACAATCAAGGAAGAACCAGTCTTGCTTGCTGGCACCTTGTTGGAGGAGGTGGAGTCCTTCACCTATCTCGGGAGCATCATAGACAAAAAAGACGGCACTGATGCAGATGTCAGAGCACGAATCGGTAAAACCAGAGCAGCCTTTCTCCAGTTGAAAAAAGTGTGGAGTTCCAGAGAGCTGTCACAACACACCAAAGTATGGATTTTCAACTCCAACGTAAAAGCAGTTCTCCTATATGGAGCAGAGACTTGGAGATTGACAAGAACCACAGTCAACAGAGTACAGATCTTCATAAACAGTTGCCTTAGAAGAATTTTGAAAATCCACTGGCCAGAGAAGATCAGCAACTCTGGGAGAGAACAGAGCAGATAACAGCAGAGAATGAAATTGGGCGAAGAAGATGGGGATGGATTGGTCACAGTCTGAGAAAGCCAGCTTCCAGTATCACTAGGCAGGCATTGTCATGGAACTCCCAGGGAAAGAGGAAAAGAGGCAGGCCGAGAAACACCTGGCATCGAGACCTCCAAGCAGACATCAAGAGACTGGGAACCACCTGGAGTAAAATCGAAGGAGAAGCACAGGACAGGAGTCGCTGGAGGTCTCTCATCGACGGCCTATACCCTGAGAGGGGTGACAGGCATAAGTAAGTACTGTAGTCCTCCATCTGATGAGCGTTTTTGACACCTGGGGCATCGCAGATTCAGTTTGGTTTCCTGGCGACCTCACTTCAATATAGTCGCTTAAACCCTGTGAGATTTAGTTTTCTGACCATAATGCACAAACAGTTGAAAACATTTTATAATAAATTTACAGAATTTGTTGTTTGAGTGTTCAGTTGAGACTGAGACTGTTATTTGCATAATTTTTTGCTTGTGTGTTTCTTTGTTCGATCACATGCATATTTTTCCCTTTTTAACATGTAATAGTCAGAATCTGTAAAGATACTTTTGAGTTGTTTGCCCACAAAGATACCAGTTTATTAGTACGTGTATATTTTAGCAACCGTTCTCTGCATTTTGCATATGTCCAGGCAAGGTCAAAGGTTGCAATAGTGTTTAAATACCTGTAACTGCCAGCAATACATTACACACGACATCTGCTCACACAAGCAGTTTATCCTTGTACCTCAGGCCATGTAAGATGATGTTATGCCTATCAAACAACCACTATTGATCAAGGATGAGGTCAAATAAAGGTTAAAGGCAATATAGACTGTACTGAAAAGTTTAATATTGGAATACTCTCATAAACTATAGAAACCAGAGATTTAAACTTGACACAAAAATAGTTTGAGATAAGACTTTTAAAAACATATTATTGTTACATGGTAGTCATTGTTGTAGTATGATGCAATCACAGTTCTTGTAAAGAAACTTCATTCAGTTGCAACTCTTCACACCTGGCACAAGGTTGTAGACCACACTGCACTAAAAGTTCCAACAGTACTTTATTCTCATGATGTGCTCTCAGCACAATGCATCCACATGTTGATACACTGCCTCGTACAATACATCTGCAGTTTTGATACACCGTATCTCTCATACAATGCATACACATATTCCTAACATGCTCTTTTATACTATTACAGATTTCTAGAACAATCCGTCAAATTACACAACTCCACCAATCAGAAAATAAAACGTAACCAGATGCTGAACAATTTTATACATTTAGAGGTCGAACATGGATCGCATGTTGCTTTGGAAAAGGCATTTCTGTTCGTGCTTGATTTTTGGATTAGTCTGATGGGTCAGGGGAACAATAATAATAGTAATAAAGAGCATTTATATCGCACTGAATCTCTGGGAGCAGTGGGCTCTAAACGCATTACAAAATATGTATGTATGCAGAATCTCACTACCTTTAAACAAATTTAATCTACACACACACATACAACTGAAACACACATAAAAAAACATCCCCAAGTTAAACGCATTTTGATGATGCTGATGCACCACCACAAGATGTCAACACATACATAATAATGCCTGCTTTCAGATAAACTCTTAGTGATTTCAGGTATTTTAGCCAAAGTTTTAATCAGATTTTACTTACTGGTCGACTTTAACATAAATTTGATTTTTCTTTTATGAAAAGAACAATCCTCTCATTAATATTCGCATGATTTTTCGTATACGGTATTTATATGAGCCTACAGTTTGTCTCGGCTGTTGGGTATGATTAGGTCAATTGTGACCTGTATGCCCCGGGTGTGAAAATCAGAACATTTTCTGCACCACTTTCTTGGAGTTATTTTTAAAATAACTACCATAACTTTAATGTTTCTTTTACGAAAAAAAACCTATTTTCTCAGTAATACCCGCATGCTTTTTTTAAAACAGTTTCTGCATAAGCCTGCTGTTTGTCCTGGCTCTTGGGTAGGATTAGGTCAAATTGTGACCTGTAAATCATAGGTGTGAAAAGCAGCTAGAAAATTGCAAAGCTTGATCCTCTTATGTGTAAAGTGTTAGTACTGCGATGAGTGACATATAACATCGTCGTCACTATGAACACAGCATTGTGGGACTAATAATGTCATGACGTAAAGCTTGGAGTGACGTAATTTCGCTGCTCGTGCTATTATTGTTATTCAGAATAGCTATGGCTACGCCAGTCCATGCCCTCACCCAGGTCTGCCCTGGGGGACTTGGGTGGGGTTAACTACTTTTTAGTTCCCATAGTCACCCTGGTCAGCCCCACAGGGTGGGGTTTCCCCTCTATTCTGGGGCATGTGTTTCTGTCTACCCTTGATCCATTCACCTGTATTTTCCTTTTTTAAACTCTCCCTACTGTCTGCGCGGCCTGTAGCTCTTCAATATTGATGTGTGTTGCTAAATGGACTTTGGTTTATTTAGCATATTAGACCGGCTGGCAACATACATTCAGTATTCTGTTTAGAAGTACCCAACGGAGAAAGAAACACGCTTAGGAAAAACGGTACAACACAATTTATTAATATTTCGGGTAAATACCCTTTGTCAAAATAGACAAACAAACAGAGACATTAGCCGCTACTTATCTTCATATGCAGAAGGAATGTGGCAACTGAAGGTGACGTAAAAATAAGAAAAAGAAAAGAAAAGGAAGAACAAAAGTAAAAATGACGTCAAAGAAAGAAATCGTAAGAGAAAGACTCCGAGAGAAACTAAACACGAGAGACAAGAGTGTGTGTAAGCGCGCGCAGGAGCGAGCAAAAGTAAATGTGCATGTGTGAAGCCGGGGAGAGAGAGACCGCAAGAGAGAGAGAGAGAGAGAGAGAGAGAGGGGGGGGGGGGGGGGAGAGAGAAAGAGAGAGAGAGAGAGAGAGAACGAACGGGGAGTACCCTTGGGCACGAAGTAGGCTGAGTGTCTAATACACAAAGCCTGCTAAACGCCAACCCGAAGGCAAACTTTATATCACCATCAAGTTGAGGACTACCTCGGGGAAAAACGGGAGAACCCCGGGAAAAAAACCCCAGCATTTAGTATGGTACACAACAAGGAATATCAATGAAACAAAGCAAATAATCAAAATCAGTAAGAGAATAATAGTATAAGAGGAGAGTAGGTAGTTGAGAAACCATCTTCAAGGGTAACTCAAAAAAAAACAAAAAAAACAAACCGGGTGTGGGGGGGGAGAAAGACAAAAGGGGCGGGGGAAGGGGAGGAGGAAAGGGAAGAGAGAGAGGGAGAGAGAGAGAGAGAGAAAAAGGGAGGGGGGGGGGAGGGGGAAGGCAAACAACCAGAGCCACCAGCCCCACCCAACAGGCACCCACCAGCCCACGGACGAACGCACAGGCATGCGAACAAGACGACCACATACATCCCCAAGGGAATGCACACGATCGCCCCCCACACCCGCGCATAAATCCAAGGACCGGCGACCAGGCGCCCGACAGGGAAGGGCAAGGGATCCAACTTAACGTACGGCCAGCGCTGAAAAAGTCCCCATGGGAGTCACAAAGTACATATCAATCAGCGCCAGCATCACCTATCTGGTTAGTGAGTAGTCGTACAGAAGCGACTCAGTAAGGTAAATGACAGCAGATAAAAAAGACACAGGCAAGGTCAAAAAAGTTAATCTTTCATATTCATCCCGAGTGGCGCCACAGTGCCCAGTTTATTAATCAAAACTTTTTCTCTGTCTTTCCTGGCCCAGACATTACTGGCTTGCATAAGCCAGAGGCCTTTAACACGAATGTCCGAGACGGAGTGGTCGGCCTGGTTGAAATGTCGCCCGACCGGTCTATTGTAATGGTACTTGACCGACTGAAGATGTTCTTTAAAACGGTCGTTGATGGTTCTTTCCGTCTCTCCAACATAGAGTTGGCCGCATTTCACACAGGAGATGACATAAATCACGTTGGTGGTTTGACATGTGAAGTATCTATGTTGAATTTGTAACAAGGACCATTCACCACTGTAGAAGGGCAAATAAAAGGACATGTCTTGCAAGTTGGAACATTGCACGGTGTGGAGCCGGAGGGTCTGGTGGTAGAACGAGGCTTAAGAGTAGAGCGAACAAGCATGTCTCGTAAATTAATATCCCTCTTGAAAGCCACCAACGGAGGTTCAGAAAAGATAGCAGCGGACTCTTTACTGGATGACAAAAGACCCCAGTTAGAAAGAAGTATTTTACGAACCGGATTGGTGTGCGGATGGTAAATCAAGGTTACGATGGGCCTGTCACTCTCAGCGTTAGGTTTAGTCTGCAGTATACTCGCGCGACTAAGTTTTTGTACTGTTTGGAGAGAACCTTGAACAACAGTATGTGGGTAATGTCTGTCGATGAAAAATCCAGCCATTTCTTTGGATTAAACATCAAAATCTGATTTTTCGGAACAGATTCTTTTAAGCCGAAGAAACTGAGAATATGGGATGCTGTTCTTACATTTGGGGTTTTGCGAAGAGCGGTAGTCGAGGTATGAATGTGAATCGGTAGGCTTGTAATGTATTGAAGTTTTCAACATTCCGCAGTCAATACTGATGCTCATGTCCAGAAAGTCGACTGAAGTAGCTGATATATTGTATGTGAACTTGATGGATGGGTGGAAGTCCACTTTATATACTTCTTTGCATTTCACACGCTTGGCAGTCACCATTTTGGTCTGGATTGCTTATTTCAGTATTCTGTTTAGGTTGTTTTTTTTTTCACAAGCAGCGCAGGCACGTCCTGAGAAGTCTTGTTGCTGTCGGGACGTTAAGCAATGTACAGCCTATGCCAGTCCACAGGCGCAGAGCTTATGAATGGTGGGAAACGCAGTGCGTCTGTCATAATTTCTATGTGCCAGTGTGTGGATCAGAGGGTAGGTTAGGGTAGAAGGAGCTGGATCAGAAGGATAAGCTTGTAAATGAATAGAACAACTTTGGGCAGGAGTCCCATCTTATCATTTATTACTACAATTTCAACTGCAACCTTTTCCCCCTTTTAGTAGGTTCTCTCTTAGGGTGCATGGAAATTTAGCTCTAGGTGGAGGCATGGTATGCCCTGTAGACACCACAGTAAAATGTGGTTGTCTTTGCAGGTAGGCAGAAGTTCCTACCTTTCCAACAGTGTGCTGAATGGTGTGCTGATGAGGTCACCTAAACCGAAACAGCTGTCCACACCGGGTAAACAATCTGGACCCCCTTTGGGGGACCTAGATCTAAATTTCCATTCATCAAGGGGCTGGAAATCTAGTGTATATGTGATGTGCTACCCTTTGGGTGGGGGGGAGGGGGGGTGGCGGCTTACATATATATTCATTGCGTCCAGTCATTTACTTAGTGCACCCCTCTTTTTTATTCTTTATTTTGTCTGCTTTGACCAAAGTATAGATCTGTGATCATTGGTTGACAATACACAGTTCTCTCCCCTGACAGTGCTTTTTCCTACTTTACTTGGTAGTCTTCCAAAGTGAAGTTAAGTTATTGAATTTATTCATGTGGTGCTCTGTTTTCATTTGCAGTGATTTCAGCTTCAAGTGACACAACTGTCAAAGTGTGGAATGCGCACAAAGGCTTCTGTATGTCCACGTTACGCACACACAAGGTATCATACAGTGATCCAAACTTTATCTATTCCAGCGATTGGAGATGGATTGACCACGATCAGTGCCATCTGCAAGAGGCATAGATTCTCATGAGCCCCTGCAGCTGCAGGGGCTCATGAGAATTTATGCTTCTTGCTGGCACAGTGGCAGTGAGTAAAGTTTACATCAGGCCCAGTCTGAGGTACTCACCAAGTATTAACTCATTCAACCCCAAGGTCGTATTTCCCAAATTTTGGAGGCATCATCTAACGACTTAGCACCAGTTGCAGGAGATGGATCGACCATGTTAATTCGTGAGTAGTGCCAGATTAGCTTGGCATCTGTCTGCACCAAGCCAATCTGGCACTACCCTTGAATTATCATAGTCGATCCATCTCCTGCTGGAGTGCGGTGTGGCTGAATGGGTTAACTGTTTTTGTGTTATGAGTACTCATGCTTCAATGATCTCACCCAGCAAGCAAATGGTCCTTGTATACTGACTGTATGGATGTCTGTGCTGTAAAGGGACTCTATAAACTGTTTGTGAACTGCTTCTGATTTTGGAATATAAACCCATTTTCATGACACTTTTAGCTCATGGTAATCTTTATGAATAATTAATAATAGCACCCTCATGACCAACCCATATAGCCAGGCACACGACACCAGGAGGTAAATCAACCTTGATAATTCAAGGGTAGTGCCAGATTCACTTGGCTCCTAATGGCACCAAGCCAATCTGGCCTCTACCCATGAGTTATTGTGGTTTAGTCATCTCCTGAAACTGGTACATAGTTGTTGAGTGACACCTCAGAAATTAAATCCGGCCTTGGGGTTAAATGAGTTAAGACACTGTCATAAATATCCTGGTATTAACCAGGCCCGGGACTTGCGGACACCTGCGGTGCCAGCCGTGTAATCATCCACACCTTGCGATGCGTCATAACCCGGGTAACACCCCCAAAGTCGCACCCGTGAAGTGGGTGAGTCGGCTGCGTGGCATCAGCCTTCCCATTGGGTCCATAGCACACCCGCTCAGGGTAGGAGCCGACCCAGGTAGGAAAAGTCCCGCTTGACTCGGCTGGGATTCGAACCCGGATCTCCCGGCCGCCAGTCCAACGCGCTAACCACTGCGCTACGGGGGCCGGTACTGTACAGTATCTTAGCGTCGCATATTAACCCATTCAGCCCAGACGCACTACAGCAGGAGATGGGTCGATCATGATAATTCAAGGGTAGTGCCATATTAGCTTGGTGCCTGTTGGCGCCAAGCTAATCTGGTACTGCCCTTGAATTATCATGCCTACCCGGCACCGGCCTCCACGTGGCGTAGGTGGGTAGTCCGCTCAGTCCCTGACTGAGTGGGCTAGCGGACGGGTGCCATCTTTGTCCAGGATTAGGACTTGATGTCAGCAGATATGTTGTTCAGCCTTTTCACTGGTCCGGTTTTTAAGGAGCTGTGCTAACCTAGGTCGTACCATATTGGATTGGTCCTTAAAAATACTCGTGACTTTTTGGTCCTTTGGATCCCAAGTGTTTGCCGTGCTTGGAGACCCGTGTCGGGGGAGAAGAGGATCCTGGTGGCTGAGGTTCCCTTTGGGCTGCGGCTCACTGGTGCCAACACTCCACTTCGGCCTTGACTTCTACCTAAACGGGAGGCTAGTCGTACCGGCCTAGTCAATCGGCTCTTGTCACGTTGAGCCCTATCCCACTGTTGACATGCGGGTTGCTATACGGAGCACCATGCTATAGCTTCTGCTGCTGATTAGGTGCTTTACGCCAGTATTCCCCTGCATTCAACGGTGTGATAGAAGGCGGTGGCTCAAACGGTTCAATCGGGCTTACCCCCTTGAGTATATCTTTCGGGCAGTCTCCATTGTGCGTCGGCTGGAGACCCGCCGACAGTTGCACTTTCCCTTGTTGGGCTCGGTGGCGGGCGGGGACCCCCGGGGGATGAATATCTCTACTAATATAATATGGATAAAACCAAAAAAACAAAACTAGCACAGAAACGACACATAGACACCGACATTGCAAATGACAGTGATTCAGACTGTGAGGAAGCGATGCCTCAGGCGTCGGCCGTATGGCCTCGCTTCCTCATTGTCCATAGCAAGGTGAAGGAGAAACCAGTTACCAAGCTGCATCCTTTTCTGGTGGGGGAGACCCTCAGGAGCCGTGTTGGCAGGCCTGACGCCCAGCGCCTCAGGTCTGGTGACTTGCTGGTGGAGTGCCGTACTCGGGCACACTCCAGCGGGCTACTGGGGCTCTCTTCCATCGCAGACACTCCTGTGGAAGTCACACCCCACAAAACTATGAATTCGTCAAGAGGCGTAATCAAAGATCAAGCTTTGGCAGAACTGTCAGAAGATGAACTTGTAAGGAACCTTAAGTCTCAGGGGGTGACTTACGTCAGGCGCTTCGCTTCCAAGCGAGGTGGTGGGGAGATCCGTCTCCCTACCATCATCCTGACGTTTGGCACCCCCACCCCTCCTACTACCATCTGGGGAGGTTACTACTCCCTGAGAGTGAAAAAGTACGTCCCTCTTCCCCTCCGGTGCTTTAAGTGCCAAAAGTATGGCCATGGGCAGAAGACATGCCGTCAGGCAGAGGCTTCATGCGCCCGTTGCACTAGGCCCGGACACTCTGCTGAGTCCTGCACAGCCACCCCCCTGTGTGTGAATTGCCAAGGGGCGCATATGGCTTCGGATAAGAAATGCCCTCGTTGGATATCCGAGGGCAAGATTCAGCAGGTGCGTGTGGAGAAGGGGCTGTCCTTTCTGGATGCCAAAAAACTGGTTGAAGGCCCTGGTGCAGCTGCGGCTGCCCCAACCTCTAACACCTCAGTGTATACTTTTAGTGCAGCGGTGGCAGGCAAGCGCCCCACCAAAGACTTTTCATGTCAGACCCCAACTTCTTGGTTGGGGGCGGAGCCTCGGCTCATCTCGCCCCTGGAGAGTAACCCTCCTCCGGTGGTGACAAGGAGCCAGGGAACGCAGAAGGCGGACACTGCCGGTCCGGTTGTGCCGCCTTCTGTTGCCCCTAAGCCTCAGCCCCCACCCAAACCTGTTAGTCAACTCCAAAGGCTTCTGGCTCTGGTCAGCCTTCTAAGGCCGCTAAGTCTAGCGGCAGGAACGCTGCCCAGGACCAGAAGTCTAAGAAATCTATGGGACCGCTGTGCGCACGGGCCCAGAAGGGGAACACAGATGTCCCCCTTCAAAACAAATATGCTGCACTGGAGGAGCGGATGGAGGGAGTGGAGGTTGTTGTTGCTGATGCTGCGGCAGCTCCACCCCCTTCCTCTCCGAAGAACCAGAGGAGGCCCGGGAGCCGGCCCCCCTCTGTTTCTTCAACTCCTTCCAAGGTAAAGGAAAAAGGGGGGAAAAACTCCTTACCCCCAGATAAGACTTAATCATGGACTCTTTGCTTCAGTGGAATTGTCGTGGTTTTCGAGCTAACTTTGAGGAATTACGTCTTTTAGTCAAGTTCTATAACCCCTCAGTAATATCTCTTCAGGAGACTTACCTGAAGACTTCTGACCCTGTGTCTTTTAATGGTTTTAATGTTATACATAAAGGCTCTGATTCGGAGAGGCGCTCGGGTGGAGCGGCTCTTCTCATTAGTAGCCAAATTTTATGTAGCCCCGTTAGCATCGACACCTGTCTTCAGGCTGTCGCTGCTCGGGTTACCTTAAAAAAGACCATAACCATATGCAGTATTTACCTGCCACCATCACTGCGGGTCTGTAGCAATGATATTTTTAACTTAGTAGATCAACTGCCCCCTCCCTTTATTCTCATGGGGGATTTTAACGGTCATGCTCACCTTTGGGGTAGTGACCACTATGATGGCAGAGGTCAGATGTTAGAAGATGTTTTTTCTCAACTTAACCTATGTGTCTTTAACGATGGCTCACCTACATACTCTAACTCAGGTTCCGGATCTAGTTCTGTTCTAGACCTCACTGTGTGTGATCCTTCTCTCATGCTGGACTTTGACTGGAAGGTTCACGACGACCTGTGTGGTAGTGACCACTTCCCAGTAGTCCTGTCATCGGTCAGCTGTGAGGAGGATTCGCCGGTGGGGCGCTGGAATCTCAAGAAAGCTAACTGGTCTCTGTTTGCCTCTCTCTGTCAGTCTCGTCTTACAGAGGAGGTGGTCATGTCAGCTGAAGAACCTGTTTCTTGTTTTACTTCTATTTTGTTGGAGGTTGCAGGTGAAACCATCCCTAGAACTTCCACATCACTCCCTCAGAAGCCGAGAGTACCATGGTTCAATGAAGAGTGCCGCAAGGCCCAAACAATGCGCAAATCTGCTCAGCGACGTGCTTTTCGTAATCCGTCGCAAGCTAATATTTTAACCTTTAAAAGACAGCGGGCGAAAGCCCGTTACATTTTTAAACGTGAACGCCGTGCTTCCTGGAGACGCTTCGTCTCATCTTTATCTTCTAGGACTCCGTCCCAAAAAGTCTGGAAGGCTGTTCGAAGAATTAGGGGCAGGGGTGGCTCGGCTTCTGTCGGCCATCTTAGAGATGGTGCCAGTTTGGTCACAGATAAAAAGGCTGTGGCCAATTTGCTTGCCTCCACCATTGCCCATAATTCTTCAACAGAGCATTATTCACCTTTCTTCCAGAGAGAGAAGGAGAAGCGAGAATCTTGTGCTTGTGATTTTATATCGGATAACTTGGAAGACTATAATGCCCCTTTTACGTTTTCAGAATTGCAGCAAGCCATGCAGAAATGTACTGACTCTGCTGCTGGATTAGATACCATCCATTATCAGCTCATAACACATCTGCCTGAGGATTCACTCCTTGTACTTCTCAAGGCCTTTAACCATATCTGGATAACCGGTCATTTTCCGCCATCTTGGCGCCAGGCTGTGGTTGTGCCAATTCCCAAGCCGGGTAAGGATCCTTCCGACCCGGGCAACTACCGGCCAATAGCTTTGACATCATGTTTATGTAAAACTATGGAACGCTTGGTCAACGCCCGACTGGTGTGGCATCTTGAGTCACAGGGTCTCATCACAGACCTCCAGTGCGGTTTCCGGCGCTTCCGTAGTACAACTGACCATCTAGTCCGCTTTGAGTCTTTTATCCGAGATGCTTTTGTCAACAAGCAGCATGTCTATGCAATTTTCTTTGATCTTGAAAAGGCATATGACACTACCTGGAAGCATGGTATAATGTCTGATTTGTCGGACATGGGTTTTAAAGGGCATCTGCCCGTTTTTATTCACAATTTTTTGTCCAACAGGTCGTTCCATGTCCGTGTGGGCTCCACCCTCTCCGACTCCTTTGAACAGGAGATGGGTGTCCCGCAGGGCAGTATTCTATCTCCTGTTTTATTTAGCATTAAAATAAATAACATTGTAAAGGCCGTCAAGGATGATTCTGAATGCTCTTTGTTTGTGGACGACTTTGCTTTGTGTGCACGAGGTTGAGGACTTGCGTCCCTTGAGAGGCGCTTGCAGCTGTGCGTTGATCGCATCCAGGGGTGGGTGTCTCTCAATGGATTCAGATTCTCGCCGTCCAAGACAGTCTGTGTGCATTTTACTAGCCAAAAGAAATTTTTTCCAGAACCTAGCCTGAGCATTGCTGGAGTGCCAATTAAGGTGGCCGAAGAGGCAAAGTTTTTGGGGGTCATCTTTGACAAAAGATTGACTTTCTGCAACCATGTTAAATACCTTAGAACCTCTTGTCGGAAGGCCCTCGACATTCTTCGTGTCGTTGGTCGTACTGACTGGGGTGCAGACCGCATCGTCTTACTTCGACTGTACCGGGCCCTTGTTCGGTCCAAACTGGATTACGGCTCTGTGGTATATGGCTCGGCTTCCAAGTTTGTTCTGCAGCGTCTGAACACAATTCACCATCAAGGTCTGCGCATATGTCTGGGAGCCTTCAGGACATCTCCAGTTCCTAGTCTGTATGCAGAGGCAGGGGAGCCTTCTCTCAGGCTCCGCCGCATCCGCCTCATGCTCAGCTACGTTCTGAAGCTGAAGGCCCATCCAGAAAATCCTGCCTATGATTGTGTTTTTAACCCGTCGTTTGCAGAGATTTACGATGCCCATCCGGGAGCTGTCCGTCCACTTTCCTTCCGTGTCCGACCTCATCTGCAGGCGGCCGGAGTGGACCTGGACAAAGTTTCGGAATCTCTGCAACACGTCACTCCACCCTGGCTACTACCAGTTCCTGACATCTTGCTGGACTTGACCACCCACAAGAAGGATTGTACTCCACCAGCCATATACCAACAGAGCCTCAATGAACTCCTTTCAATTTTTCCTGGCTATTGTCGTCTTTATACGGATGGGTCCAAGTCTGAGGATGGAAGAGTGGCTGCGGCTGCAGTGTCCTCTCGCCATCCTAGACGCCCATTTAAGCTCCGTCTCCCTGACCATTCCTCTGTATTTAGTGCAGAACTGCAGGCCATTCTGCTGGCACTCAAGCATGCCTATCAGTCTCGGGAAAGGAACTTCCTGATTCTGTCTGACTCTCTTTCTGCCCTGCAGGCCCTTCAGGGCGCGGGAACAGACCATCCACTGCTGGTGCAGATTAGAGAGCTTTACGCAGACTTGATGAAGGAATATTATGACATCATTTTTATTTGGGTCCCAGGCCATGTGGGCATCGAAGGCAACAGAATCGCAGATTCTGCTGCCAACAGTGCCCGCAGTGACCCTGTCCCTGACACACAGACTGTCTATAGTGATTTTAAACCTGTGATTAGTGCGTACGTGGCCCGCGAGTGGCAGTCCGAGTGGGACAAAGAGGAAGGGAACAAGCTTCATGAAGCTCTTCCTAAGTTGTCTGACAGTCTACCTTTCCGCTGCGGCAGCCGCCGTGAGGAGACTGTCCTTGCTCGGCTCCACATCGGGCACACGTATGTTACGCACTCTTACTTACTTAAACAGGATGAGCGTCCATGGTGTTTTGCCTGTGATGAGCAGTTTTCTGTTCGACACTTTTTGCTGTATTGTGCTGACCTAATTGACACCAGATATAAACACTTTACAGCAGACTCCTTGAAGGTTTTGTTCCGGGATGTTCCCCCGGACAAAATCTTCAATTTCTTGCGAGCATGCAATATTTTTAACAAGATTTGAGCATTCATAGACTATGTGAATCTTTTTTATTTGCCCTTTTTGAGAGTCTGTAGACGTTTCTTTTCCAGACATGTGCGACATTTTAGCCTGAGATTTTTAATCTATATTTACATCTTGTCTTAAGACCTTGCTTTTAGTCTGGCTGACCAGATTTTTACCCATCCCGCCGTGAGATGGCCTTAGTCGCCTGCTCGGCGTTAAACCCAAATAACTAACTAACTAACTAACTGAATTATCATGGTCGATGCATCTCCTGCAACAGGTGCATAGTCATTGGATGACGCCTCCAAAATTTGGGAAATATGTGCGTCGGGCTGAATGAGTTAACACGGTTGGCCATAACAAAAGTCATATGAAGGTTACAAATGTTTCACGTCAGTCTCAACTGGGCTTTCTTGGTGTAAGTCATTTCATTCGAAAGAAACTTCAGATAGCAACTTAACTATTTAGGTCGCCGTGGAAATTTCTTTTAGTTACAAAGAGTATCCAAAGTTCTTCATATATCTTTACAGACAGGACCGTCGAGACTAATGACAGTACATGTATTTACGATCAGCTTGGGTATTTATACAGAAATGCTGCATTTTGCATTTTTCTTGCAGGATTATGTCAAAGCATTGGCGTACGCACGTGACAAGGAGCAGGTGGCATCAGCAGGACTGGACCGGCAAATCTTTCTGTGGGACGTCAACACGCTCACCGCCCTCACCGCCTCCAATAACACAGTCACCAGTGAGTGTGCAGGCTTACTGAGCCTTCTCTCAGTGTGGGTGACAGTCTTCAGTCCTGGAGACTGATTCAGCCTTTTCAGAATCCCAGAAACCTGAATTTCTGCTTTTATGTTCAAACAGAACAGTCCCTCAACCAGTCCGTTTCATCTGCAAGAGACATATATTCCCAAGAGCCCCTGCATTTGCAGGGGCTCATGAGAATTTATGTCTCTTGCCAACATGAGTCAGCTGAATAGAAATTGAGCTTGCGTATATAGTGACATCTCAATACGTGCATCATGAATTACTGAATGACACTGTCCTGTCATAACCAAGCAAAGTGTGTAGGTATTCTGCAGACTGTTTTCAGTCATTTCAGTTTTTCGCCCTGTCACCCATGCATCATTTTTATTTTTCAGTAGCAGATGAACCCTTTTAGCCCCAAGGTCCCTTTCTCAAATTTTGGAGGTGTTGCCTAACGACCAGTTGCAGGAGATGGCTTGACCATGATAATTCAAGGGTAGTGCCAGATTAGCTTGGCGCCTGAAGGCGCCAAGCTAAGCTGGCAATACTCTTGAATTATCATGGTCAATCAATCTCCTGCTGTAGGGACTTGGTGATAATAGGTTTAACCCCATGGTGTAAGCGGCCACCAGTACTGTAAACAGGGCTGATGGTTGCATGTACAAGGGGGTTAAAATTTCAGCTTGGCCTGCAGTCTGGAAAAATAAGGCAAAGACCGTATTCCTAGAAAACCAGTCTTGATAAGTGCACGTGCAGTTCTGAAAGTGAGATACCACGGAACACTGAAAGAGAACATACAGTTTATGACCATCCGTATATCTATTTTTTTAAAACGTGTTTCAGTATAATTAATTGTTGTACTTGTTCTTTCTAAGCATGTTGTTTCTTTCTAGGGAGTTTCTTAAACTTTTGTTGATGCTGTCAGAAGTTTTTTTTTATAAGCAGTTACAATAAAAGTTGTGCTCAGAATGTATGTAATATCTGACTTGTTATTTCTGTTGAAAAACAGGTCCGATAGATAACCTTACATGTAGCTTGGATTATTAAGTTTCTATTTTTTAATTTTTATTTTATTTTTTTTTTTTGGGGGGGGGGTGAGGGGGGGGGGGGGTTGGGGTGTCTAAAATCACCATGATGTGAAGATACTTTTAATAAAATTCATTCATTTATTGAACAATTAATTTTTCTCTAAAATATATTTTTTCGAAAAATACTTACCGATGACATTACTGTCTGGAAGTGTCTACTACTTACTCAATTTCAGCCTAAGAACCTGTTGTGTTGATACACAACCCGGGAGGCACTCAGGGAACCCTGCCTAGAGCCGAGAGTTGTCTCCCGCCTCTGCCCATCCGGTCACGTGCCACGTGGCGTGAGCATTCAGTCGTGATACTTAGCTTACCAGAGGCAAGCGGGGCATGAGGGAGGGTCCACCGAGTAATGTCATCGGTAAGTATTTTTCGAAAAAATATATTTTGGAGAAAAATTAATTTGTTTCCTCAAAAACATTACCGATGACATTACTGTCGGGAAGAATTGCGAGAAGGAG
This sequence comes from Semisulcospira habei, assembly GCA_036245525.1. Classification (NCBI taxonomy): domain Eukaryota; kingdom Metazoa; phylum Mollusca; class Gastropoda; family Semisulcospiridae; genus Semisulcospira; species Semisulcospira habei. The sequence continues at coordinate 170,720,482 of BTPG01000001.1, read as the reverse complement.
GAGGGTGCCGTGCCTCAGTTACCTTCTGTGGGGCTAAGACAGAGCCATCCACCCAGTCGCAAAACTCCCGACAATTTCAGCTAAGTGCGTACCTACGGCGCCTCTGGCGCCGGGAGGGAGTGTTGCGCTGTGGCGATGTCCTCCATTAGTGCAAGGTTGTCTCGCTGTCCTGCCAGATCCCTGAGGTAGAAGCGGGCGAAGGTAGATTCTGCCCGCCAGCCCACTGCTGCCACGATGTCTCGAACAGCACAGTTGCGATCGAAGGCGACGCTCGCGGCCATGGCTCAAACCTCATGTGCGCGTATCTTGAGCCTCTTTGCAACTTCTGGGGAAAGGTCCTGGTAGGCTGACCTTATGACCCAGTGTAGCCAAGAAGAAATCGTCTGTGCTGTCATGTCTTCTCTGCTGGGGGCCAAAGGCAGAAAGAGGCGTGCGACGGGCGGGCTTGGTACGTCGTAGGTATACGCGTAGGGCGCACACAGGATCCTGCTGCCTGGTCTCCCAGGGAAAACTTGCATCTTTCAGCAGCTGTATGGTGATCACCTGGGGCGCAGTCAAGGGAGACCTGTTCATGGCGAGGAAGGCAGGGTCTGTGAGTAGCTGTACGGAACTGTCTGCCCGGAATTTGAGGCAGGCAGGGCTTGCCGACAGCGCATGTAGCTCGCTTACTCTAGCCGCGGTGGCCAGGGCCAACAGGAAACAAGTCTTTCATGTCACGTCTGAGAGCCGAGCCAGGGAAAGCGGTTCGAACCTGTCCAAGTTCAGCCACATCAGTACCCAAGGTAGGTCCCAGCGAGGAATCAGTGAGCGGGGAATCAGACGCTGCAGGCCAAAGTGCGCCATCAGGTCTGCAAGGTCTTTGCTTTCGCCAGGGTCTGGGTGGCCTAGGTGACGGTAAGTGTCGGCAATCATGGACAGGTATCCTCAGATCGTGATGGGGGCTAGGTCTTGGTCTCCAAAGAGCAAAAAAAAGAAGTCAGCGAGCTGTGGAGAAGTCAAATTAGTGGGGGAGAGTTGTCGGTCAGCGCACCAGGACTGGAACACTCGCCACTTTCCCTCGTAAACGCGTCTGGTCGAGGGTCTACGGGCTGAAGCGATAGCTGCCACTGCTGCACTCGAGAAGCCTCTTGTGGTGAGGGCTTGCCGCACAATCTCCAGGTGTGAAGGAGAAGCCGCTCCAGGCACGGGCGGAAAAGCAGCTGGCGGGGCTGCTTGAGCATTGTCCTCGAGGTGGGCAGACGAAGAGGGGGGCCCGTGGCGAGACTGAGTAGATCGGTGGTCCAAGACTTGTTCCAGGAGAACGGGGTGACAGTAACATGTCCGCGTTGCAACCTCTGAGCTTGAGGAGGACTTTGGGAACGAGGACTGTTGTGGGGTAAGCATAGGCGATGAGTCTGTCCCACGGAATAGAGAGCGCGTCGACTGCCCAGGCTAGAGGGTCTGGAATCGGGGAGACGAAGAGGGGAAGCTGGCGATTCCACCTCGTGGCAAATAGGTTGATCATGGGAGTCTCCCAGTGAACGCAGATCATCTGAAAGATGTCTGGGTGTAGCATCCATTTCGTGTGGAGTAGTTGGCCGCGCCGAGATAGGGAGTCTGCCAACACATTCAGGTGTCCTGGGATGTGTCGAGCTCAGAGGGATAGGCCGCGGTTCTCGCACCAGCGCATCAGTCGGTAGAGGAGAATGCACAGTTCAGGTGAGTGCGTACCGCCCTGCTTCTGAATGTAAGAAACGACTGTGGTGTTGTACGAAAGGACGAGGATCTCCTGGTGGCGAAGGCGCGTTTCCCACTCGATGAGGGCTTGCCAAACCGCTTGCAGCTCGAGCCAGTTGATGTGTCTGTCTGCTAGGTCCGGAGACCAGAGGCCGGATGTCGAGAGGAAACTCGGTAGCAGGTGGCGAGACTTGCATCCACGCAGACCGAGAGCTGAGGGGGCGGTGAGGCTAGAGAAACCTCCGGAGCGAACCATGAGGTGTCCGTCCAGCACTGCAGATGTGGGCGAATGATCTGAGGCACAGGCATCGGGGCATCTAAGTCGCCGGAGGACGGGCGCCAATGAAGCAGGAGGTGTAGTTGGAGCGGCCGGGAGTAAAGACGACCGAGGGGAAGGAGATCCGCCGCTGCATTCATCAAGCCGAGCAGTTGAAGCCAAACTCTGGCGGGGACTGACTCCGCCTGTGCTACCTGGGTGGCCAAGGAGGCTAACTTGTGGATCCGAGGCTCCGGCAAACTCACTTTGTTAAGGTCGGGCGCAAATTCCATGCCGAGATGTATAAACTGGCGAGATGGGGTGAGGTCCGACTTGCCTGTGTTGACTAGGAACCCCAAACGCGACAGCAACAGGGGCAGGGAATCTCTGTCCGTCCTCAGGGCGGTCTCTGACTGATTCCTCAGGAAGAGGTCGTCCAAGTAGTTGGAGGTTGGACTGGACGACGACTGCCTGGCCTTGGTGACGACAGCATCCATTATGCGAGTAAAAACCCACGGGCTGAGGTTGAGACCGAACGGGAGGGCCCGAAACTGGTAGATCACCCCATCGAACGCGAAGCGAAGATACCTCCTGGAGCCGGGTACATGAGGATATTGAGATACGCATCGGAGAGGTTCAAGCTGACCGCGGTCCATCGGTTGCACGCTGGCCTGGAGGGTCCTGGCGGTTTCCATGCGAAAGGTCAGAGCCACGATATACTTATTTAGGGCTGAGAGATTGATGACGGGACGCCATTTGCCGCCCGGCTTGGGAACCACAAAGAGGCAGCTGTAAAATGCTGGGGAGTCGGTATGAGACACTACCTCTGTGGCGGTCTTCTGTAGAAGCGAGTCAACCTCTCCGCACAGTGTGATGGCTTTCAGCTCATTTGATGGAATCTCAGTGAATGAAAGGAAATCGAGAGTCCCTCGGTGATAGTGGTGAGTACCCAGGGGTCGTCCGGCAGCAAGGACCACCACATGTCGCTGAAAAGGGTGAGCCTCCCGCCGACAGGAGACCCCGGAGCAGTCGGCGGGGGCTGGAGTGGGATCGAGTCAGGGGACCCGTCCGCGCCCACGGCAGCGGGCAGACCTGGGCCAGGCGGGGGCAGAGGTTTTAACGGGTGTAGCGCGGCCGAAGGCGGGGGCCCGCTGGGGCGCCTTGGCGGGAGCTGGAGTGAAGGACGAAACGGGTCTGGAGGTCTGCAGGGCGCGACCCACGGCCTTGCGGGCTGCTTGAAAGCGAGAGGCGGTTACTCTGCTGGGCCAGCGGTCCGAATTCATGTCCTTCACCTTCTGCCAGGTCTCACCGAAGAGAAGGGGGCCACCAAAGGGCAACTGGGTCTTCAGATCGGGGGGCATACTACGACAGGCGAGTAGTACGGCATCTCGATGCATGAGATCACAGTTGGAGGCGGCCGCCATCGCGTTGACCGATGAGTGATACACTGCCCGGTTTGCCGCGACCGCGAGGGCGAGTAGGTCACCAAGGTGGGCGCAAGCGAAGGTTGCCAGGCGTCCTCGATGCGACGGATGAAAGCTTGAGTGAGAAGCTCCAGGAAACCCGCGCAGGCCAAGGTGTTCCGTACTAGCGACCCCGTCTTATCCAAACCGTGAGGGAGGGCGTGTCTCAGCTGAATGGTACCGCCAAGCTGGGCTATCAATTGAGGGTCCAACAATGGAAGCTGACAGCTGAAACTCTGGGAATGTCCCGCATACTAGGATTGGCGGAAGGAGATGTCGAGGTCAGCTGGCCACTTGTGATCCGCGAAAAAAAAGTACTCCTGGGAATCAGCCTGGAGATGAGCTGAGAAGGAATCCCTCAGATCCTTAAAGCCAGGCGGCTAAGGCAGAGACTTGAACCTCTTCTGCTGACGGCCTGAGTCAACAAAGGCGGACACCTTCCTCTTGAGCGGGGGGGACTGGGGACACGCGTCCTCAGGCAGTGCGGCCGCGATCAGACGAGCTGTTTCATCAATCCCGAGAAGCATTTCTGCGCGCGACGTCGAAGGGGTCCTAGGCGACGCAGTATCATCTGACACAGCAGAGGGAGACGAGGGGAAGGGGCTGTCCACGCCAAGCAGGGCCGAAACGGAATCCTCTTGGAGAAAACTGAGAGTTTCCTCCTCCCGCATAGGGAGCGACGTTCGGTGAGGGGTGCAGGTGGCGGGGATCGCACTAGCCATGTCCCGACGAGAGAAGGTAGCAGCAGGCGAGCATCATGTCCTCTGGTGCGGGTGAGGCGGGGGTGGGGGCAAAGCGCGACCGGGAGACGGGGTCCTGGAGCGAGCCGTGCGCGTGCCACGGGGGGAGTGACTGCAAAGACGGGAGCGGCTGGGATGACGGGAGCGGCTGCGATGACGGAAGCGGCTGCGATGACGTGCGCCATAGCATCTAGAGTTGCTGGCCAAGCGAGAGTAGTGAGGACTGTCAGTAGTCCGTGGACGTTTGGACACGGCTGTCTGCTGACCTGCCTCCGTAAGGCAGGCACTCTGCCCTAGTGCTGTCTCTCCATAAGAGTCAGCAGGCTTATTCAGGCGAGACCTCTCAGGACTGTCAGTGGACAAATGACGGCGCAGAGTGCGTCTCTGCAGGCCTGGCTCCATAAGACAGGCACTCTGCCCTAGTGCTGTCTCTCCATAAGAGTCAGCGGGCTTATTCCGGGCGGGAGTCGCGGAAGATGCAGTCCAGTGTGAAGAGCTGGGCTCATGTGTCCGACGTGTCGTCCACTCCCCAAGGTCAGAGTGAGCGCGTCTGGGTAAAACTCCAGGTATCGAGGGGGGCTCCAAGAAGGACGAACGGTCAGTTGCTGGTGTCGGGTGCTCGCGCTGGTAAAACCCCCACAGTTGCGACCAACGTTGTTCCGGTCAGGGTACGCAGATGTCACCGGAGTGGTCAGACACGCATCCAGTACAGGGGAGGCAGAACTTATGCGCATTACTCGGCCACTGGAAGTTGCTGCACCACTGGCATGTAAGCACTTGGCTTACTTACTTACTTACGCCTGTCACCCCTACCCGGGTATAGGCCGTCGACGAGAGACCTCCAGCAACTCCTGTCCTGTGCTTCTCCTTCGATTCTACTCCAGGTGGTTCCCAGTCTCTTGATGTCTGCTTGGAGGTCTCGACGCCAGGAGTTTCTCAGCCTACCTCTTTTCCTCTTTCCTTGGGGGTTCCATGACAATGCCTGCCTAGTGATACTGGAAGCTGGCTTTCTCAGACTGTGACCGATCCATCCCCATCTTCTTCGCCCAATTTCATTCTCTGCTGTTATAATAAATAATGCATAGCATTTATATGGCGCATTTCTCATATTTATAATATAACTCAATGCGCAGAATGTAGCCGCGAACTGAACCCAACAAGCACGCTCACGTGAATCACACGCATTCACTCACACACTGTACGTAAACACAGAACATTCACGTGGTGCTAAGGGCAAGCTCAAGCGAGCTACTGACGGTATTTGGAAATCGGTTTTGTATTTGAAATTTTATTAAGTTGGCTGAAACTGATACTGTTATCTGCTCTGTTCTCTCCCAGAGTCTGACGTTGCTGATCTAATCTGGCCAGTGGATTTTCAAAATTCTTCTAAGGCAACTGTTCATGAAGGTCTGTACTCTGTTGACTGTGGTTTTTGTCAATCTCCAAGTCTCTGCTCCGTATAGGAGAACTGCTTTTACATTGGAGTTGAAAATCCGGACTTTGGTGTGTTGTGACAGCTCTTTGGAACTCCACACTTTTTTCAACTGGAGAAAGGCTGCTCTGGCTTTACCGATTCGTGCTCTGACATCTGCATCAGTGCCGCCTTTTTTGTCTATGATGCTCCCGAGATAGGTGAAGGACTCCACTTCCTCTAACGGGGTGCCAGCAAGCAAGACTGGTTCTTCCCTGGTTGCGTTCAGCCTCATTGTCTTTGTTTTCTGTTTGTGAATGGTGAGGCCCACTTGGGACGAGATGTCAGCAAGCCTTGTGGTCTTGTCCTGCATTTGTTGATGAGTGTGGGACAGTAATGCCAAGTCGTCTGCAAAATCGAGGTCGTCAAGCTGTGTCCACAGTGTCCACTGTATTCCACTTCGTCTGTGCTCTGTGGTCATCTTCATGACCCAGTCTATGGCCAGTAGGAAGAGGAACGGAGACAGCAGACACCCCTGCCTGACACCAGTTCTGACCTGGAGCTCCCTGGTGAACTGCCCTTCGTGGATCACGCGACATGTCATGCCATCATAGCTGCTCTTGATCAGGCGGACGAGCTTTGTGGGTACACCGTAGTGTCGTAGGAGTTTCCACAGAGTCTCTCGGTCCACGCTGTCAAATGCTTTCTCATAATCCACAAAGTTGACATACAGCGGGGAGCTCCACTCCAGAGACTGTTCCACGATGATGCGGAGAGTGGCGATCTGGTCTGTACATGATCGGTTCTTCCTGAATCCTGCTTGCTGGTCTCTCAGCTGGGGGTCAACGGAGCTCTTCATTCTCTCTAGGATGATCCTGTTGAAGACCTTTCCTGGTACTGACAGCAAGGTGATTCCTCTGTAGTTGGAACACTTGCTGAGGTCGCCTTTCTTGGGAAGCTTGATTAGGTACCCCTCCTTCCAGTCAGCCGGCATCACCTCCTCTTCCCAGATCTTTCCAAACAGTGGGTACAGCATCTCCACTGTTGTCTCTAGGTCTGCTTTCAGAGACTCCGCTGGGATGCCATCTGGCCCTGCTGCTTTGCCATTCTTCAAAAATGCCACTGCTCTTCTGATCTCTTCCCGGCTGGGTCTGTCACAGCTGATGGGTAGGTCGGTCTCTGCCGGCTGGATGTCTGGGGGGTCGGGTGGGCTAGGTCTGTTCAGTAACTCTTCAAAATACTCAGCCCATCTGTCGAGTTGGTCTGCTCTGTCTGCAATAGGCTTGCCTTCTTTGTCTTTTACTGGTCTTTCTGTATGGCCATACTTGCCCGACAATCTTCTGGTAATGTCATAGAGCTGTTTTATGTTACTGCTGCCTGCTGCCTTTTCTGCCTCTGCTGCCAGGCTGTCTGTGTAGGCCCTCTTGTCTGCCCTGATACTCCTCTTCACCTCGCGGTTGGCTTCCGAGTATTCCTCCTGTGCCCTTGCTTTGGCTGCTCTCGTGCGATTGTTGTTGACAACTGCTTTCTTCTGCTTCCTCACTTCTATCTTCTTCAAGGTCTGTGCCGACAGCCAGTCCTTGTGATGGTGTTTCCTGAACCCTACAGTGTTTTTGCAGGTTGAGTTCAGCACCTCTCTAACTGCCTTCCACTGCTGCTCTGTGGTGACTGCCTCTTCATTTACTAGCTCCTGTAGCGCTTGAAACCAGTTGGACAGCACCAGTTTGAACTCTTCTCTAACTCCAGTTTCTCTCAGGAGGCCTACATTATAGCGCTGTCTTCTTGTTGTCTCTGTGCGGCTTTTCTTTAGCTTGAGCTTCATTCTTAAGGTAAGCAGATGGTGGTCTGAGGCGACATCTGCTCCCCTCCTCACTCGAACATCTTGAAGGGATCTTCTAAATTTCTTGCTAATGCAGATATGGTCTATTTGGTTCTCTGTTGTATGGTCAGGTGAGACCCAAGTTGCTTTGTGTATTCTTCTGTGTGGGAAGATGCTGCCTCCAATGACAAGTCGGTTTAGAGCACAAAAGTCTACAAACCTCTCCCCGTTCTCACTCATCTCCGAGCCTAGTCCCTGTCTCCCCATCACCTCTTCGTATCCGGTGTTGTCCTCCCCTATTTTGGCATTAAAATCGCCCATGACGATGGTGATGTCTCGCTCCGCACATTTGTCCACGGCACTCTGGAGTCGGTCGTAGAACTCTTGTTTCTCTTCCTCGTCACTGTCATTAGTGGGCGCATAACACTGGATGACGTTCAGCTTGAGCTTTTTCTTGGTTCTAAAGGCTGTTGTGATAATTCTTGGCCCAAGAGGTTCCCAGCCCATCAGCGCTCTCTGTGCCACTGGTGACAGCATGAATGCTACTCCTTCTGTATGGGGGGCATTCTCCTCTTCGTGACCTGAATACAGAATCATCTCCCCACTTAACAGCCTTTTCTGGCCAGACTGCGTCCATCTGGCTTCACTGATACCTAGCAGGGAAAGGTTGTACTTTTGCATTTCCGCTGCTATCTGGGCGGCCTTGCCGCTCTGGTACATGGTCTTGACGTTCCATGTGCCCATGGTTGTGTCCCTGGATAGAGAGAGGCGGCTCGGTCCTGTGGCTTCCGAAGACTTCCGGCTTTCACCACAGGACGTCATAAGTCTTCTGGTAGAAGAACCTTCCTCCTCCAGGAAAGGAATTACTGTTAGTCTTTTCGTCGGCGTTTTTGTAGCTATTTCCTTTTTTGCAGGGTGGGGAAGCTACCCCCACGCCCAACCCCCTTATAGGAGGACCAGGGGTTTTCTGTCGGGGTCACCTTCCCTTAGACCATGTTGGTTCACGGCACCTTATTTCATTCGGTGCACCCCTCTCACGAGGGACCCCCTATCCACCACCCAGGGGACGTGCCTCAACGCCATATGGTCCCAGCGCGAGGAAGCACTTGGCTACTGCAACATAAACCAGACATGACGAGCGACCGGGCGCAGGCATTACGAAGCCCGCCAACGAAAAACGAGAGATCGGCGCGAAGCTATACGATCGAAGCGAAGCCACAAACTAAAGCAGGCACCCGGTCTGGGGGCCAGCCGAGAGCTGGGGCCGATACGTTACCTCTCCTGAGTTACGGGGACGGGAAAAGAAACATCCATGGCGCCCACAGCACGCGACGGCGGGAAGAAGTCCCGAGCGGGTCCGCACCTAACAGTCCACACACAACCACGGAAAGAACCACAGAGAGAAGTGCCGGTACAAAAAACACCCAGCTCCCGACAAGAAGAAGAAGGTTTGGTAGTCCAGTAGCGCCGCACGAAGTCCAGAGAACAACAGCAAACCAAAGCGACCGGCCCTTTAAGAACTGGTTAGAACCAGTACAAGGTCCTGTAGGCTAAAAACGTCTGCACTGCTTGAGCTAAGTAGCAACGACTGACTGCTCATGCCACGTGGCACGTGATCGGATGGGCAGGGGCAGGAGACAACTCTCGGCTCTAGGCAGGGTTCCCTGAGTGCCTCCCGGGTTGTGTATCAACACAACAGATTCTTAGGCTGAAATTGAGTAAGTAGTAGACACTTCCAGATAGTAATGTCATCGATAATGTTTTTGAGGAAACAAGCAGATGTTTTGAATAATAATACTGGGTATGGACATCACTGAAACAAGGCCTACTTTTCTGCAAAGCTGTTTTGTTAACCCATTTAGCCCACATCCCTACAGCAGGATATTGATTGACCATGATAATTCAAGGGTAGTGCCAGATTAGCTTGGCGCCAAGCTAATCTGGCACTACCCATGAATTATCATGGTCAATCCACCTCCTGCAACAGGTACATAGTCATTCAGTAATGAAAATTTGGGAAAAGCACCCATGGGGCTAAAAGGGTTAATCAAACCCTCGGTTGTTGAACCCAGTAAGGAAAGGTCTTCAGGCCCTCGCAAGCCGCAGTGGGCCCACACATGGCTGTGCGCGGGCCCACTGTGGCCGTCTTGGGCCAGAAGACATTTTGCTACAGGGGAACATCTGTTTGACCTTGCTTTTTAATGAATGTTGACCATATTGTTATTGAAGTGCCCTTTGTTACAGCTTCCAGCCTGACCGGCAACAAGGATTCTATTTATAGCCTGGCCATGAACCCTCCAGGCACCGTGATAGTGTCGGGGTCGACGGAAAAAGTTCTGCGCGTGTGGGACCCCCGTACCTGTCAGAAACTCATGAAACTGAAGGGGCACGCAGACAATGTGAAAGCTCTCGTCCTTAATAGAGATGGGACACAGGTAGGTACTAAGCTGGTGGGTTTTGTTAATCTTTGCTGCCGCAGCACAACACAAGGTGCATAGATCCTCATGAGACCCTGCAGTTGCGAGGGCTCATGTGGATCAATTCTTCTTGCTGACCCCACTTTGTTTCCATGTTTCTTAGATGGGTGAAGTTCTTTTGCCTTGAATTAAGAAAAAATTAACCCTCTGGCTTTTGGTAGCAGCTTTTGTCAAGGTGATTCCTACAGGAGATATCATGACAAAAAATCCTAACGACAATCAAAGGGTTAAGAAGCACACTCTGTGACCAGTGGGAGGAATGCCCTTATATAAGAAGCCACAGGTACTGAAAAGGGGGCTTAAGTGTGGTGGAGTCTTTGTTTTAGGGTTAACACTTATGCATATGTATGTTTTGTGTGCAAGAATGTATTACTATTAGTAACATAAGCAATGAAGAAACGCTCTTTGAAATATCACAGACATAACAAGAATTTGTAGTGTATAAGCTCGCTTCATATATCGCTATGTTTGAATGTTTGTCTTACTTTAGACTTTCCCTAACAAGAAGGGGGGGGGGGGGGGTGGCGGGTCGTGGTGCCTGTGTTACTGGTGCTAGTTGCATTGCATTGCGTTATTTGCATTGAACATGTTATTTGCAGTGCGTGGGGAGCGCCCCTTCTAGTACTGTCTAAAGCTACAGTAATAAATGTAAAATACACAGAGTTCAAAGTTCACAGTTCCATAATTTTACACTTGTCCTCCGACGACAAATTACTGTCTGAGAAACAGATAAGAAATGATCCTTATAGTTCAAGGGTGGTGCCAGAATAGTTTGGCGCCTAGAGGCGCCAAACTATTCTGGCACCACCCTTGAACTGTCAGAGTCTTATCATTATCTTTCTGTAGTGTGTCATAAAGATCTGAACTGGGTTAAATTTAACCCTTTGGCTGTTATGGTTTTTGTTGCTATGACTCCTGTACCGCTACCGATAGCCAAAGGGGCGCAGTCCAGTGGCAGGCCAATGCCAGCTTGATAACCTTTGCATTTTAGATGCGCTATGATAAAAAAAATGTGTCATTTGTTTTGATGTTTCATTGTCTTCAGTGTTTATCAGGCAGTTCAGATGGCACAATACGACTGTGGTCACTTGGACAGCAAAGATGTGTGGCCACCTTCCGCATTCATGATGAGGGCGTCTGGGCTCTACAGGTGAGTATGACGGCAAGAGCTTTCTACTGCCAGTGTTACTGACAGGGTCATCTTCTCTATGTTCACGTGTTACACATACATGGCCTGAGGTGTATCCACCTGGTGCAGATTTGCACTGTGGCAATTCCACCCATATTCAGACATAAATCTACCAGCCATAAATCTGTCCACTGTAAATCCACATACTGTCCACATTAGACAATTTATTTATGATGAATGATATTACTTTTGTCAGGTCTCATGTTTTCAGTTGTCTTTGGGCTTTTTGATGTAAAATGTATCTATTGCTGCTATGAAGAGTTTTATCACTTACATGTTTGATGAATGATTCACTAGGTATGTCATATGTCCTATTTTCCATTGTCTTTAGGCAAATGAGTCCTTCTCGGTGCTATATTCCGGAGGCCGCGATCGGCAAGTCTGGGCCACTGATATACGCAATCCTGACTGTCGGCAACTCATCTGTGAAGAAAAGGCTCCCGTTTTAAAGGTGAGTATCCCTTTCATAACAGTCACCGACAGTGGTGGGTTGGGTATCCATGACAGTTCATTAGTAGTGCCTGATTAGTTTGGCATCTGAAGTCAGCTCAAGATTAGTGTCTGATTAGCGTGGTGCCCTAACCCCTTCCGTGCCACTGCAAGTACATTATTGTTTTCTGAAATCTGTGTTCACTCAATGACCAAAAACTGAAACCGTCTGAGTTACAGATTGGTCTCAGCAAGAGGCATAGCTCCTCAAGAGCCCCCGCATTCACGGGGGCTCTTGAGGATCTATACCTCTTGCAGCTGGATTGTGTTCATTTTTTTCTCAGCAGTCAAGGGGTTAACAGGTGCCAAGCTTATCAGGCACTGCCCTTGAGGTAGCGGGGCTGACATGCCTTCTACAGTAAATGCTCTCTCTTGGCTTGACTTCGCGAACGAAGATTTTATAGGAGTTGCCCACGACGTCTGCAGGCTTGTTCGTGGCTGCGGAGGCCAATCCGAGACAGGCAGGTTCGACCGCAGTGGCTGCAGGGGAAGGTCTGGCCAGGGTTCTGAGCTGCGGCATCTCTGTTGTCCTTAAGGCTAGCTCTGCGAGAGTCCTCAAAGGAGACAGGAGACAGTAAATGCTAACACTCAGTGAAGGATGTGCTACTGTTAGTGAAATACAATACAGGCTAGAGAAATGCAACATCATTTGAATCATAAACACTACAGTATTTCCGATGATTCTAGTGATGTTGCATTTTCTTAGCTCATCAGTATATTAGTGTTTCTGATGATTCCGATTATGCCATGTTTCTTTTGCTTGTCAATATATTTTGTATTTGTGTGTGGAAATGGTTTGTGGAGGGTCTTCTCACACATGCACATGGCTGAAGTGAACAGAGTAGAGAGAGTGTGTGTGTGGTGGGGGGGGGGGGGGGAGCTTTGAGTGGGTGGGAGGGGCACACGAGTGCTATGTTCATTTGTGTTCATGTGCCTGTGTGCTGTCCATTTACGCAGTTTGCTAACAAGGTATGTCCTCACCTTTGTGCATATATTTTCAGCTTGAATTAACTCCAACAGAGCCGCCATCGCTTTGGGTAGCAACAACAGACTCTTGCATCAAGAACTGGGTATGTACTTTTCTGTATTGTTTATGTGCTGTGGGTTTGTTTGTTCAGTGAGAGATTTTGTCCCGGGTGGAGGTGTCTTGAAAACATTTCATAGGTGACAGTCTTCAGTTTTGGAGACTGATTCAGCTTTTTGAAAATCCCAGAGAGCTTTTTTCTTCAGACAGAACAGCCCTTCAGCCAGACTTGCCATCTGCAAGAGGCATACATTCTCATGAGCCCCTGCATCCGCAGGGGCTCATGAGAATGTATGCCTCTTGCTTGACATTATGGGGCATAGTTAGTCCGTGGAGCATTTTCAGTCAATTAAGATTTTCACATGCTTTTTTAAAATGGCTTTAGGGTAATGCTATTGGTGATGGTGTTTATTTTTGCTGTTTCAGCCTGTCAAGCTTCCAAACGTGAGGGTATCGGGAGAGTATGACAATGATAGAGTGCGTCCCGCATTCATGCAGCCTGAGTTTATCATCAAAGGTACACAGTTTGTTGCCTTTTGTCTTCGTTGATGTATAGATTTTTTGTTTTTATTTAGCCGTCCATTTAGTTTTTGTTTACACAGTATTCATATATTTCTGATGGATATTTGGTGGGGAATTTAGAGAGAACATGAACTGCATTAGATAGCTAATTCTGTTCTAAAAAAATAATAAACTTGTCTTCACTGGTGCTCACAGTGTTTTGTAAGTTTGCAGGAGATGGATCAACCATGGCAGTTCAAGGGTAGTGCCAGATTTGCTTGTTCCACCTTAACAGGTGCCAGCTAAACAGACACTACTATTGAAATACATTAGCTGATCCGTTGCGGCAGTTGTCAAGCTAATTAGGTAGTACTCTTGAATTGTCATCATCAATCCAACTTCTGTCAATTTTGCAAAAGAAAAGCTAGTGAAGGACTTAACATTCTGTGTTTGACATCAGGTGGCCCGAGTATCCGGCAGTACCATGTTCTCAATGACAAACGGCACATCCTGACCAAGGACACAGATGATTGTGTTTCACTCTGGGATGTCCTGACGGTAAGAGAAGCATTCATCACATGCACAGGTCAGCCTCAGTATTACGCACACCAGTGTGCAGCAGCATGAAATATATCACAGACAGGTCTTGTGCTCACAAGTGGATGTTATGTGAGCAAAAGGTCTATAGGCCAATGTCAGCCTTAGTTGGCCTGTGCGCGGATCTTTGCTTCTTGGCTGTCTTTTTTTTGACAAGCAAACATAGGTTTAGCACCATGTGAGCAGGAGTGCTAATAGCACTGTTGGATAGCTCAGGTATCGTAGTATTCTGAGGCAAACCTGTACCCTTGCTAAAACGAAAAGTCTTGTCTAGTACTGGTACCCAGTAAGTAAAGGTCCTCGGGCCCACAGCTGTGCACGGGCCCACTGCAGCCGTTGTGGGACCGAAGAAGTTTTTCACCTATACTATGCAGCCACAGAAAAATATCCCACTGCATTTATCTATCATTGAACTTATAAGAAAGGACTAAGAAAGGACTAAGGTATGTACTAGTTTATAAATGCCTTAGCCCAGTGCTTAATGATACCCTTGTCTCTAAAACTGCTCATGAAGACACACTTGTGTTTCACATGTAGGCGAGGAAGGTGGAAGACCGGGGACAAGTAGACTTTGAAGATGAAATCAAGGAACATTTCAAGATGGTCTACGTCCCGAACTGGTTCTCTGTGGACCTCAAAACTGGGGTAAGTGGGTACTTGAAGAAAGGTTTTTGGACTGATGTCGGCCACTGTCAGCCCGCGCACAGCTGTGCGCGGGCTGACAGTGGCCGACGTCAGTCTGATGGCCTTTTGCATACTGACCTTTTTTAAACTTTGTAAGCTGTCACAAGTTACCTTTGTCTCTTCAGAGCTCCTACTCCCACGCTGCTTACCCAGTCAACCCCAGTGTGCGCACTTGGGCCCGTCAGTTGTGGGACAAAAGCAGGCAGTGCATTCAGATGCATTTTGTGAAATGTAACAGCAAGATTTTGCATACATTTTGCAAGTGCACAACTTTCCAAAACTTGTGTTAACACTGACATTCAAGATTCAAGTATTTTTTGTCCTAAAGGGATATCCTTGTTACAGCTCAAAGCTGATATAAAAAAAAATGATGTAAACGGATTAGTAAATAATATTATCATTAAAATGTTGAACAGAAGTAAGACCGATACAAAATGTAATCACTGCACGCATCATATTCTGACTATGTATTATGTAAAACACGTAAGCCAATTAATATAAGTATCACATTAAGTATCATAATTATTACACCTCTGCATGACAATTATTTATGTGGTTATCGCAGTAGCAGTTGTAAACTAGTATGATGGTATTGGGGCGGTCCTTGGCACAGTGGTAAAGGTGCCTGCCACCAGTGCTAAAGGTGCAGGGTTCGATACCGGGTT
This sequence comes from Semisulcospira habei, assembly GCA_036245525.1. Lineage (NCBI taxonomy): Eukaryota > Metazoa > Mollusca > Gastropoda > Semisulcospiridae > Semisulcospira > Semisulcospira habei. The sequence goes on along the minus strand of BTPG01000001.1, from coordinate 170,705,451 downwards.
CCGGCGTCAGACTTTTCTCCTCTAGTAAGTGTCACTGTTAATTAGGGCGGACCGTCTGGGGTTCTTTCTCTGGGTACTCCAGCTCTTCCTCCCCCTCCACTTTGATACCAGTTTTAGGCCACTTTATAAATTTAAAATACAAGTGATCAGAATTTCCGAAACCTCGGTAGCTGAGCTGACCCTTCGCACCACGTGAACCATCCTATGTCTGTCTTGTACTATGTTTGTCTTCAGAGTGAATGCGTGTGTGTCATGTGAGCATGCGTGTTGGGTTCAGTTCGCGGCACTTTGAGGCGATTTGCAGAATTGGTTAAAGCGCCTGTATAATAAGCAGTATTATTATTATTATTCTTACTGGCCATACATAATGTAGGCTATTGCATAAGAATAAAACATAAAATGTCACTAAAATGTATTCATGTAACCCCACACACAAACATTTGTGCGCACACACACACACACGCATGCACTTATTGCATTTTATTTTTTCCGAACAGTATGCTGGTTTTCTGCACCCCCTTTTTGATTCCAGCACACTGACAACATCATTTGATTTCAGCTGTTGACCATTCACTTGGACGACTCTGACTGTTTTGCTGCGTGGATGTCCACAAGAGACCTTGGCCTTGACATTCCCCCAGAAGCCCCGGAAACCAAAAGTACGTTTTCTTTTCTACGGTCTGGTAGCTCGTACACATCAGCGATCAGCCTTGGTATGTCTCAGTTCCTGGCAGCCATGCAGTCAGATTGTGTTAGTTATATTCATGTGTCTGTTTATGTGTTGCTGAATTTACTTAGGACTATGAAAAAAGTATTCGGCTTGCAAAAGGTCTGACTGCCGACGTCAGCTTTCGTTGGCCCGTGCTCTGCGCTGGCCAGCGAAGACTGATGTCGACCAGAGGGCCTATTCTCACTGGCATTCACTTGAGAGCAACAAACCTGTATGTGTTATATCCAATTTTGTGATTTTCTTGTGCACTCAATACAGAGAATTACCTGTATTTTTTATTTTTCACAGCTATCTTGAGAATAAGGAATGTTGATTCTTGGCTCTTTTGTAACAGCAAAGTGATTCTTAGAACTGAGCTGTAGGTAAATCCCTAGTGCAGTTACAGTTCCTCTGTCTTTTATATGAATGTTATGTAATTATTCGCCATCCACCCCCTTCCCCTGTGTGCCAGTAATAATACACACCATACATCTGATTGTGCTTTGCAGCAAACATAGGAACTACATTACTGCAGGCGTTGTTGGAGCACTGGCCCAAAGCACAGATAGAAGACGTGCAAGGTGAGACTCCATTAGCATGTTTGTGGATAAAAGTTGGCTGCCGAAAATCAGGCATCCCTGAAATTGAAAGTAGCCAATTTTAAGGAATTCCTGCAAGTTGAGCATTTTGAGACACATTTATTCTTCACGGACAATTTATCTCTCCTCAGGGAGCAGTGAGTTTCTTCTTATTACTTATCAAAATTAAATTCCTTGACTGCTTTGAAAAAATGAACACCACTCAACTGCAGGAGGTATAGATCCTCATAAGCCCCCACAATTATGGGGACTCATGAGGAAATATACCTCTTGCTGAAACCACTTTACACAAGTTTATAAAAATATAACTTTACAACTTTTCACATGTAATTATTTTTAGTTGTTTAGTCTTGGTCCATTCTTTTATTGTGTGTACTGGTGAGTGTAGGTGTGCGTGTGTGTGTGTATACATGTATGTGAGTGGGGGGAGGGGGGGGGTGCAGATTGACGTGAACATGTAACTTTTTATTCTTGTCTCTATTATGTATGTTATACCGCTGCGCCAAAATTTCCCCTCGGGACAATAAAGTATTACATGTATTGTCCTGTCCTGTCCTGTCTTGTCTTGTCTTGTCTTGTCTTGTATGTTCCTCTGGCAGCTGGAGATCTTTGTCATTAAATTTACAGATTTAAGAAAACAACCCTCTGCCACTGACAAATTGTTCAACTTTACTCAGAATTGTTTACTGGTAAATCTGTAAGGTTTCTCATGAGGGTGTGCTCCCTGAGCTGCCGCAGAGGCACTGCCCCTTGACATTGTGTGCAGCTTTTCTTGAAAATTAGCATTACCAACTTTCAGGCATGCAGATGTGTGCAATGTCTGTTGCCTATGTGACATGAATATACTTGTTTTTTTTATGTCCTATCTCATGTTGTTTTCAAACAAGACGATTTATGGATTTTTTTAAAAAAAATATTGCTTTTGTTTTTGTTCCTTTCAGATGTTGATATGCAGGAGCGTTCACCACAGAATCCCTTGTTTAGTGTTCCTGGGCACACACCTGTTATTTTTAGGTCAGTTTGTGTGCGTGTGTGCATGAACTCACAAAGCATGTTACACGCGGGATCAGCCAACTTCAAATTCAAATTTAACTCGATGGTACATTTTAGTATCATAATATTAGTAATTTACCAAAATGTATGTACAGTGGAGTCCGCTTAACACGAATTTCTGGGGACACAGAAAATCACTTCGTGTTAAACGTATTTCGTGTTAACCAATATGGCCTCAAAATTGATCACGGCCCTCAAGGAGAAAGTGTGTAAGAGATGTGTGCGTGAATGAGTACGAGGTTAAAAGTGCACATTATCGTACGGGTCGTACTTTATATGCATACCTTCAGCTCACTAGGAAAACACAAGGAAACATGTTCATCTTGCGTATTTAATGTAAAATCCATCAGGTAAAATCCATAGTAAGTTACAATCCATCAGGTAAAAGCAACACAGGCTGAAGTACAATCCCGCATCGGTAAAAGGGTTGTGTTGGTACACAAATGATGCAAACAAGATGAATACAGTTCAGAAACGCTAGCCAATGAGAAGACAGATTACAACAACCGAAGGCTATTCAACCAATTACAGACTAGAGTTCGCTCTGATCTTACTTACTTACTTACGCCTGTCACCCCTACCCGGGTATAGGCCGTCGACGAGAGACCTCCAGCAACTCCTGTCCTGTGCTTCTCCTTCGATTCTACTCCAGGTGGTTCCCAGTCTCTTGATGTCTGCTTGGAGGTCTCGACGCCAGGAGTTTCTCGGCCTACCTCTTTTCCTCTTTCCCTGGGGATTCCATGACAATGCCTGCCTAGTGATACTGGATCGCTCTGATCTGTTGTGTACTAAAGTGCGAGTGGGACACGTGAATTGGTTTTCGGTGAATGGAATCTGTGTTCATGTTAAACAGGTGAATAATAGTGAAATTGCCCTGGTTGGGAACCGAAACCAGCTTCGTGTAAAGCGAAATTTCGTGTTAAGCATTTCGTGTTATTAGTGAAATTTTAATACAGAATAAGAAGGCCGTCGGCCGGGAACGCAAAAACGGTTCGTGTTAACCAGAAATTCGTGTAAAGCGAGTATCCTTGTATTTGTTATAAGCAAAGTAATTTATGTGGCAAAACATCCTCAAAAGCCTTATCGATGGCATTACTATATGGAAGGTACACTTAGCTTACCGATTTCAGTCTAAGAACCCTTTGTGTGTACCTACACAATAAGGGAAGCAACTCTAGGGAGTTGTAACCAAGAACCATGGGTAGCCTCCCTTCCCTCCATAAGGCCACGCGAGCAGTGGTGCCACTCCAGTCTTACGCTTAGCTTCCTGTGAGCATGGTTTACCGCTTCAGCCTTCTGGCTTGGTTTGGATAGCGTTCTACAGCTACTATGCTTACAAGCTTGTTTCTAATGGCTAAGAAGGTGGTGAGGTAAGACCTCGGGTTATGCCTACGAAAGGGCTGTCTTGATTTTACAGCCGACGATGGCATCTCCCATGTGATTTTGGCGAATTTTTGTGACTCGACCGTACTTAGTTCTCAAAGAGTGTTCGTGAGTTCTTCACAGGGCCTTTCGTTTGCGGCCCCGGGCAGTTGCATTTCACGGGGTTGTGCTTTTGGTTACAGGGCACACTTATGTACCGGTAGAGGTGTGGGCTTTCAGTGGCCAGTGACTCACGCCCTCTGTGTCTTCTTGCTCCGGCGGCTTCTCCTCCCTGGCGAGGAGTGCACCTCCTGGAAGCAGCGGAAGGGGGCCCAGCTTGGGGATTGTGCGGTGGCCCTTGGAGACTGGCTCTTGGTGCCCCGCGGCAGCCAGGTCCCCCGTTCACTCATGGGCCTCTCCTTCTTGGCGGCGCTCCGCCTCATGACGCTGTTCCCCTAGCTTCCGGGACAACAGGCTGGTGATGGCAGCCCCGCTCCCCATGACGTATCTGGTGAGGACCAGCAGCCTGACTTTCACCCTAGCGCTTACTCTCCTCATCACGCACGGGTGAGGACTACCGGAGGATTTGCCCCAGGGCTTCTGTTTTCACAACAGGTTAAAGGGTCTGTAGACCCCCAGGTATAAATTTTAGAGGGTACACAGACCCCCATCTGAGCATAATAGAGGGCCTGCAAATTTATTTAAGAAAATCTGCATCATCTGTATGTTTTTTGTTTTTTTTTAAATAAATTAACTCGTTTTACTCTCTCCTCTTTAAATTTGTTGTGACTGTGTGTGTCTTTTCTATGATACTGATTTTTTAACTGTTGAGCTATCATGCACAAGCCTGTCTCCCTCTCCGTCTCTCTCTCACACAGAAAAACACATATGTATTTATCTGTATGATCATTTGATAATGTATTGAAGCAGAAAATATATCCTTTTCTGATGAATGCAGATTGGCAACCAAAGTCTGACTTGTCTAAACTCTCTCTCTCTCTCTTTGTGCGTGTCCATGTGTGTGTGTGAACTAATGTACTTAAAAGTTGGTCTCTCTCTCTCTCTCTGTGTGTGTGTGTGTCCATGTGTGTGTGTGAACTAATGTACTTAAAAGTTGGTTTCAACCCATTTAACCCAAAAGGCGTAGGGGACGTAGCTTAGTGGACAAGACATTGCGCTGGCAGTCGTAAGATCCAGGGTTCGACTCCCCTGGCGGGCAGGAATGGGATGTGGACTTTTCCTCATTCCCATCGAGTCAAATTTACGTACAGACTCGGCTTACGGTTGCCTGTCTTGCCTTCGTGTGTACAGCACGCATAAGCATCAAGTGCACACATTAAAAATCCATTACCACTATTCAAAAAGAGAAGGCCCAGTAGGGCCGGTGGAATGGAAACAGAAATATATCACATGCACCGAAGTTAATAGCAGGGTGGAGGTTTGCACATACAGTAGCGCTTAGTAGCAATAGGCTTTCAAAGCTTCTGATTCCATCCCTACGGCGCCTTGAGCATCTTTAAATAGATGGATGTGTGCGCCTCGGAGACACCATACCATACCATACCATCATGTATTTCTCAAATTTTAGAGCTTTTGCCTAATACCTGTGTACCAGAAGATGGATCGACCACGATTAAAAAAAAAAACCGACAAACTTATTTCTGTTCAAATTTCTGGACTTGGTTTTTTAGTTCACCTCCATGCGCATGTCATCCGTGTGCTGGCTTTAGCCATGGAAATACACGCAGCCATGAACTCTGAACTGAAAACTGCGAGTCGCAGCGGTGGTGCCCCACACGGCTCAAGGGTATCATTTCTGGTACTATCGCTTGTCCATGGAGATGGCGGTGTCGAAGTGCAACTTTCTTGTAAGCGATTATCATGTCTAGACGATGCCGGATTGAAGAAACTGAAACATTCCAGCTTCCTTTGCTTAGTTCTCCGCCATTTACAACTTAGTTCAAGATCGAAAGTGAAATGCATGATGCGGTATCCCATAATATTATGAATGGTGACGTCACAGCAAGACTGTCACCTACCTCTGTTAGGTTACTGACGGACGCACGGTGGCGCAAGGATGATGCGTCTCGGACGCAGATGCACTGAATTTTAGTGCGTCTGACTACCCCTTAGTTACATTTTCAGTACGTGATTTTGCTTTTTAAGACGCACAGACACACTAAAACAGAAGCCCTGCGCCCTTTGCTCTTGCAACCAACGAGCGAGCACTCAGGTGAGCGCTAGAGAATAGCATAGACAGCAGGAACACCGCCGCATTCATAGCTTCACAAGGGGTTCCTCGCTCTGCCTGCGCCTCACCTTTACCCCTCTCGCGGGTCCTCGGTTCATTCATCCTTATGCCACTGGACCCTGCCAGCCACTCCCGGCCTCGCCTGTGGCCTCTGATTACGAGGTGGACGCCCTCTGTATTCGCCAGAGGACTCTGTTTCGGCCCTGATCTATCTTGACGGTCTTCCCGCCTCTTCCCCCGCAGCCCATCCCCTATGTCCACGCCCGACACCACTTGGGCGCGCAGACTATTGTTCCTTGGAGGAGTCCTCGTGTCTTATCGCTGAAGTTTGCCACCGCGGGTGTATACACCATCCCCACCCCTCAGGGGTCAAAATCTTCTGCTTTTCCGAGGATATCAGCATTAATTTTAAAAAATCCGCTTTAAAAAAAAAAAAGGCAATTCCGCGTGGAAACAAAAAATGAAAAAATTCTGAAACAGTCATGGTTCTTAAATGGCGCAGGTCCACAAGGTTAACTTTTGGTAAACTTCGTTTTTCCAAGATGGCGTCTGGTGACGCAGCTCACATTGTTGCTTGCGGCTAAACTTTTAATGAAACGGGAGTGAGAAAGAAATGGAGATGGGAGTGGTGCGAAAAATTGGTGACAGTTAAGTCCAACCTGACATGTTTGAACGGATACGAGAGCACATTCGGAAGTCAAGCTCAGCTGGAATTGCTGGATGTGAGCTTTGCCCCGCCAACATTATGTACCATTGCCCCCCCCCCCCCCCCCCCCCCCCCCCCCCGATTTTTCGTCTGCCGGAATCAAAGACTCGCGCTCTCCCCCCCCCCCCCCCCCCAGCAGTTTGATTTTTTCAGGCCCCGGAAGCAAGGTCTACTTTCATCTTTTTTCCCCAGCGCCTGTTTTGACCCCTGACCCCTGTTGAGGAAGGCCTCAGCCTCGTTGGAGCTCCTGTTCCGGATGGTACGCGGGTCACTCCTAATCTTCATCTGCCCCTTCCGGTCTTGGAAGGGTCAACGGCATGCCGCGGCGGGGGTGCAGGCAGTAGGCAAGCTGCTGGTTCGAGGGCGACAGCGCCGCAACCTTGTTCCGCTATTTCCTGGTTGGCACGGACTTCCTGGTTCTGACGAGCTTACGGCCATCCCACGTTGATCACTCTGGTTCTCGTTTGATCTCCGAAGTTTAAGCAACTTTTGGGCGCGGTTGACGCTTGGTGGGGCGTCCACCTGGGAACAACTGGTGCTGTTGAAGAGTGGGGAGAACTTGTGGGAAGGCGTTCGGGTGTACCACGCTTGCGTGATATCCTCCCTTTGGCGGTGACGGCGAGTCCCACGGCTCCACACCTCGACTAATGCCTTTGTGGTAGAAGAAGAAGTAAGAGAAGAAGAGAATACCGCCTTAGAGGTAGGAGCCCTCCTCTGTCCCCAGGCCTTTTACAGCCGCCTCTCAGTGGGCCAAGTGAGTGGCGACCAGTCATAGATCTCTCAGCGGTGATCAGGTTCATTGTTGCACCCCCCTCCTTCCACTTCGAAACAGCAAGAACAGGAGAGCGTTCTACTGCTGGAGGTTGATGCACTCTTGGGTCGGGTGCCAGATCTTCGAGACAAGCACTTCGACTGGCTGGAGTTGGAGACCGGCTGGCTAGGGCTCTTCAACCAGGAGTCGCGTCACCTCGGCCAGGAGGCATTGTGGAGGCGATCGGATCATGTCCGACAACGTGACAGTTGCGGCCCACCCTGACGCAAGGCGGTCCGTTCCTTCCGTCCCTGCAGGCTCCTGTTCCAGGTTCTCCTGTGGGACAGAGATCGTTGCATTTCACTTCAGGCGCGGTGCATCATGGGTTACCTGAATGTTCTCGCGGGCTACCTCCCTCCGCAGGATCAGCTCCTCTCCGAGTGGTCCAGACGTTTCCGATTGATCTGTGCGAACTAGGAGACGCTGATCCTCGGCCTTTCACAACCAGAGGCACTGCAGTAGGTTGGTGGCCATGGAAGTCGGACTCCGCTAAGGAATGTATATGACTCACCTGCCGAATCTACCAGCCCAGAGATGGGTGGCACTGGAGCATCAGACCTATTACCAGACCGTCGAGGCAACAGCCTTCCAAAAGCAATCAGGCTCGCAATGGACCAGGGCGCTCCTGCTCTTGTTCACCATCCCGGCCCCCCTTGGGCTGAAATGCAGCAGGCGGTCGTTCCCCAGTGCTGGTGCCCAAGGCCTGGGCCGTGGTCACGCTTCCTTCACCTGGAAGGGCCTCGTGGCCTGCGCTTACCCTCCCTCTGTGCTGGTGCCCAAGGTCCTGCTGACGCTCAAGGGAGGCAGCACGGGCCGACTTCTCGTGGCCCCGTTCGTTGGAACAGGAGATTGACAACCGACCTCTTGACCTGCTTCGCGGAACTGCCTCTCGGGCTTCCCACGCCTTGGGCTATGCTCAGGCAGCCCAGATAGACTCTCTTCTTCTCTTGCACATCCTGTGCACCCTTTGGAGCTCCGTTACCTGTGCTTGGCCTTCTGCAGAGGGATGTAACCAGTTCCGAGCTCTCTCCTCCGTCTCTCCTCCTCAGCCCCTAGGCCTTATGAGGTTCATGGATACGGTAGTCGTGAAGGCCAGGCAGGCTTCCTCAAGCCTTAGGTCCAAGGAGCTGGACGACCTGCTTCCTGAGAACCAGGACGCGACCTCACTAAAAATGGACAGGAATGCGCTACTGGCGCTCCTTCGTCAGCTCGGTTTCCTGGACGACTTGGGAAGTCAGATCTCGCTCCATCTCACAGGTTCCTCCACATCGGCATGGTCTCCATGACCGACCTCAAGAGGGTGCGAATACCGGAGGCCTGGATCTGGGAGTTGGCGGACCTCGCCCACCGTGTCCCTCGTAGAGGCAGTTCTGGCCAGGACCTGGTTGTCCCTGGGTCTCCTGAATGCAGCTGTCACCCCTCGGAGTCTCTTCTTGCACCCGCCCAGCTGTTTCTGCTGCTCCCGGGACCCGGCCATGCACTCGGCGCCGGACCGGTAGACGCTCAACCCTACGCCCGCCCCCGCGCGGCCAAGCCCTGAGACACGGCATCCACCCATCCCCACTCGACCAAGCCCCCCAGGCTTTCACAGACGCGCGACAGCGGACATTGTGAGGCCTTCTTCCTGCCGGTTGCAGAAGTCAGTCTCTTGTGGCCCCCTGGTTGGGGTGGCTGAGACAGCATTCCATCTCGCATAGCTCTTCGGTTGTGGTGGCTGAAACGCAGCACTCAGTCTCTCATGGCTCCCCGGTGGTGGTGGTTGAGACCTTGCCCGGCGCTTCGCGGAGACTCCCACAGGCAGACGCTCAACGGGGATTCCTGCCTGCAGCCCTTTTCAGCGTGCGGCGGAGCCCGCTTAGCGCTGATGCCTGGGCAGGATGGTACAGGTGCGCACCTTCGCCTTCTCGTCAGTCGCCCTCAAGTTGTGCATGTCCGGGGTTAGTGACAGTCCCACGACAGACAAGAACCAGGTCTTCACAGGCGCGCTAGATTTTGTGGCACCTTCTTCCGGCCAGGCGCAGCAACCAGTCTCATATGGCCCCCCGCTAGTGGTGGCTGGGATACAGCAGGCAAGTGTGCATGGCCATACACTGCTGACGGACACAGCAGTCAGTCTCGCATGGTTGTGGTGGCTGAGACACATCATTCCGTCTCGCATGGCTCCCCGGTTGTGGTGGCTGAGACGCAGCAGTCGGTCTCTCGTGGCTCCCTGGTTGTGGTGGTTGAGACCTTGCCTGGCAGACGCTCGACGTAGATTCCTGCCAGCAGCCCCTCCAGCGCACGATGGAGCCCTCATCGCGCTGAAGCCTGCTCGGGACAGCGCGGGTAGGGACCTTCGCCTTCCCGTTAGTCTCAAAGAGACTCCAACTGCACGCCTGGTGGTTGTTTGGCAAGCCCTCGCAGCAAGAGGTTCTTGCATGCGTCAGTGACGGCGATCGCTGCCACTCGTAGACCATCCACCCGCAGGGTGTACGAGGGAAAGTGGCGGGTCCTATAGTCCTGGTGTGAGTCCTGTCTCCCACGGCACTGATCATGCCTCAGCTAGCTTCTGGGAGCAGCACTTGGCCCCTATCACCATCTGCAGCTGCCTCTCCATAATCACGGACACATCGGCGCTTGGGCCTGCCTAACCGGGAGCGCGCTAGGAACCCTCCGACCTGTTGGCTCACTTCGAGCCCCAGCGTCCAGTCTTGAGAGCATCAAACCTGTATGTATTATGCAGAACTTGGCCCCTATCGCCATCTACGGCTGCCTCTCCATGATCACGGACACTTATCGGCGCTTGGGCCTGCCTAACCTTGAGCGCGCTAGGAACCCTCCGACCTGTTGGCCCACTTCGAGCCCCAGTGTCCGGTCTCCCACTCAATGATGCCGAGATGGGGCCTCCAATGGGTTGTTTACCTGGTGGCACTCGGGAGAGTTTGAACTTCGTCCCTTCGCATGCCTAGTGGACATGACCAGGAGAAGCCCACTGCGGCCAGAGTGCGCAGGCTGCATGCGCTGTCTGTGGATCCTTCCTGCCTCCAGTTCAGGGTCTATGGTTCAGTTCAACTCCTGATCAGCCCATCCTTCTTGGCCAGGAAAAGACCCCCCTCGGCCGCGGCACAGGGGATAAGTCTCCGCCCACTCACAGAGTTGACCGGGTCCCAGAAGTCCCGACTGCAGGACCCGGTCTGAGCGCTGTAGGTATCTTTATGCAGAGTAAGGCCCATCAGGAGTCGCCGCTCTCGCCTCTTCCTGCCCTTGACTTCCGCCCAAACGAGATAGTCCGAGCGGCGATGGGCCATTCGCTCTGCATATGAGGATCACTCGGAGGGTGCTAAGAGACTGCGGATTCGGGCGCACGATGTCAGAGCTAGCGCCGCAAGTGTTGCCTGCGACCGCAACTGAGCAGTCAGACATTGAAGCGGCTGTTGGGTGGCGAGCAGAGTCCACCTTCGCCCGCTTCTAGCTCCGAGACCTCTCCCCAGCCAACCAGACGCCTGGCCCTTGTCGGAGACCTCTCGGCAGCGCAACACTCCCTCCCGGCGCCTTGGTCGCCGTAGGTCATGCTTAGCTGAAATCGGGAGGTTGCCCCTCGAGGGCTTCGCTGAGCTTCTTGCAGTGGCGGGGTTGTTGGGCGGCACCCTACTCTTTTTTTTGCTATTTTTCCATGTAGTAATGCCATCGGTAAGGGTTTTGAGGAAACAAATGTATTTTTTCTCTAAAATGTATTTTTTCGAAAAATACCGATGGCATTACTCAAATGGCCCTCCCACCTTGCCGCCAGTAAGCTAAGTGTAAGACTGGAGTGGCACCACTGCTCAAGTGGCCTTATACCCATGGTTCTTGGTTACAACTCCCTAGAGTTGCTTCCCTTGTTGTGTAGGTGCACACAAAGGATTCTTAGGCTGAAATCTGTAAGCTAAGTGTACCTTCCATATAGTAATGCCATCGGGAAGTATTTTTTGAAAAAATACATTTTAGAGAAAAAATGTTACGATAATTTTTGTAAATATCCAACCTCGGCATGCAAAAGGTCCAACAGCCGACGTCAGCCTTCGTTGGCCCGTGCACAGCACGAAGGCTGACATCAGCCAGAGGGTCTTTTCTCACTGGCATTCACTTAAGAGCATCAAACCTGTATGTATTATATCCATCCCATTATGAGATATTTTTGTGCACTTTAATGTTGACTCTAAAAAGCCTCTAGCCTCATGTACTTTCAATGTTATCTTTTTTGCAACCCCACCCGGGTCTGCCCTGGGGGACTTGGGTGGGGTTAGGTACTTTTTAGTTCCCAGGGTCACCCTGGTCAGCCCCACAGGGTGAGTTTTTCTCTCTATTTTGGGGCATGTGTTTCTGTCTACCCGAGGTCCATTCACCTGTATTTGCCTTTTTAAAACTCTCCCTACTGTCTGCACTGCCTGTAGCTCTTGATATTGGATGTGTGTTGCTAAATGGTCTTAGCTTTATTTAGGCCCCATGTGTTAGGTTTATTTAATGTATTTGACCGGCTGGCGACATACATTCAATGTTCTGTTTAGTTTGTTTTTTTTCACAAGCAGTGCAGGCACGTCCTGAGAAAGCCTTGTTGCTGTCGGGACGTTAAGCAATGTACAATCAATCAATCTTTTTTGCATGTGTGTTTGCAGTGAGGTCGGAGGTCGCACATTGTTCCGCCTCTTGTGTCGTGACGCAGGGGGCGAGACAGAGCAGATGATGTTGAATGAGACTGTGCCATCGTGGGTTGTGGATGTTGTTGTGCATGTAAGTCTGTTTAGCCTTCATATTTACCACTGCAATGTCTTGTTGTTCACGATGGTTTGATACCCATCACCAAACTGTTCTTGCACCACTCTTGAACTGCCATGGTTATTTGATCTCTGGAACTGATATTAACCCATAGCATCCTGAGGTTAAATTTTTAAAATTTGCTTATTGTCCTATGAAGGCTGCATTACAGATTAGAAAATAGATCAAGCATTTTATGTTCAAGGGTGGTGCCAGAATAGCTTGGCACCTCAGATGCCAAGCTACTCTGGCACCACCCTTGAACTATCATAGTTAAAATTATTTCAAGCAAAAGTGTATCGTGATGAAAAGGGTTAGTGGTCTTCAGAGGACATCTTGTGAATTTTGAGCACCAGGCTCAACGTGTTGATTACACATGCATTTGAGTTTAACCCCATCCCTGCCAAGAAAAAGTGAAGACGATCCATCTGCAAGAGACATAGATCCTCATGAGCCCCCGCAGTTGCGGGGGCTCATGAGGATCTATGCCTCTTGCTGAAACCATGTTCCTTGGACAGATGCGTAAAATTATAATGATTTCAAAAACAAAATCGGCATCCACTGGCAGTCAAGGGGATAAAAGAAAGTATTGCGTGTGAATTTTGAGTGTGTGGACTTCTGTTTTTGTCATGTGCAGAAAAACATGCCGAAGTTCACCAAGATCCCGTTCTTTCTACAACCTCACCCTAGCACTGGCATCAAACCCATTAAAAAGTAAGTAGTTACTGCATTTTTTTTTTTTTTTTTGGGGGGGGGGCCTTTGTTTGAGCTCTCTGTCATGCTGGACCATCTTTGAAATGACTGTAGTTCTCATGGTAACCCGCTTGGCACCTGGTTAGTCAAGTAGTTCCGCAGATTCATATTTTATCCATATTTTATTCATATTTATATTTTATCTCGATCCATTGATGATATGCGAGAACCAACAAAGTATGGCTATTTTGACCAAACATCTGGTCTTTGGAAATATTTTGACCAGACTGGCGTTTCACGCACATCGACTTTGGCACAAAGTCTGAGTGCGGCACACGTTATGGTGACTGTGAATTTGACTTTGAGTGTTAGATTTTTTTCACTCAGAGACTGTGCGGACAGATATGGATGGTATCCTTGACCCATTTAGCCCCGACGCCCCACAGCACAAGATGAGTCGACCATGATAATTCAAGGGTAGTGCCAGATTAGCTTGGCACAACCCTTGAATTATCATGGTCGATTCATCTCCTGCAACTGGCACATAGTCGTTAGGTGGCACATCCAAAATCTGAAAAATGCGCCCGTGGGGTTAAATGGGTTAACCCCTTCTGCATACAGCCACTATTGCTGTTCACAGTACCAGTGGCTGCATGTGCAAAGGGTTAACTCATTCAAACATCACTAGCTGTGAAAGCGTCAATGCTGTACGACACTTTCGCAGTTATTGATGCGGGGTGCTTTGTATTAGTTGAAGAGATTGTGGCTTAGTCAGGTTTGATCCTAACAAAACATTTTGGTTCATGTCACCCAGAGATCGGCTGTCAGCCAGTGACATGATCCAAGTCCGAAAGGTCGTCGAGCACGTGTACGAGAAGGTTCTGGGTCAGGGGTCGGACGCGGGGTCACAGGCTGCGGCCAGCAACACCAGTCAAGAGAAGGAGGCGGAGCCCAAGGACGAAGATCTGTCGTCGGTTGCGGAAGAGCGCGTTGAGTTGCTGTGTAGTGATCAGGTATGCCATACGTGTCTTAAGTGAGAAAACATGTGCTAGTCTGTGATTTTGGACTTTACAGCCTACTGCTTTTGTTTTGCTCACGTGCAACAGCAAAAGTGAGTCTGTGTAATGGGCTGTCATTTGATTCATCTGTCGTCCATGGTAAACTTAACCCTGAGGCTAAAAGCTTCAAATGTGTACACTGCCATTTGCAAGCTACATTATAGTACTTACAGATAAGGATATAGACCAATGCCTTTAGTTCAAGGGTAGTGCCAGAATAGCTTGGCGCCTAGAGGCGCCAAGCTATTCTGGCACTACCCTTGAACTATTTTAGTCAAACTTATTTCACACACTGGTGTATTCTGAATGATTGGCATTTTCTCAGAGACTATTCAAGCCACAGTCTTCAAACTGGCTGGAGGATACTTGTGACAAGAATTTTCTAAACAAACAAAATACAGGTCATTGACATTCTTGTTGTATCATTGTTATTCATACGTTTCTTTCCTGGGTGATTATTTTACGCCAACAGTGTTACATTTGCATGGTTCTTGGACTAACCATAGGCTCAACTGAACTGGTTCATGTTTTTCTAATAACATTTTTAAAAATGTATTTGTTGTGTCTGCTGAGATTACGTGAATAAAGATTTTTAGAGACATTTATTTGATTTTCCACAGGTTTTGGATCCAAACATGGACCTGCGAACGGTCCGCCATTTTATCTGGAAACAACCGGGGGACTTAACTCTGCACTATCGCCCGCTTTCCAAGAAAGACTTTCACAGTTTCTCCAAGTATTCAGCCATGAACGCGGGCGATTCTTAACTTGTGACTGTTTTCCGCGGATCAAGCTGTGTTCAGGCTCATGCTGTTACTCTGCCTCAAGGGCTGGCTGGTGATATTGTGAAACTCAACTGTGTGTCAGATGTGTGCTGGTCTGTGATTTTGGACCTTATGGCCTAGGGCCGTAAGATCCAAAATCACAGACCTGCACGCAACAAATGCTTTGCTCATGCAGATAATACTTTGAAATTTACAGACACTGTCCCAAGCAAGTTGCATGGCAGATGACATCGATATTGATGGGCTGGGTGGGGTTTAACCTGTTCAGCGTCAGTTGGCGCCGATTGAGTTTATACAGTCTTTGTTGATTCAACACCAAAGATGCTCTAGCTGTTTCAGGAGCATGGATTCAAAGTGGTGTCAGCAAGAGGCATAGATCCTAGTGAGCCCCAGCAAATGCGGGGGCTCATGGGGATCTATACCTCTTGCAGTTGGGTGGAGTTCAGATTTTCTCAGCACTGAACGGGCTAAGGTCCATGCCACAAGAATGAGAAGATATTGCCTTAGGGGGCAGGTTATGGGGAAACGGAGACAGCCATTGCATATAGAGGATGACCTGAATACTGGTCAGTTCGGGCGCACTGCAAGTGCAACTGCACAGCTTTGGTTCACTGGGAACTTTCAATGAATGTGCCTGTGGAAAAAGCTTGTCCTTTTTATTGATAATGTGTCAGCAAGTCCCTTAAACTCGTTCAGCCCGACGCACGTATTTCCCAAATTTTGGAGGCGTCATCTAACAACTATGCACCTGATGCAGGAGATGGATCTACCATGATAAGATAAGATAAGATAGTTTATTGCCATTTGTTTCCATGTAAAAAATAACAATAAAAACATTGGAATTTGTCTTGATGTCAGTTACTAAGACTAAAATAATACAGACACACAAACACATATGATTTTCATGCTAAATACTAAGCAAATACTGGTATTAAACACGGCGAATGGGCACGCCTCACTGATTCTGGCCAAGCTAATCTGGCACTACCCTTGAATTATCATGGTCGACCCATCTCCTGCTGTAGTGCATCAGGGCTGAATGGGTTAATGTTACCTTAGAAACGACCATGGTTCAGTCATTACAGTGTCAGGAGGTGGATTTCTTTGTTCAGCTGTATGTGTTATGCACATTGGCGTCCATGAATTTTGTCACAAGGCCCCGAAAGAATCATTGGCAGTTTTCTTTATATCACAGACACAACATGGTACGTAAAGTTGTAAGCACTTTCAGGTTAAGAGAAGCCCAGGGTAACTTCACAAGTTTTGAGGGCTGCATGTTTGACTTTGCATTCAGAAATGGGGTTTGGACTAGGAGGTACATTTATACAGAAAACGGAACGAGGAGGGTGGGAAGAGTAAGCTTGTGGGGGGGGGGGGGGGGGGTGGTTGGCAAGCAGAGGTTTGTGGCGGTCCGTGGCGCAGTGGTTAAGGCGCCTGCCACCAATGCCAAAGGTGCGCGGTTCGATACCGGGTTCCGGCGTTGGACGTTTCTCCTCTGGTAAGTGTCACCGTTAATTCGGGCTGACCGTCGGGGGTTCTTTCTCCGGGTACTCCGGTTCTTCCACCCCCCCCCCCCCCCCCCCCCCCACTTTGGTACCGGTCTCAGGCCACTTTACAAATTTCAAATACAAGCGATCAAAAATCTCTGTAACTTCAGTAGCTGACTGGCCCTTCGTTTGTCTTGTACTGTGTTTGTCTTAAATGGCGTAAATCCGTGTCTGTTTCGTGAGTGTGTGTGTTGGGTTTCAGGCGCGGCGCTTTGAGTCGATTTCCCCAAAATTGAGAAAAAGCGCCTATATAATAACGGTATTATTATTATTATTATTAGAGGTTTGAGTAAGAAGGGGGTGGGCTGCCATGCAGAGAGGCCAAGTAAGCTCATTGTATTATTTGTAATGATTTTACCTTGTTTGCAAGCTAGCGAATGAGATGCAGAGAGGATAAAAAAGGAAAGAGTATTCTTAAATCGGAGAAAGAATGCCATTTGTCATATTGTGTGCAGGTGGCTGGACGTGCACTTGTGTGTCTGTGTGCTTGTGTATGTTCGTGTGTGTGTGTTTGTACGTGCGCATGTGTACATGTATATGTGTGTGAGTGAGTGAGAAAGAATGTGTACACATGATAAGAAGAGAATGATGTGAAATGCATCAAGCATTGTGTTTTGCCAAGACTGCACTTTTTAACCCATATCACCCCACGGGCACATTTCCCAAATTTTGGAGGTGTGACCTAGTGACATTGTACCAGCTGTAGGAGATGGCTTGACCATGATAATTCAAGGGTATTGCCAGATGAGCTTGGCGCCTTCAGGCGCCAAGCTCATCTGGCAGTACCCTTGAATTATCGTGGTCAATCCGTCTCCTGCTGTGGGGTATTGGGGCTAAATGGGTTAATAGTGCACGAGTCAGCTTACGCCATCAGCAATCTGTGCGTCTTGGTGGCCCCTTCACAACAAACCTGTTCATTAGAAGGGGTGCATGTATGCTAGGATCCTAGGACTGTTTTTATCATTGTGGTTTGTATGTGCAGTTGTGGCATAATGTTGTCATGTTGATATTGTATGATGTTTGTGCATTGCAAGATGTGCTTTTTATATCACATGCTTCATTTTGAAGTGAAAAATACTGTTCAGAGTGGTTGTCAGCAATTTATGTGGAATACTAACTGACCGAACGTGCGCGGTGTGTGGTATAGTGCTTGTGTTTTCACTCAAACGTATAAACATTTCAAAATAATATTGTTGGTCAGTAATTTACACAGGATACTAATTGAACAAACTTGCATGTGCAGTGAGCAGTCATTTCAACTTGGAGGTAAATATTTCAATCATAAGGACATGACGATCGAGCTTTTACTGAATGCAAATACTGCTGCAACGCCGTGTACACAACCGGCCACCATGAAAACTCAATACTGGTATTGTCAGACCCCTATGGTGTCAAAATGCAGTCAGCTTATCTTAAAAGAAGGTCGGATTAACAACTGTCGGATATAACGACACTTTCCAAAGGTCCGTGTGTGTCACTTACAACAACCCTTCGGATACAAGAAGTACCAACGAGAAAGAACACGTTAGAAAGACGGTACAACAAATTATATTTCGGGTAATACCTTGTCAAATAGACAAAAACAAACTAGAGATAGCGCTACTTATCTCAAGGCGAAGATGTGCAATCGCCTTCGGATACAGCAACAAGAAAAATTGGGCACCCTGGCAGTATGCTGTATCCGAGGTTTCCTGCATTTTTAGAATGCTTGTCTGTAATGTGGGTAGAATACTTCCCAAGCCTGCGTTGTCTGCGAGGATGACTGCTTATGGGGGGGATCTCTGCCTCTTCCAGATGAGTTCGTTGCTAGACTGAATAACCAAGTATGAGAGAGAAAAAGCACAGGTGTGAAAAAAGTGTAAGACAGTTAACCCTTTTAGCCCCAGATCCCTACAGCAGGAGATGGCTTGACCATGATAATTCAACGGTAGTGCCAGATTAGCTTGGCGCCTGAAGGCGCTAAGCTAATCTGGCACTACCCTTGAATTATCATGGTCAAGCCATCCCCCGCAACTGGTACATAGTTGTTAGGCAACACCTCCAAAATTTGAGAAATGGGACCTTGGGGCTAAAAGGGTTAATTTTGGGAGTTGTCAGGGCAGACTCCGTTACAGTTCAGGTGGCAGATCGATCATGGCCGCTCAGGTCTGGTGCCAGAACAGTTTGACACCCAAAAGTTGAAATGCCCAAATTTGTGGGGTTTTTTTTTTCCTCTGAAGACTGAATTATGTTTAGGATACATAGATCGACCATGATAGTTTAAGGGTGGTGCCAGAATATCTTGACACCCACGAGTCAAAATTTCCAAATTTGTGATTTTATTGGAAAAGCTAAAATTACATTTAGGATGTAGATCGACCATGATAGTTCAAGGACGGAGGCAGAATAAATTGGCGCCTAGAGGCACCAAGCTATTCTGGCACCACCCTTGAACTGTCATGGTCGATCCACATTTTGATGTCAGGCTGAATGTATTTGAAATGGTTTTTGTGAAATCTCTGTATAAAGAGAGATTTGGTGGTTGTGTGTATAATTCAAAATGTGATCTTTCTGTTTGATGTAGATGAATGTGTACGTCTTGATCTGTATCATGATAATATGTTAATAACAATTTGAAAAAGACAATTTGTGCTGAATGGGTTAATACGTTTTTGGTTGGTTGTTTGGCTGGCAGCCTCCTGACAGGTTGGTTGGTTAGTTGGCTGGCTGACTGATTGATTGATATTTTTGATGTGATTGTGTGTGTGCCCACCCCTCCTTTGATGATATTTTGGCGAGAGGCGAGAGTGTTGACGTATAGACACACACATACACACCTTCCTGTCCACCTTAATCCTCCCCCCCCCTCCCCCCCTCATGAGGATCTATGCCTCTTGGAGATGTCGGAGCGTTGTCTGTTCTTATTGTACAAGTTGGTTATCCGTGGTGATTTCACTCTCGTTAGTTGTTGGGAGTTGTTCGTTGCAAACTTGACCTCTTTAGAGAGAGGCGCCAGCCAAGCCGATCGCTACTGCCGGACCACACTTGAGCTGTCATGACCAATCGATTGACAGCAATATGCGTGAATTGTTTGGCGGACTAGAGCCAGATTGTCAGTTGTGTGGAATCATGTACCACTTACCATTACGCATAAATCTGAAGACACATTTCAGCACCAGTTGTGTTTGTTTTGCCTTGTCGACACACCTTACTTACTTACTTACGCCTGTAACCCCTACCCGGATATAGGCCGTCGACGAGAGACCTCCAGCGACTCCTGTCCTGTGCTTCTCCTTCGATTTTACTCCAGGTGGTTCCCAGTCTCTTGATGTCTGCTTGGAGGACTCGACGCCAGGAGTTTCTCGGCCTACCTCTTTTCCTCTTTCCCTGGGGGTTCATGACAATGCCTGCCTAGTGATACTGGACGCTGGCTTTCTCAGACCGTGACCAATCCATCCCCATCTTCTTCGCCCAATTTCATTCTCTGCTGTTATCTGCTCTGTTCTCTCCCAGAGTCTGACGTTGCTGATCTTCTCTGGCCAGTGGATTTTCAAAATTCTTCTAAGGCAACTGTTTATGAAGATCTGTACTCTGTTGACTGTGGTTTTTGTCAATCTCCAAGTCTCTGCTCCATATAGGAGAACTGCTTTTACGTTGGAGTTGAAAATCCGGACTTTGGTGTGTTGTGACAGCTCTCTGGAACTCCACACTTTTTTCAAATGAAGAAAGGCTGCTCTGGCTTTACCGATTTGTGCTCTGACATCTGCATCAGTGAGGCCTTTTTTTTTGTCTATGATGCTCCCGAGATAGGTGAAGGACTCCACCTCCTCCAACGGGGTGCCAGCAAGCAAGACTGGTTCTTCCCTGGTTGCGTTAAGCTTCATTGTCTTTGTTTTCTGTTTGTGAATGGTGAAGCCCACTTGGGACGAGATGTCAGCAAGCCTCGTGGTTTTTTCCTGCATTTGTTGATGAGTGTGGGACAGTAATGCCAAGTCGTCTGCAAAATCGAGGTCGTCAAGCTGTGTCCACAATGTCCACTGTATTCCACTTCGTCTGTGCTCTGTGGTCATCTTCATGACCCAGTCTATGGCCAGTAGGAAGAGGAACGGAGACAGCAGACACCCCTGCCTGACACCGGTTCTGAGCTGGAGCTCCCTGATGAACTGCCCTTCGTGGATCACGCGACATGTCATGCCATCGTAGCTGCTCTTGATCAGGCGGACGAGCTTTGTGGGTACACCGTAGTGTCGTAGGAGTTTCCACAGAGTCTCTCGGTCCACGCTGTCAAATGCTTTCTCGACACACCTAATGAACGGTAACAGCAGTTCGGTTGGACACGCAGCAAAAGCACACGCGTAATCGCACTATTTTTTTCTGCGCTGAAGTTAGCGTGCGAGTGTATTTTTAGCTGTTTCTCGCACTGAAAGCGTTGTATTTCTAGAACGGAGTGGAGTCATTGTCAGGTTACATGATATAAAGACGACGTGTGCTAAACTGGGTTGTCGTGTGTCTAAACGAACCCTAGCTAGACCTGTGTGTAGCTTTTCGTGACCGTCTGTTACAGAAGTGTGTCTGAACAGTTACGGCGGTAGTGGGCCTTTAACACATTTTACCCCAGGACCGAAATCCTCAAATTTTGAAATTGCCCTCCGAAGGTCCGTATTACAATTCTAGAGAGAGACCGAGCATGATAGTTCAAGGGTGGTGCCAGAATAGCTTGGCGCCTATGGGCGCCAAGCTATTCTGGCACCACCCTTGAACTATCATGCTCGACTCATGTCTTGCTGTGGTGTCTCAGGGCTGAATGAGTTAAAAACAAATATTTAGTGCCAACTGACCTAATTGGATTATGGAATAAGTTTACTGAACTCCTATTTGACGATTTGGCTGTACAGTCGTAATAATGTGGTGAAAAGACAAGAACATGTGCTGTACAGTCGTAATAATGTGGTGAAAAGACAAGAACATGCCATTTTCAATGCCCTAAAAGATCCCTGGCAGCATTTATCAATATCGAAGTCAAGCATGCAGACTTCATGTATGCCTCCGCTGTTTCAGGTTCG
Source organism: Semisulcospira habei (assembly GCA_036245525.1). Lineage (NCBI taxonomy): Eukaryota > Metazoa > Mollusca > Gastropoda > Semisulcospiridae > Semisulcospira > Semisulcospira habei. The sequence continues at coordinate 170,684,062 of BTPG01000001.1, read as the reverse complement.
AAAACTTGGCCAATTCACGTGAAATGGAACTTTCTTAAACTGGGCTTAATATGTCTGGGGCTCATTTAGGGATGTAAAATTAGTCATTTCATTAAAAAAAAAAAAATCCGAATGTTTACTACGACAAGACAGCAAATCTGACACATTGTTCTAGTTTCTTAAAAGTGAATCGTATTAGGTCAACTGTCACTGAATGATATTTGTTCCAAGATTGGTACAGTAAAGTGGTTCTTTGCGCAGATATTTGGCGAATAGACGTTGTGCGCTTCGCTGTCAAACGACCTGTAACAGTTGTGTTATATTGTGTATGCGGCCGTGACAAGTGCATATGTACTCTCGGCCTTCGTGGCACGACTTGGCCTACAGTCGTTAACCCTTTTAGCGCCATGGCCCGCTCATTTCCCGAATTTTGGAAGTGTTACTTAACGTCTACTTGCCACTTTCAGGAGGTGGATTGACCATAATAATTCAAGGGTAGTGCCAGATTAGCTTGGCGCCTTCAAGGGTTCATGTGTTTGTCGACCACTTCGTTCGTTTGTCCGTTTTCCCGTTCGTTCTTTCGCCCGTTTGTTGATTTGTTTGTGTGAATGCTTGTTTGTTTCTTTTTTTTTTTTTTTACAGGTGCGGTTCAGTGGTCCGGACAGCCCTCCCTCCCCCCCCCCACCTCCACCCCCCCTCCCCCTCCCCCCAAGGCTTAAACTTGTTTGAAATGCTATATCAAACTCCTTGTGTTCCGAGTCTGGACCCCTCCACACCTGCTTTTCGATATTTCGGCAGCTGGTGAGAAGGTGCAAGACTGAGGTCCTCACAAACGCCTGGCGCGTCTAGCACCCCCCCCCCCTTTCCCCCCCCCCCCTCCTCATTTCCGCTGTTTGATTTTTTCCGCCACTGGGCCACTGGGAGAAGCATGATCTGGTGTCGGTGTCGGGAGGCCTTTTGTGTCGGGTTGAAGGTCCCAAACGAAAAGTTGGAAATTCCCCCGGGGCGGTAACTAATCCGCCCCCGCTTTTTTTCTCCCTTTCTTTTACCCATTTAACCCCACGGCCTCATTTCCCAAATTGTGGGGGTGTTACGTGACTAATGACTATGTACCAGTTGCAGGAGAAGGATGTACCATGATAATTCAAGGGTAGTAACAGATTAGCTTGGCGCCTGTAGGCGCCAAGCTAATCTGGCACTACCTTGGAAGTGTCATGGTCAATCTATCTCCTGCTAACGAGCGTCACGGCTAAATGGGTTAAGATGGTTGTTCTTCACACTGAACAGGCATGCTGGATGATCGGTGAGAAATCGACCGTCTCTGCAACCCACAAAGTTTGCTGTTTTCTACTAGCCGTGTTACAGAGGAGGTCGTTTTCTCGCCGACCATCCAGTGCCTGTGGCCTTCCTGGCTGGTTAGTTCGGGGTTTAACGTCCACGGCACCGAAGTGATAATGGACGGCCTTGACGGGCGGGTTATGGGGGACAGGGAAATCTATTGCCGCCTATGGAGTACGACCTGAACACTGATCAACTCGGGCGCACTCCACTGAACTGTGCCACTTTGATTTACCAGGACCTTTCAACGACATGCTATTGAACAAGCCCGTCTTTTCCTCCTGGATTGCGAGTCCAGCTACCGGGGCCGGGATGGGGATTCGAACCCACGACCCGGCGACTGATTCACTTCGCTCTCCTGCTCCAACGCTTAACCGCCTGAGCTCTTTCGGACTCTGCTTCCTGGCTGCCCACGGGCTTCATTTTGAGCAGTGACCGTTCTGTCCTCGCCGCACAGTGGTGCCTTTCCCTTGACAAGACGAGGTCACAGTTTATCGCTGAACCGACAAAACCCAACTGTCTTTGCAGAGGGCGTAGACAGACACGCTTTCAGAAGCCACTGTAGCGTAGAGCTGTTGGCAGCGAGACTTCATATATATCTGTTTCAGTCAGAACGAGTTGGTTACGAGGGTTGGGTTTGCGATTTGTATCACTGGCGTTGACAATACAATTATGCACCTCTGACAGCATAATAGTCACGCCACACTATTTTTGGGAGCGGAGATTACGGGCAGTCTCAGTGTGAAATTAGATACCGTTTACCGCAATGGCATAGATTCTCATGAGACCCTGCGGCCTACGGCCGCAGGGACTCATGAGAATCTATGCCATTGCAGATGAAAGGCGTTTGGGTGATAGCTTGTCCAGGAGTGGGCCAAACTCGATGTGCGAAATGGGAACTGAGAATCTACTTCCCGGTTGGGTTCGGCTACGTCACAAACCAGTATGTTACAGTCAGTACAGTCGAACAAAGTAAGTCCGGCTGCCGTTTGGACAAGAATGCTCCAGTGCTTACCCTGCTAGCTATTTGACAAGTCAGTGTATGCAGACAACTTTCTGTGTGACGAAACTACAGGCTGTAACTAACTTCATTTTCTTCTTCAGGCTGTGGAAGTGTTAAACTTAACGTGAGGACGACTGTGAAGACTTGTAAGCTAATGTTATCATTCGTGCTGGTAGCTTAGGCTACACACTGTGTGACAGTGCGGTTCTTCAAACGTTCTATTAGTCTTCACAAACTGTGTATCAGCAGGTTGTTCAAATAGTTTAGGTGGGGCCTTCGAGATAGCACGAAGGGGCACAGCACTGATCAGTTTCGTGCGTGGAATTTCAAGTCTGTCGCGGCATATTCAGTCCTTACTATCAGATTACTGTAATAATGTGTTGAGCTACTGAAACACTGAAAAAACTTCTGGAGCACACAGCGTCGCGGCTTGCCGACAAAAGTCTCTATACAAGTTGAATGATTTTTGTTTTCAGGGCGGGTGCCGCAGTGCCTGGTGCCTTACGAGAGTTTGTTTCTCAAAAAATGTGACGGGACCTTTCGAGACTATTCACAACTTCGGACGGCTTTTGGATTTTGGTGTTTTACTGTGATGTGAGAATGCAGCCAAGCGTGTGTGTCGCCCTAGCGGTGCTGTTTGTGGCCCATCTTGTGACATTCTCAGGCTTACTGTGTCAGGTAAGTTATTACTCTGTCTCTGTGGTGCATTGTATCCGCCTGGTGTGTACGTATACGCCTCTCAGTATAGCGTATTACAGGTAGTTAATTAGCGAGGTTTCGTTTGCAACGAACGAGAGCGAAATCACGGCGGACAGAAACACTCCAGACAATCTCCAAGAGGCTAGGATCCTCATGTGCCCTGGGGAGGAGGGACGGAGGGGGTCAGTGTGTCTCACGTGTTACTTTCCAGCCTCCAAAACTGTATCAAAGAAGGGTCACCTAATTTATGTCTATATGAGAATCAACAGCTGTAAATATTGCTTTCATTCATTTAGGCCGCCGGCCGTATTTCCCAAATTCTGGAGGCGTCATCTAATGACTATGCACCAGTTGCAGGAGATGGATCGACCATGATAATTCAAGGGCAGTGCCAAATTAGCTTAGCGCCTGTCGGCGCCAAGCTAATCTGGCACTGCCCTTGAATTATCATGGTCGACCCATCTCCTGCTGTAGTGCGTCAGGGCTGAATGGGTTAAACTGTGACATTTCTTTTTCCCAAAATAGTTTACCTCTCAAAATTGTTGTTCTCCAATATTGAGGGGCCAGAGTGTGCTGTTCCCCTCCGCCCTCTACATTTTTCTAGCGGCCCCCCCCCCCCAGCCCCCCCCCCCCAGCCCCCCCCCCCACACACACACCCAGCGCTCCGCCCCCGCCCTGTTCCTACGCTATTGTATTGAGCAAATGTCCTCGGGCAGATGTCGATGATACTTTATCCGCGTGGCGGTACAACTGTCACTTCGTCGGCATGAGAAAAATTCTTGATCATACTTTTTTTTTAACGGCAAATCATGGGCTCAGTTGCATGACTGAATGAGCTTAGTGCTGCGCCAACCACCGGCCTAAGCAAGGTGCTCGGGATAGCGGGGTTAGTGTTGTGTCGCTATAGCGGAGCGCCTGGCTTAGTCCCGCCTGGTGCAGCACTAAGCAGGTGGGGGTGGGAGTGCGCTAAAATTATGATTCTTGACTGAATGGCGATTTTTTTCTGTTCTCGTGATTCGTGATTGTAATTTTTCTTCATCCGATCGTGGTTCGTGAAAGAAAGGGTCGTCGTGAAACGTGAAAGCCCAAAATAGATTTTCACGATCTGGTTCTAGTCCTGGTTCTAGTCACGCGTGAAACGTGAAAGTGCCTGCCAGAATGCAAATTCAGTCTACTGTCAGAAATCTCATAAACTCCCCTCCCCCCCCCCCCTTCTCAGTATCCCCCTCCCATTTCAGTGTGGGTGTTTTCGGCCAATGAAAAAGGTTTTAACAGCGGGAACTTATCTCTTTGTCGTCTCAGTCTTTCCGTTATTTTTTTATTTTATTTTATTTATTTTTTAATTTTTTTTATATTTTATTTTATTTTTATTTATTTATTTATTTATTTATTATTTTTAATTTTTTTGGGGGGTGGGGGGGGGGGGGGTGGGTGGGTGTGATTCGTGAATCGCAAAATAAATCGCCGTGAACCCATGATGGTACCTCTCATGCACCCCTCTAAGCCCATTCATGCACTAACTGAGCCCTAGTCCAATAGTCACCAGAACGCAGACGGTATCACAGAGCCGGGTTTGCGGGGTGCTGGCAACAGCTTGCGAGAATCGGTCCACAGATTTGGGAGCACCAGACACGCAGGGGCTGAGGTCATCCGTAGCAGCGGTCCCGCACACAGCGCCAGTTGCTGCCGGCGTGGTGCCGAGGACATGTTGTCCTCTGGGTACTACCCTTGAACTATTTTTAGTCAAAAGTTATTTCACACACTGGTGTATTCCGAACGATAAGGGTTAATTCAAGGCCAAAGAGCCCCAAGCCGCATTGCAAGGAATTGGCAACGGTAGGTGTTACGATTGTGGTTGTGTTTTCCTGTGAGAGCGTACATGTGTTTTTCCTAGGTAACGATATGTTGTTTATTTGAGCTATCACGGTTATGATTTCGTGCCTTTTTAGTAAGATTTTCTTTTGTTCGTGAGTAGAGCCGATTTCGTTTTGTTAAGTTTAGTCCGGAACGTTGTAGACAGGTCGCACTGTCTGGTGGCCTCGTAAGTGTCACGTCGGTTAGTTGACATCTGACATCGCTACATTTTCGCTACTTTTCCTGTGCGCGTGTAGTGAGCAGCTTTTATTTTGTTTGGTGAATGTTCTCGTACCTTTTAGAGCTATCATAGATCGGGATACCATACTTTTATGTGTCTTTATTATATGCTAGAATTTAGAGCTGAAGTGAGCAGCCGTGTTTTTGTAGCCTGATATATTGTTTCTGGAAAATTCATGTTAATGAGTTTCGGCTGCGCGTTTCGTTCTGGTTGTTTGAGTTCATGATTTCCGTAGAAGATTCTAGATTTTGATAGTGTATATAAGGAGGGCGCTGGGAAAGCCCGTGAGTACATTGTCTTGCTTTGTCAGTTGTAGAGAGATACGCAGTTTATTGCGAGAGACGCTGTGTATGAGAAACTTTGAGTCATAGTGAGGACATCGCAGAAGAGACTTTGTATTCAGTAGTTTGTGCATTTGAGAGTGCATTACTGTGTGGATATCGCATCGCTGAATTAAATATTGTTGGAACTGTTACTCCAGTTTTGTCTACATCCTTAAGCCACGGTTGACGGATTGCAGCTGATTGAGGTCTATTTTAAAGAACTCTACGTGTGTGTGTGTCTGGTGTGTTTATCATACTTCGACTACAACTCCACCACGTAACAGTGGGGTACAAAGTGAAGCCTGCAAGAGACATAGACCCATGTCTCGTGCAGGTGGATCTTGTTCAGTCAAAGTTTTCTCTGCAGGGAAGGGGTGACAATTTGGTCACGGGTCACACGGCGAAACTGAAGAGCAATAATTCTCTCATTACATTACACTGCACATTATTTTTATGACTTTGTTGTCGAGAACTTGTCAAGTGTTTCCTAATTCCCAGACGCGGCATTTTAACTCATTCAGCCCCGACGCACGTGTTCCCCAAAACTTTGGAGGCGTCATCTAACGTCTATGCACCTGTTGCAGGAGATGGGTCGACCATGATAATTCAAGGGTAGTGCCAGATTAGCTTGGCGCCGACAGGCGCCAAGCTAATCTGGCACTACCCTTGAATTATCATGGACGACCCATCTCCTGCTGTAGTGCGTAAGGGCTGAATGGGTTAATAAATCAGTGGCGTAGGAAACGCTATGACCAGGTGGCTTGGCCGGGCCTACCTGCAATTGCACGCGGCAGGGCCTGAGTACGCTTGGGCTCCAAATGTGTTACGAACGGCATCGTTATAATCGTAGAAATTTGTGTGTATGGTTTAATCGATGATAATCAACCGAATTTCGCATCCGACTTCGAAACAAACACGATACGATATTTTTTATTCGAAATTCATAAGAGCGATTTTTTTTTCCTCGGATGTCTGTTGTGTTTGGACTGAAAGTATGACGTAAATTTTCTCATCTGTGGTGGAAAGTATGACGTAATTTTTTTTCATCTGTGGCACTTTGTCCTGCCGTTCTGATCTTTTGGTCATATGATTCAGTTCAATCCTAAAGGAGAGAAAGTAGTTCCGTGGTGCCAGAGACGCTGTAGTTGTGTGGGTCAGCCTGCCTAGCGGTCCTATAATGTCTTAGGCTACGTTTCCATAAACACGAATCCGGCTGAGAAGAATACGATCCTAATCTGAGGCAGAACAGTTTTCGCAAGTCGATGTTTGTTATGATTGTGTGTTTCCGATTGCCCGATGCGGTACAGAATTTCCCATCCGAATGCGAAAAAACGACATGATTTTTTGTTCGCTCAGGGGAGCGATTTTTTTCGAATGTCGGATGTGTTCGGGCCGACAGCCGGTTACTTACTTACTTACGCCTGTCACCCCTACCCGGGTATAGGCCGTCGACGAGAGACCTCCAGCAACTCCTGTCCTGTGCTTCTCCTTCGATTCTGCTCCAGGTGGTTCCCAGTCTCTTGATGTCTGCTTGGAGGTCTCGACGCCAGGAGTTTCTCGGCCTACCTCTTTTCCTCTTTCCCTGCGGGTTCCATGACAATGCCTGCCTAGTGATACTGGAAGCTGGCTTTCTCAGACTGTGACCGATCCATCCCCATCTTCTTCGCCCAATTTCATTCTCTACTGTTATCTGCTCTGTTCTCTCCCAGAGTCTCACGTTGGTGATCTTCTCTGGCCAGTGGATTTTCAAAATTCTTCTAAGGCAACTGTTCATGAAGGTCTGTACTCTGTTGACTGTGGTTTTTGTCAATCTCCATGTCTCTGCTCCATATAGGAGAACTGCTTTTACATTGGAGTTGAAAATCCGGACTTTGGTGTGTTGTGACAGCTCTCTGGAACTCCACACTTTTTTCAACTGGAGAAAGGCTGCTCTGGCTTTACCGATTCGTGCTCTGACATCTGCATCAGTGCCGCCTTTTTTGTCTATGATGCTCCCGAGATAGGTGAAGGACTCCACCTCCTCCAACAGGGTGCCAGCAAGCAAGACTGGTTCTTCCCTGGTTGCGTTCAGCCTCATTGTCTTTGTTTTCTGTTTGTGAATGGTGAGGCCCACTTGGGACGAGATGTCAGCAAGCCTCGTGGTCTTGTCCTGCATTTGTTGATGAGTGTGGGACAGTAATGCCAAGTCGTCTGCAAAATCGAGGTCGTCAAGCTGTGTCCACAGTGTCCACTGTATTCCACTTCGTCTGTGCTCTGTGGTCATCTTCATGACCCAGTCTATGGCCAGTAGGAAGAGGAACGGAGACAGCAGACACCCCTGCCTGACACCAGTTCTGACCTGGAGCTCTCTGGTGAACTGCCCTTCGTGGATCACGCGACATGTCATGCCATCATAGCTGCTCTTGATCAGGCGGACGAGCTTTGTGGGTACACCGTAGTGTCGTAGGAGTTTCCACAGAGTCTCTCGGTCCACGCTGTCAAATGCTTTCTCATAATCCACAAAGTTGACGTACAGCGGGGAGCTCCACTCCAGAGACTGTTCCACGATGATGCGGAGAGTGGCGATCTGGTCTGTACATGATCGGTTCTTCCTGAATCCTGCTTGCTGGTCTCTCAGCTGGGGGTCAACGGAGCTCTTCATTCTCTCTAGGATGATCCTGTTGAAGACCTTTCCTGGTACTGACAGCAAGGTGATTCCTCTGTAGTTGGAACACTTGCTGAGGTCGCCTTTCTTGGGAAGCTTGATTAGGTACCCCTCCTTCCAGTCAGCTGGCATCACCTCCTCTTCCCAGATCTTTCCAAACAGTGGGTACAGCATCTCAACTGTTGTCTCTAGGTCTGCTTTCAGAGACTCCGCTGGGATGCCATCTGGTCCTGCTGCTTTGCCATTCTTCAAAAATGCCACTGCTTTTCTGATCTCTTCCCGGCTGGGTCTGTCACAGCTGATGGGTAGGTCGGTCTCTGCCGGCTGGATGTCGGGGGGGTCGGGTGGGCTAGGTCTGTTCAGTAACTCTTCAAAATACTCGGCCCATCTGTCGAGTTGGTCTGCTCGACAGCCGGTATGACGTACCTTTTTTGTCATCTATCAAACGTTCTCGCGTCATTCTGATTTTTGCGTCATATCTGCGGTTGCCACAAAGGCGGAATTCAGATGTCATACGTTTTGTTTGGAAACACAACCACGAATTTTGAACTGAAATTGCATTGCCGTATCGGGTTCGGGTCGTATTCGTATCATATTCGTACTTAATCTTTACCATTCGGAATGCACCAGTGTGTGAAATAAGTTTTAGTAAAATAGTTCAAGGGTGGTGCCGGAATAGCTTATTCTAGCTATAGCTTGAACTAAAGCCATTGGGCAATATCCTTATCTGTAAGTACTATAATGTAGCTTGCATATGGCAGTGTAAAAATTTGAAGCTTTTAGCCTCAGTATGATATGGGTTAACCCTTATCATACTGAGGCTAAATGCTTCAAATTTGTACACTGCCTTATGCAAGCTACATTATAGTACTTACAGATAAGGATATAGACCAATGGCTTTAATTTAAGGATGGTGCCAGAATAGCTTGGCGCCTAGAGGCGCCAAGCTATTCTGGCACCACCCTTGAACTATTTTAATCAAACTTATTTCACACACTGGTGCATTCCGAATGATCAGGGTTAAGAAAACGTAGCTTGATACTATCATGTACATGCTCGCGCTCACACAGTCACGCAATTAGTCACATGCAACATATAACAAAAACAACATACCTAGTGGCGCCTCTCCCCCCCCCCCCCCCCCACCTTTCACCCCACCATCCCCCCCCCCCCAACACGCGCATACGTAGGCCTACCCCCACTCTCCAACCCTCCATCCACCCCATCCCTTCCCATCGTATTTTTGGGCTCTGCGTAAAAATTTCCCTATCCCGCTTATTTTACCTCATTGACTGGTTGTTGGTGGTGGTGGTGATGGTGTTTGTTATTGGCGTTGGTGGTGGTGGAGTTGCTGTTGTGTTGCTGTTGCTTTGTTGTATCATAATGTTTATATTAGTTATATTAATATTCTCAGCGCAATTCTCATGGTTATAGAACACTACGTACGGTATGGCCTTGAGGCCAAACGGCCGGCTGTCGAGTATTTTGCAGTTGATTCGTGCCATGTTCTAGCGATATCAGTAAACACTGAAACAGTATTATAAGTATCATGGCAATGACGTAGACTACTGATTTATGGCAATAATTTACGAAACCTAAATGCCTTCGCCCGTAATTACGTGAGTAGCCCTTCACTGTGTCCTGGCAGTTTTTGAAGGTAATGGACAGGAGTCATCTGCATGTGTGAGTTTAGTCCTGCGCAAGCCACTAAGCAAGGACACACTGCACAACAGACGGATTACGGACAAACTGGTTGAAATTCTTGATGACAAAACACATCCACTTAGATATGAATTTGACAGCAGACGTATCGAACGAAGTGGCAGACTTCGAGGACCCAAAAGTAGTACATCATGTAATGTCAACTCTTGTGTCCCTCAGCCTCTTACCCTTTTCAACAGTAATATCAGTAGATAGTGTCTGTCAACATTCTTTAGTTGTTTAGTACTAGCCCATTCAGTAGTTCACTACAACATTGATGACACCAGAAGCACAGAGAGCATAAACCATAAGTGTTTCTGATGCCAAGAGTGTTAAAAAGGTAACAGTACATCTGTTACAGTTCATCTCTTTAACTGAGGGTTATAGATGTTATTTAATTAATTCAATGAGTAAATGATGATGCCATGTGTTGTATGGGCAGACAGTGAATTTCCCCATGAAGGAGTAATACAGTATTATTGTATTGTATTGTATTGCTTAGTGGCTTGCGTAGCACTAAGCTTACTCATGCAACTGAGCCACTGGTCGCTAGAGTTAATGTGTATGCACTTCTGTGTGATGGCGTATGGCAAATCGTCGCTGAAGGCAGTTCCTACGCTGAGGGCGTATTGTCTATGACAGCACGCTTAGACCATCATGTTTTAGCCATGACCTACAGCAACGAGACACAGATCGACCATGATATGTAGTTGAATGGTGGGCCAAAAAAGAATGGCTTCCCACCCTTAAAACTATCATGGTTGATCCCAATCTGACACCGTGAAATGTTAGTAGATGTTATGAAGTCTTCAGATAATAGCTCCCACATCTGAGCATTCCTGTCTCACGTCATATGGTGAGAAAATGCACGAGTTATGTGCCTCAGACCGGCTCCGAGCTCTGCTCGGAGCCGGTCAGGGGCATTATAACTCGTGCATTTCCTCACCAAGTGATTTCATCAACTTATATATTGCATAGTGTGAGTCCGATTGCGGGTTCAGCTGATGAGAATCGATAATTCGAAAGTAATGTTTGCATAAGCACGAATCTATGAATTCGACCCGAATCCGAAGCGGTTCACCCGATGCGAAACAGAATTTCGCATCTGACTTCGAAATGAACACGCCCATACGATTTTTTAAATTTGAAGTTCATAGTAGAGCGATTTTTTTTTCCCTCGGATGTCTGTTGTGTTTGGACAGAAAGTATGTTTTTTTTTTGTTGTTGTTGTCATTTGTGGCGGAAAGTATGAAGTAAATTTTGTCATCTGTGGCACTTTCTCCTGCCAATTTTGATCTTTTGCGTCATATTTAGTGGTTCCCAACTTCCCACACAGGTGGAATCGGATGTCGCAAGTTTAAGCTACGTTTTCATAAGCACGAACTGAATCTGATATACGAATACGGCAATGCAGATTTCGTTCAAAAATCGTGGAGCACGTGTTTCCATATGATACGTGCGACATCCCGCGGAATTCCGCCTTTTGGGAACCACTGATATCACACAAAAATCAGAATGATGCTAGAACTTGCGACAAATGTTTTCGCATCACGTACGACATCGGGAAAACGGCATCGCAGCCCGGAGCGAACAAAAAGTCGTGTCATGTTCGTTTTGCAGCCGGATGCGAAATTCAGTACCGCATCAGATAAATGGAAACACGCAATCATAAAAGCAACTTGTGCACTGCGAACTTTCTGTATGAGACCCGCTTCGGACTATGATCGTATTCGTATCGGATTCGTGCTTATGGGAACTTAGCTTTATACAATGATGGGAACGCGCGCGCCATGAATTTTGAACGAAAATTATTTTTCCCGATGTTGGGTTCAGATCGTGTTTGTATAGTATTCGTGCTTTTGGAATTGTAGCTTAAAGCTAATTTTCCATAAGCACGAATCCGATACGAATTCGTTCTTATGAAACCGTAGCTTTAGAGTGTCGTCAGTGACTGAAAATCTGTGGGGTAGGCCTATCAGGTTGTTCCAGAGCGCGCGCACACTGGCTTTGAGACCGAAACGCAACTTCAAACAGACTCATGTGACTGAGATGGAGAGGGAAGGTTGATACTTTAACCCATATCATACTGAAGCTAAAAGTTTCAAATTTGTACACTGCCATATATGTAAGCTACATTATAGTACTTACAGATAAGGATATAGACTAATGGCTTTAGTTCAAGGGCGGTGCCAGAATAGCTTGGCGCCTAGAGGCTATTTTAGTCAAACTTATTTCACACACTGGTGTATTCCGAACGATAAGGGTTAACTGGTCTTTGTCCTTTGACCTTTGGAGCCCGGTTAGACCCAAGAGGAAGATCCGTTGCAGTGTTATTTGTGAATCATGGATGACGTGTCTTGCGACTGATAACTGATGCCAGTGCATTTTAATGCCATCACTGCAGAGAAAACGTGGGCACGACTGACCCCAGTGCAATAGATCCTCATGCGCCCCCTCACTTGCGGGGGATCTTGAGGATCTATGCCTCTTGCTTCGGATCCATGCTCTCAGTCCTGGGACCGCCAACTCATTGGCGTTGAACTGATTAATAAAGCTTTCAGCCGGAAACACTGCGTCAACTCAATGGTATTGAAGGCGATTTAACTCATTCGCGGCCAGCCGCATCCGGGTGCGCGGCCTACGCCGCGCACCCGGATGCGGCTGGCCGCGAATGAGTTAATGATGAAAGGTGTAACCTGACCGCCGGATACTGACTGGCGGCCTGCATGTTCAATAACAAATTGTTTTTCTGCATCTCAGTAATTATAATTTGTCCACCCGGAATATTTGCGGTTTCAGTATTAACATTTTTGTTCGGCACAGGCGTGTAGCAAATCAGGCTACTTGGCAATTGATACGATAGGATATAACCGGCTTTTCTGCCCCCCCCCCCCCCCTTCCCCTCACTTGGCGGCCGACCGTGTGGTACAAGACACCGGGAACATCATGTTCAGTTACAAGTCAGTGCGGTGTCCCGGATTCAGTCGATGGTGCGGACAATTAGACTGTAGGTCACGGTCAAAACCATCACGAGTGGTAATAATCTAGGCACACTGTTTGTCTCCTCGGAATTGTTGTCCAGCCAAACGAGGGAGACCAGTGTGCCAACCAGGAAGTTAATAAGTGGGAAACCACGCCGGTGGGGGCACGTACAAGGACAGATCAAGGAAGCGGCATAAAGGTCAAGACGGCCGTACGACTGATGGCAGTGCGCGGGACCAACGGCGGCATAATTCACCCCGCCGATGACCTTTTGAGTACAGACACAGACGGAGCCTCTTGTTTTACCATGACACCCTGAGGCCGAATTTTTTAACAGTTGCTGATTGACTCGATTTATGAAGGCTGCATTACAGATAAGGAGATAGATCAACCATTTGAGTTCAAGGTGGTGCCAGAATAGCTTGGTGCCTCGGGCGCCAAGCTAATCTGGCACCACCCTTGAACTATTATAGTCAACTTTATTTCTTGCAATAGCGCATCAGGATGAAAAGGGTTAATTTCTGCTGAGCCTTAGTTGGCCCGGCTTATAGGACCGTCCGGGTTATTTATAGTTATTTGAGGAAATGACCTCATGTTCGACAGTGGGTGTGTCGACTCAAATGCCGAAATAGTGCTGATGTGATGATTAAAAAAAAATTTTTTTTTAACCCAACAAGCCAGCATGGGACGGAACATCGTATTCAACTCATGCGGAAGGCCTCAGTATAATTTTCTCAGTATAATTTTTTAATATGACCGAAAATTCGGCGGTGTGACATCGGTCATAGCTAAGGATGATGCTGTTCCTAGTAAGAAAAAAAAAAATCCGCGAACAATTTTAGACATCAAAGCCACACTGCAGATCGGTTTAACCTCTTCACTGGCGAAAAAAAGTGAACACGATCCAACTGCAAGAGACATAGATCCTTATGAGCCCCCGCGAAGCGGGGGCTCATGAGGATCTATGCCTCTTGCTGAGACCAATTTGAATCCATGTTTCTTGGACGGCGTTGGCTTTTGGTCGTTGAATGAGCCAAGACTGATTTCAGAAACAAAAATGCACGTACAGTGGCAGGGAAGGGGTTAAGATCGTGCCGCTGTGAACTCTTTCTATTAGCTTGGACATGATTGCCAGTGAGGCCAATTGTTCCATTTGTTACAGCCTCTCTTCTTGTTCCATTAGTTACGGCCTCTCGTCTTGTCTCATTAGTTTCGGCCTCTCTTCTTGTTCCAATAGATACGGCCTCTCTTCTTGTCTCATTAGTTTCGGCCTCTCTTCTTGTTCCAATAGATACGGCCTCTCTTCTTGTCCACTGACTCTGTGGATCATGTCGCATCGCCGGACCCGGCGGGACATACAATCGCTAGAGGCTGTGTCTAGCCAAACACGGGGTCGGGTCGTTTTGTCCCATTAGATACGGCGTTCTTCTCTCTTCTTGTCCCGTTAGTTACGGCCTCTCCTCTCTTTTAGTTACAGCCTCGCTTCTTGTCCTAGTAGTTACGGCCTCTCTTTTTGTCCCTTTAGTTACGGCCTCTCGTCTCTCTTCGTGTCCCATTAGTTACGGCCGGCTCTCGTCTCTCTTCGTGTCCCATTAGTTACGGCCTCTCGTCTCTCTTTTTGTCCAATTAGTTACGGCCGCTCGTCTCTCCCATTAGTAACGGCCTCTCGTCTCTCTTCTTGTCCCATTAGTTACGGCCTCTCTTCTTGTCCCATTAGTTACGGCTTCTCGTCTCTCTTCTTGTCCCATTAGTTACAGCCTCTTCTTGTCCCATTAGTTACGACCTCTCTTCTTGTCCCATTAATTACGGCCTCTCGTCTCTCTTCTTGTTCCAGTAGTTACGACCTCTCTTCTTGTCCCATTAATTACGGCCTCTCGTCTCTCTTCTTGTTCCATTAGTTACAGCATCTCTTCTTGTTCCATTAGTTACGGCCTCTCTTCTTGTCCCATTAGTTACGGCCTCTCTTCTTGTCCCATTAGTTACGGCCTCTCTTCTTGTCCCATTAGTTACGGCCTCTCGTCTCTCTTCTTGTCCCATTAGTTACGGCCTCTCGTCTCTCTTCTTGTCCCATTAGTTACAGCCTCTTCTTGTCCCATTAGTTACAGCCTTTCTTCTTGTCCCATTAATTACGGCCTCTGGTCTCTCTTCTTGTTCCAGTAGTTACGGCCTCTCGTCTCTCTTCTTGTTCCATTAGTTACAGCATATATTCTTGTTCCATTAGTTACGGCCTCTCTTCTTGTCCCATTAATTACGGCCTCTCGTTTCTCTTCTTGATCCATTAGTTACGGCCTCTCGTCTCTCTTCTTGTTCCATTAGTTACAGCATATATTCTTGTTCCATTAGTTACGGCCTCTCTTCTTGTCCCATTAATTACGGCCTCTCGTTTCTCTTCTTGATCCATTAGTTACGGCCTCTCGTCTCTCTTCTTGTTCCATTAGTTACAGCATCTCTTCTTGTTCCATTAGTTACGGCCTCTCTTCTTGTCCCATTAGTTACGGCCTCTCTTCTTGTCCCATTAGTTACGGCCTCTCTTCTTGTCCCATTAGTTACGGCCTCTCGTCTCTCTTCTTGTCCCATTAGTTACGGCCTCTCGTCTCTCTTCTTGTCCCATTAGTTACAGCCTCTTCTTGTCCCATTAGTTACAGCCTCTCTTCTTGTCCCATTAATTACGGCCTCTGGTCTCTCTTCTTGTTCCAGTAGTTACGGCCTCTCGTCTCTCTTCTTGTTCCATTAGTTACAGCATATATTCTTGTTCCATTAGTTACGGCCTCTCTTCTTGTCCCATTAATTACGGCCTCTCGTTTCTCTTCTTGATCCATTAGTTACGGCCTCTCGTCTCTCTTCTTGTTCCATTAGTTACAGCATCTCTTCTTGTTCCATTAGTTACGGCCTCTCTTCTTGTCCCATTAGTTACGGCCTCTCTTCTTGTCCCATTAGTTACGGCCTCTCTTCTTGTCCCATTAGTTACGGCCTCTCGTCTCTCTTCTTGTCCCATTAGTTACGGCCTCTCGTCTCTCTTCTTGTCCCATTAGTTACGGCCTCTCGTCTCTCTTCTTGTCCCATTAGTTACAGCCTCTTCTTGTCCCATTAGTTACAGCCTCTCTTCTTGTCCCATTAATTACGGCCTCTGGTCTCTCTTCTTGTTCCAGTAGTTACGGCCTCTCGTCTCTCTTCTTGTTCCATTAGTTACAGCATATATTCTTGTTCCATTAGTTACGGCCTCTCTTCTTGTCCCATTAGTTACGGCCTCTCGTTTCTCTTCTTGATCCATTAGTTACGGCCTCTCTTCTTGTCCCATTAGTTACGGCCTCTCGTTTCTCTTCTTGATCCATTAGTTACGGCCTCTCGTCTCTCTTCTTGTTCCATTAGTTTCAGCCTCTCTTCTTTTTCCATTAGTTACAGCCTCTCTTCTTGTTCCATTTGTTACAGCCTCTCTTCTTGCTCCATTAGTGACATCACCCTGGTCAGCCCCACAGGGTGGGTTTTTCTCTCTATTCTGGGGCGTGTGTTTCTGTCTACCCTTTGTCCATTCACCTGTATTTGCCCTTTTAAAACTCTCCCTACTGTCTGCACTGCCTGTAGCTCTTGATATTGGATGTGTGTTGCTAAATGGTCTTAGCTTTATTTAGCCCCATGTGTTAGGTTTATTTAATGTATTTGACCGGCTGGCGACATACATTCAATGTTCTGTTTTGTTTTTTTTCACAAGCAGTGCAGGCACGTCCTGAGAAAGCCTTGTTGCTGTAGGGACGTTAAGCAATGTACAATCAATCCATTAGTGACGGCCTCAGTCTCTTCTTGTTTCATTGGGTTACGACCTATCTTCTTGTTCCATTAGTTACGGCCTCTCGTCTTGTCTCATTAGTTTCGGCCTCTCTTCTTGTTCCAATAGATACGGCCTCTCTTTTTGTCCCATTGGGTACGGCCTCTCTTCTTGTTCCATTAGTTACGGCGGCCTCTCTTTTTGTTCCATTAGTTACGGCCTCTCGTGTCCTAATAGTTGCGGTATGTATGACGTTTGTCAGTTTAACCCCATAGTTGCTGCTAACTGTTTCGTTCGGCAGAAAGACGCATAGTTAGCAGTATGGTCACACAACCCTTGAACTATCAAGGTTGATCAGTTTTCAGTCCAGAACTGTGATGTAGACTCACCTCAAAAGATATCTTCAAAATTTAACAGTGTCGTCCTCAGGGTTTAACGAGTTCATTCACTATATGAAAAACGTGACATTTGAGCGCATTGTTTAATTAACTGCAAAAGGTTCGGAAGGCGGGGGCCACATAATTTAACAGTTTCGTCTTCAGAGCTTTAACGAGTTCATTTAGTGTACAGAAGACGTGACATTTCGCACATTGTTAAAGGTACGGAAGGCGGGGGCCAAGTGCTGGCCAGTGTGAGTTAAGACAGAGGGGAGAGGGTTGTGTGTGACAGAAAGAAACAGCTAACAGACAATTAAGTGCATAGAGAATCTTGAGTGAGAAGACCGAAGCAACTGAATTCAGTTTGCGCCGTGTTGTTGTGACCGGTCACATTCGGGGGGTTGGCTGGTAGGGCGCGAGGCGTGTGTGTGTGTGTGTGTGTGCGTGCGCGCGCGCGTGTGTGTGTGTGCATAGTGTGGAGTATGTGTGTGTGTATGTGGAGTGTGTGTGTGTGTGTGTTTATGTGTGTGGAGTATGTGTGTGTGTGTGTGTGCGTGTGTGTGTGGAGTGTGTGTGTGTGTGTGTGTGTGTGTGTGTGTGTGTGTGTGTGTGTGTGTGTGTGTGTGTTTATGTGTGCGTAGTGTGGAGTATATGTGTGTGTGTGGAGTGTGTGTGCGCGTGCGGTGCGTGCGTGCGTGTGTGTGTTGTGTGTATGTGTATTTAATGTTACTCTGAGTCAGTGTTAGACTGAGGGGATGCAGGGGGGAGGGGGGGGGGGAGGATGAGGAGGGGAGTGCACGGTCAGATCCGACTAGCAATAATGTGAGCGGGCCGAAGTGCTGTCCATTATGGAGAAGGGAAGGGTGTTGGGGGCGGGGGAGGGGGGGGGGGGAGTGTCCGGACTTGCTCAATAGGGCCACCGATCGGGCTCGAGTTCAGTAGTAAAAACATTCGTAATTAAAAAACAAAACGTATTGCGAAGGGGCCCGTGGAGCTGGAAAAGTCATTCTAAAAGCACAGGCCAATTTTAAGAGACAGTAAGTCCATTGTTTTGGTGAAAAGCAAGATTACAAAAGATGAAAATCGAGCTTTTCGAAAAGTCAGTATGGACTGACTAACGGTCTTTTACCTTCACAAGCCGGATCAAGTTTCGTACGTGAGTCTCAACAACAGTTACTTGAAACTTCCTCGTCAGTTAAGCGCTTACTCATGCATGTCCAACACAATGTCGCAGTATCCCTTGTTTACCGAGCATTTAGTTCCTGCAGTCTTTTTTCCTGGTCCACTTTCGCTGTTGCTACACATTCCTAGCGACGGGCTGACACTGATCAGCCTGCTTCAGTTGAACTGATAAAACGCGTTTGAAATACAACCCAGTCAGCAAAAGAGCCAAGGGCCGACGTCAGCCGCAGTGGGCCCGCGCACGGTCGTGCGCGGGCCCACTGCGGCCGACGTCGGCCCGAGGTTTTTTTGCTGACTGGGTTGCGTCTCAACTCAATCGTGTTTCAATTTGCTGAAAACGCACACGCACATGCCCACACACACACACTCAAGCACACACACATAGAACTGAAACTTCATGTTTCAAGAGGTACAGACAGGGGCGGATCCGGATCAGTTACCGCCGGGGGTGGGAGGGGGGGGGGAAGGAGGAGGAGTTCAAACTTCCCGTTCGGGACCTTTAACCCGACCTGACGCAAAAGGCCTTCCGACGTCACTGTGATACTGCCTTTACTTCCCAGCGACCGAAAAATCACAGCGGGTGTAGGGCGGGGGAGGAGGAGGAGGCATGCCAAGGGCACCAGCGGGTCTCCCGACGCCAGTCCTACAATTGTGTCCCTTGCACATATTATGTTCATAAAAAGGCACATATAGGGATGCTATGCCACGAGCAGATGAACGGGTTTCGCTGCAGGGTCGCGTACAAGTACTAAGACGACAGCAATCGAGTGGCTTATGACGACAGCAATCGAGTGTTTATGACGACAGCAATCGAGTGGCTTATGACGACAGCAGTCGAGTGGCTTATGACGACAGCAATCGAGTGGCTTATGACGACAGCAATCGAGTGGCTTATGACGACAGCAATCGAGTGGCTTATTGGACAAGTTTTCACCGAGCATTAGACAGGTTAGGTTCACTCCGGACGACTCTTATTCTCAACAGCGAGAGAGAGCGAAGTCAAGGTGGCGGATCGTTCAGTAACCAGCTTCTACCATCAGCATTGACAACACCCCGAACATTTCCAAGAGGCATAGATCCTCATGAGCCCGGAAGATGTTTGGAGTGTTGTCTATGCTTATTGTAGAAGCTGGTTATCCGCAATGGCTTCGCTCTTGCTTGTTGTTGGGTCTGTCATGACGTTCTGAGATGTACCGCATGGTCGAACGACTGAGACCACCGGCCTTGCGGATGAAACTCTACGGCAACCTTGCGGACCTGAAGAGGACAACAGCATTCACGAGGGCCACAGGCGTGGATGTCTAGAGGAAGCGATCGAGGCAGAAGAAGGAGAAGCTTGTTGGGAGTCGCTCGACGTAAACGTAACCCTTTCCGTTATTTGATGACCAGCCCCCGAAATGCGAGGCGGTTTGAACAGCGAGCATCAGTTCTGCCCACCGAATAACGTACAAGGTGAACAATTGTCCAATAACCTCCTTGAGAGACCTGTTGCCAAAGCGGCAGTTTATATCACGAGCCGCCCAGTCCACGTTCCGTTTGTGTGGTGAAATGTGGCCTGGCGAAAACAGCCTTCAAAGTTGACTCGACGGCTTCTTTGCGGCTGACGCCTCACAGTCTAAACTTGCAAATGTGTTTCTGACGATAACCCATTTAGCCCCAAATCCGTCCCTACTGCAGGAGACGGATCAGATGGACCATGATAATTCAAGGGTAGTGCCAGAGGAGCTTGGCGCCTTCAGGCGCCATGCTCCTCTGGCACTACCCTTAAATTATCACGGTCCATGCATCTCCTGCAAGAGGTACATAGTCTTTAACTAGCACCTCCAGAATTTAGGAAATGTCGTCTTGGGGTTAAATGGGTTAAACTAGCCATGCGTCCGTAGTGATGGTTGGTTGGTTGGTTGTACATTGCTTAACGTCCCGACAGCAGCAAGACTTTCGCAGGACGTGCCTGAATTGCTTGTGAAAAAAAAAAAAACTAAACAGAATATTGACTGTATAGTGTGGCCAGCCGGTCTAATACGCTAAATAAACCTAAGACCATTTAGCAACACATCCAATATCAAGAGCTACAGGCAGCGCAGACAGTAGGGAGAGTTTAAAAAAGGAAAATACAGGTGAATGTATGTACCAAGGTTAGACAGAAACACATGCCCCAGAATAGAGGAGAAACCTACCCTGTAGATCTGACCAGGGTGACCATGGGAACTAAAAAGTAGTTAACCCCACCCAAGTCCCCCAGGGCAGTCCGTAGTGACCATACATACATGTTACACTGATTTTCCGGGCATAACTGCATGTTTGACTCACGGATAGATTAACCCATTCAGCCCTGACGCTCTACAGCAGATGGGTCCGACGGCATGATAATTCAAGGGTAGTGCCAGATTAGCTTGGCGCCTGTCGGCGCCAAGCTAATCTGGCACTGCCCTTGAATTATCATGGTCGATCCATCTCCTGCAACTGGTGTATAGTCATTAGATGACACCTCCACAATTTGAGAAATACGGCCGTCGGGCTGAATGACTTAATTAAGACACGTGACAGTGATGTAGCCCCACAAAGACCGTTATATCAGACCTCTAGCTACTTTCGGTTTTGTTCCAGGACCTGGAGTCTGGAGCTATATAAGTCAGTAGCGTTTACCTCGGCTCTGACCGATTGGTGGAGCTGATAATTATGAGCGGTGCATACGCTTAAGCGGTAAAGGTTAGTTCGGGTTTAACTCCACGGCACCGAAGTGATAATGGACGGGCGGGTTATGGGGGACAGGGAAATATATTACCTAAGGAGTACGACCTGAGCACTGGATCAACTCAGGCGCACTCCAACTGTGCCACTTTTGATTTACCAGGACCTTTCAACGGACATGCTATTGAACAAGCCCGTCTTTTGCCCTGGATTGCGAGTCCAGCTACCGGGGCCGGGACGGGGATTCGAACCCACGACCCGGCGATTCCCTTCGCTCTCCTGCTCCGACGCTTAACCGCCTGAGCTATTTGGAATTTCCGGAACTCTTGTAAGCGGTAAAGCCGCGGACACAAAGTGATGTAATCACGCAGTTGTGAACGAGATAACAACCGTAGCCACTCGCTACGAGGCGTTATAACACTTGTTAGATATGTCAGGTGTTGATATTCGGCAAACGGTTTTATGCAATGTTGAGACTGCTCTGAGAGCGCTTAAGGGCCTCAGACGGAAAACCTGGTCGGGGCTTAGTCCCAATTTAACTAATTCTGATACCACAATATACGATAACTCACTCGTACGCCAGTACGATCAGTACTGCATGAGAAAACCATCCTCAGTCATGTTTTCCCCCACTTGCATACATTTATTCCTTCAAGGAACCCCGTATCAATAGCTGCGACACTTCCGATGCTATTGATACGGGGGCGCTTTGAAAGGAGTTAAAAACCGCCAACCTGCGTGCGGAGACATTTTGATGCCGCCAATGCTTTTCATGAGTGACAGGGATAGGCCTGTACTTGCGTCTAAACCTGCTCTCTCCTTTGTCATGACCATATGACATTTCCCCGTGTAGGGAGATTTTATTACGTCACACTTTCACTTTAGCATGTGCTCACTCAAATCAATTCAGTTCTGTTCAATAAACTTTATTCATCCCACTAGGGGCAATTAAAGTGGTCCGACAGGCTCATTGACTCAAACACACAAACACACACACACACACACACATACACTATACACCCACACACACGCACACACACACACACACACACACACACACACACACACACACACACACACACACACACACACACACACATTAAAAATACAACAATGATAAAATAATTCAAGTAAAATCTTATGTAAGTATTTAAAACAGTACAACATTAATTTAAAAAAACCAAACATACGTGCACATATAAGCACATATCACTACACCACACAATACACAATAGTAAAAATGGTAACCGGTAAAAAGGTAATTAATTAACGAAAATTGTAATAATACATTTTTTTAAAAAACTTAATGAAACAAAGAAAATAAAAGTAATAAAATGAAATAACAGTAATGAAAGATAAAAATTGATAACTGGAAATTTAAGAAAAAAGAAACAAATCAAGTTGTCGGTCGGTAGAGATTAAGAAAGTTCATTGTTCGATAGACCGGCCCAATGACAGTCCAGAACCATGATGAACAGTTTTTAAGTAAAACTTTTCTAAACCACTGAAGTCTCGGTAGTATACTCCTGAATTTGTATCACCCGAATTTTTCAGGTTCGTACACCTTAATATTCAGACTGACTGATTTAATGGTTTTACAGGGCTGTTTGTTATGGTTCTTGACTCTCATTGAGTGTCTTAGTAAAAGGAAGATTATGTTCGCCCTACTTATCAGGTTTCAAATTTATTGGCGTCAGTTCAAGTATGGTTTGTTCCGCATATCCGGTTAGTTTTGTTTCACTCATAACGTACATTCGCTTTTGCGTTGACTCACCCTGACTGAGGATGAAATCATGAATTTGTGTAGGTGTCTTTTGAGGCCTACGTCACAGTTCTGGTGAGACAGATCGACCAGGATAGTTCAAGGGTGGTGTCAGAATTGCTTGGCGCCTACAGTCAGACGCTACAAACGCCAAGCCGCCTATTCGACACCACCCTGGAACTATCATCAGTGGTCGATCCACATCTTGTCGGCCCTCGTTGGGGACAACTGATACAACGTGAGAATGTGTGTGCGTAGGGCCTGCATGTGTCTGCTTGCTTGCTTGCGTACAATACATAGTGTATGCTCTAGTGTATCTGTCTTTTTGTTTATGCCTTACGTTGAGTGTAACGGTATTGATAATACATTTATCGTGTGCGTGTTCGTTATTGCAAAATTAAACTCAGTGAAATATTTGCGCTGTTATCAGTCTAAACTACAGTTTCTCTCTTGGCTTGACTTCGCGAACGAAGATTTTATAGGAGTTGCCCACGACGTCTGCAGGCTTGTTCGTGGCTGCGGAGGCCAATCCGAGACAGGCAGGTTCGACCGCAGTGGCTGCAGGGGAAGGTATGGCCGGGGTTCTGAGCTGCGGCATCTCTGTTTTTTCTCCTGAGCCGCTTGTCCTTAAGGCTAGCTCTGTGAGAGTCCTCAAAGGAGACAGCTGCCTTGTAAATGGTGGAGCGCCAGGTGTCACGGTCCGCAGCAAGCGAAGACCACTGGTGGTGGTCGATTTGGCAGGCACCAAGTGACTTCTTGAGACAGTCTTTGTATCTCTTCTTTGGTGCCCCTCTGTCACGGTGTCCAGTAGCAAGCTCGCCGAACAGGGTGATCTTTGGTAGGCGATGATCCTCCATCCTGGAGACATGCCCCGCCCAGCGGAGCTGTGTCCGCAGCAGCAAAGCCTCGATGCTCACAGTTTCAGCCTGTTCAAGGACCTCGACGTTGGTGACATAGTCACTCCAGTGAATGCCCAGGATGGTACGCAGGCAGCGCTGGTGGAAGCGTTCGAGGAGTCGTAGTTGGCTGCGGTAGAGGGCCCAGGACTCGGAACCATACAGCAGGGTGGTGAGGACCACAGCTCTGTACACGCTGATCTTGGTGCCTGTTTTCAGCTGTTGATTGTGCCACACCCGCTTGAAAAGTCGCCCGAAAGCGCTGTTCGCTTTTGCCAGCCTGCTGTCAAGCTCCTTGTCCAGCTTGGCGTCCGACGTGATAATGCAGCCAAGGTAAGTAAACTGGTGCACTGACTTTAGATCAGACTCGCCAATGGTGATGTGAGGAGGGCGATACACTGTCTTGGGTGCCGGCTGATGGAGGACCTCTGTCTTTTTCAGACTGACCTCGAGTCCAAAGAGCTGGGCAGCATCTGCGAAGCAAGACGTGATGCGCTGCAGGGCTCTCTCTGTGTGTGCAACGAGGGCAGCATCATCAGCAAAAAGCAGCTCACGAATCAGTTGGTCTAGGGTTTTCGTGTGGGCCTGCAGTCGTCTGAGGTTGAACAGGCTGCCATCGAGACGATACCTGATGTACACTGCATCGTCATCATCAAGGTCCACTGTGGCCTGCTTCAACATCATGCTAAAAAAGATGGTGAAGAGGGTCGGTGCCAGCACGCAGCCCTGCTTTACGCCGTTGAGAATAGGGAATGGTTCTGAGAGGTCATTGTTGAGTCTGACCTGGCCTTGCTGATCCTCGTGTAGCTGGACAATCATGTTGAGGAACTTTGGGGGACAGCCAAGTCGCTCCAGGATCTGCCACATGCCTTGCCTGCTCACAGTGTCGAACGCTTTTGTTAGGTCGACAAATGTTACGTACAGCCCTTTGTTCTGCTCGCGGCACTTCTCCTGTAGCTGTCTCAGCACAAAGACCATATCGGTGGTGCTCCTGTTTGCTCTGAAGCCACACTGGCCCTCTGGGAGTTGGTCTTCAGCGATGGCAGGTACCAGCCGATTCAGGAGCAGCCTTGCAAGGATTTTCCCAGCAATGGACAGCAGGGTAATTCCCCGATAGTTGGAACAGTCAGACTTCTCGCCTTTGTTCTTGTACAGGGTGATAACGACTGCATCACGGAGATCTTTTGGTAGTGTTCCTTCCTCCCAGCAGCAGAGAAAGAGGTCATGGAGCTTGTTGTGCAGTGCTGTGCCTCCATGTTTCCAGATCTCTGGCGGTATTCCATCAATGCCTGCTGCTTTGCCACTCTTGAGCTGGTGGATGGCTGTGAGGGTCTCTTCAGCGGTGGGCGGTTCGTCCAATTCAACCTTTACTGGGAGGTGTGGGATTTGTAGGACGACTGCTTCTTGAACAGTGCGCTCAGCGCTGAAGAGGCTCTGAAAGTATTCCGACCAGCGGTTCAAGATGGAGGTATTATCTGTGAGGAGTGCCTGGCCATTCGCGCTTCGCAGGGGACTTTGTACCAGGTGCCTGGGGCCATACACTGCTTTCAGTGCTTCGTAGAAGCCCCTGTAGTCACCATTGTCAGCACAAAGCTGGGTCCTCTGTGCAAGTCTGGTCCACCACTCATTCTGGAGATCTCTGAGCTTGCGCTGGAGACTGCTGCAGACGAGGCGGAAGGCAGACTTCTTCACAGGGCAGGAAGGCTGGGCTAGGTGGGCCTGATGGGCGGCTCTTTTTTTTTGCTAGGTGTTCCTGGATCTCTACATCGTTTTCGTCAAACCAGTCTTTGTTCTTCTTTCTGGCGAAACCCAAGACTTCTGCAGAGGATTTTGTAATAGCAGTTTTCAGTTGTTCCCAAAGTGTTTCAGGGGAGGAGTCTACTGGGTCCGCTGTGTCTTTGAGCCTGCGCTGTAAATCTGTCTGAAAGGCAGCTTTCACATCGTCACGCTGAAGGCTGGCAACATCAAGCTTTTTCTTGGGGGGCCCCCATTTCTTGGGTTTTGGCCTGAAGTGGAGCCTGAGTTTGCAGCGGACAAGGCGGTGGTCAGTGTGGCACTCTGCGCTGGGCATCACTCTGGTGAGGAGGACGTCACTGCGGTCCCTCTGACGCACTAGGACATAGTCGATAAGGTGCCAGTGTTTGGAGCGAGGATGCATCCAGGTGGTCTTTCGACTGTCCTTTTGCTGAAAAGTAGTGTTAGTGATGACCAGTTGCTGCTCCGCACAGAACTCCAACAGTAGGCGGCCATTGTCATTGCAGTTCCCCACGCCATGCTTGCCGAGGACTCCTTTCCAGGCTTCAGAGTCCTGGCCCACTCTGGCGTTGAAGTCGCCAAGGATGATGACTTTGTCGTCTGCAGGGGTACTCTGTAGGAGGCTGCGCAGGTCAGTGTAAAATTTGTCCTTTTCAGCAGGCTCTGCCAGGAGGGTTGGGGAGTACACACTGAGAAGGGTGACGTGTTGCTGGTGTCTCAGTGGGAGGCGCATGGACATGATGCGGTCTGAGTGGCCCGTTGGTAGGTTTTCCAGCTTAGTCGCAATGGATGTCTTGACCATGAAACCCACGCCTGAGAGCCGTCTTTCTGATGCAGGCCTGCCTGACCAGTAGAGGGTGTACCCAGCACCAAGTTCTTGGAGGCTGCCTTCGTCCGGAAGGCGTACTTCGCTGAGCGCGGCGATGTCGATGTTTAACCTCCGCAATTCATGGGCAATGAGGGCGGAGCGGCGTTCAGGGCGTCCGCTGTCTGCTTTGTCGAGCATGGTTCGGACGTTCCAGCATGCTACGTTGAGTCCGGTCGTGGTCGTCATGAGAGTGGATCCGTTATTCTTTCTTGTTTTTTGACCGCAGGAGAAGATGCCCGTTGACCGCGGCTAGCCAACTGGGGTTGCGAGGGGACGAGCTTTGGTTAGGCCACCTTTTCTAGGCCCCTCTCCGTGTGGAGCAAGCAGTGCTGTCCCTAGAGAAGGCTGCTTGGTCGTTCAGGGTGTGCCGAGTGATGTTGTCATCCCCAGGTCAACATCAGGCGACCAATATCCTGAACCGCCTGCATGCAGGTTTGAGACTGCGGCTTCCAGTGACATCTTTCACCTGCCGTTTCGCCCCTCGCCCGTCGCTACAGGACTTGGAATGGTCAGTGTCATGGTCCGTGGACGTTTCCTAAAGCCTGCGCGGTGGAGCTTTTTGGTGGAGTGCAGTGTGCGCAGTACTGGCCCCACCCTTTAAACCCTTGGTTCATCTGCCATGGCCTAGCAAGCTGGGACGATGGCATCGAGGTCCTCGGGTCGTAGGTTTTATATCAGACTGTCCTTGTCCTAGTCTCTGGCTCAAAAGCCTTCCCCGGAGACACGGGGGCTTTGATGTCAGGGGTTTCCTCCCTTAGCCTTTCCGCAGCCAAGCGGCCAGGCCTGCAAGGCAGCAGGCGACTCGTGGAGGGCGGGGTCGTCTATGTCCCGTGCAGATGTCAACATCTGCCCACTGCCCATACATCCATACAACATTATATGAGAAAAAAAAAAAAAACACAATTATTGTGAAAATAGTAATTGAGAAAGACAATTTTGGGGTGAACATTTCTGGACCTCTTGAGACCCTTGACCTTTCCATGGGATCAGCCAAATTAGTATTCATAGAAAGGTCTTACCATTAGGTATCTCTGTACCAAATTTAGGTTTCAAACTTTCTGCTGATTTCATTTTGAGTAGACTTTTTCCCAGCATAGAAAAAGCTACTGCTAATCCACTGATTACGGCAGAGTGATACACAAGGTTCATTATGTTTTTTGAGTCATTCATTTCTTAGGCAATAAAAATAAAATAAATAAATTTATTAGTGCATGATAAATGGGTCAACAACTTTGGGTATTGTTGGTAATGTGGAGACTTCTGCTTTTGATGATGGAGTGTTTAATTTTTTGGACACTGTTCGAGTCTGTGGCTTGTATTTTTTGTATAATTGGTAAGCTACGTAACCAGATCCGACAACAAATGCGGCAACTACATATTTTGCTGTTTCAGAATTAGACTGGGTTGAAGGTCTTTCACTTTTATGTGTGGCCTACCCGGCACCGGCCTCCACGTGGTGTAGGTGGGTAGTCCGCTCAGTCCCTGACTGAGTGGGCTAGCAGACGGGTGCCATCTTTGTCCAGGATTAGGACTTGATGTCAACAGATATGTTGTTCAGCCTTTTCACTGGTCCGGTTTTTAAGGAGCTGTGCTAACCCAGGTCGTACCATGTTGGATTGGTCCTTAAAAATACTCGTGACTTTTTGGTCCTTTGGATCCCAAGTGTTTGCCGTGCTTGGAGACCCGTGTCGGGGGAGAAGAGGATCCTGGTGGCTGAAACACTCCACTTTGGCCTTGACTTCTGCCTAAACGGGAGGCTAGTCGTACCGGCCTAGTCAATCGGCTCTTGTCACGTTGAGCCCTATCCCACTGTTGACATGCGGGTTGCTATACGGGGCACCATGCTATCGCCTGTGCTGCTGATTAGGTGCTTTACGCCAGTATTCCCCTGCATTCAACGGTGTGATAGAAGGCGGTGGCTCAAACGGTTCAATCGGGCTTACCCCCTTGAGTATATCTTTCGGGCAGTCTCCATTGTGCGTCGGCTGGAGACCCGCCGACAGTTACACTTTCCCTTGTTGGGCTCGGTGGCGGGCGGGGACCCCCGGGGGATGAATATCTCTACTAATATAATATGGATAAAACAAATATATATATTGTGTGTGTGCGTTTGTTTCATTTAGCGAAGTAGCAACTGTATTGGTTTCAAATTTTTGAGCAGGGAAAAAATATCCGTCTACGGGGATTGAACCCTGGTTACCTTGCGTGGCAAAATGAGTATTTTACCACTGCACTAACTCAACTACTAAGTGATAACTGGTGCATTTAATTACTTATAGATAAACCTTCTCATCCCGCATCTCCCGTTGTTGTTTGTTCCAGTTTACTTTCTCAATGTCACTAATAGTGATCGAAGACTAGTAGTTTGCAACAGTTTGGGCGTAGGTTATACTTGTTGGTTTGGTAGTTGATTTCCTCTTTTCTCATGCGGGCTTGGGACGGCTACGGCGGAGATATGATCTGCCGGAAGTCAGACATCGCTTGTATCCCTTTTTGAAAACGCACTCGCAAACGACCCAAAGTGCCAATTTTTGCGCGGGACCCCCCCATTTTTTCATAAATAATGTGTGTGATATGATCTAAAGTACGATTTTATCGAATAAAAAGGGCCTGCGCAATTGCCCAACATTGCAAACACTTAAAATGTTATTGATAACATCCGGGCAATCTGCGAATTTACAACATAAACTTTTCTCGATTACAGTTAGAATTCCAATTATCAGAACACACTTTTTTTACGAGAAAATACTAACATACTTTATGAAGTGACCAAAATGTTTCTTTATCATTTTAACACACTATTCGATAAATTTTTGTTGTGTTCTGAAATCAGCTATTTTGCGTGTTTTTGCTGATGGGGTAGGTCACGCAGAAGGCTCAAACTTACAAATATGCCCGGGACCATGGGTCTTTCAGGGTGGCAATAGTCTCCAGACTCAATAAGGCTCTCAAAAAACCCTATAAGCGGCAGTTTTCAATTAAAAAATGTAGGTATAGTATACAACCTTAACAATAAACAAAATCAATTTTCAAACTATGCTTTGCATACACTAATAAGCTGTCCTCACCGTACAGCAGATCTTCAGTAAGTTAAAATAATTAGAATAAAAGGCATAGTTCTAAAAATTAATTACACACATTTAACCCATTCAGCCCTGATGCACTACAGCAGGAGATGGATCGACCATGATAATTCAAGGGTAGTGCCAGATTAGCTTGGCACCAATCTAACAGTTACACCAGCAGTATGTATCATGCTTTCAACAGTGCTGCGATTCCAGAACTATGCTATGTACAGACATAAATTGGACACCCGCAACACGGCCCTTCGGGCCTGCCCCCGCCCCCATCTACCCCATTCTCCGTTACTTCCTCTTTGATAGCTGCTCGGCTTGCGATTGGACAGCCCGAGGAATGTCTCATATATGCAGCAATGTGAAAACTAGTCGCAAGCTGTACCCCTGTGACGGTGACTTGAGGTAAACGCGGCGCATGTAAACTGCACTGAACTGCTCCTGTCCTCATGAGGTAGCAAACCTAACTCATTCGAGACGCGCGGCCGCCTCCGGATACGCGGCATAAAGCGTTTCGAATGAGTTAAGTTTGAACTCCGGCAGCTGACGCGACATACTCCAGGCGGCATTACTGAAGCCGTTCAGTGCCAGCTGACGCAGACCGTGTTTTTTTAATCGTCGTTAATTCAACACCCCAAAACCCATAGATGTCCCAGGAACATGGATTCAAAAGGGCGTTAGCAAGAGGCATAGACCTTCATGAACCCCCGCATCTGCGGGGGCTCATGATGATCTATACCTCTTGCAACTGTGTGGTCGGTGTTCATATTTTCTCGGCACTGAACGGGTTAAGTCAGTTTTAAAGCCCGGTCACTACATAGGCCTACTCCAGGCAGTAATGGCTTAATTACTAGTTCAGTCGCAATGTCGCCAAGTTTGTGGACTCAGTCTTTGTAAGTGTTCTGTGATAACGCTAAGAATGCTGGACTCAAAGGGCTAACTTAGATGATGAATTTTGAATGTCGTAAAATAAAAGACTTTTCTGCTCCTCTTCTTCTGTGTACGCAAGACTTACGCTCAAAGGGCCGTGGAAAAACTTTAGAGTGCGTGCGCCTATACTGACTCACATAGATTCGGTGAAACTGAACGGTAGAAAAGTGGGGTTTTTTTTTTTGCGGTTGAGGCAAGACACTATTGATAACCTTTTGTGTCGGCGAACTTTGGCATTCAAAACCTGCCATGGAGCCACATGTCGCTTTAACCATTCATTTTCAGCCCCGGATTTCTACAGCAGGAGATGGCTTGATCATGATGATGGCTTGATCATGATGATGGCTTGACCATGATAATTCAAGGGTAGTGCCAGATTAGCTTGACGCCTGAATAATTCAAGGGTAGTGCCAGATTAGCTTGGCGCCTTCAGGCGCCAAGCTAATCTGGCACTACCCTTG
Source organism: Semisulcospira habei (assembly GCA_036245525.1). Lineage (NCBI taxonomy): Eukaryota > Metazoa > Mollusca > Gastropoda > Semisulcospiridae > Semisulcospira > Semisulcospira habei. The sequence continues at coordinate 170,653,539 of BTPG01000001.1, read as the reverse complement.
AATTATCATGGTCAAGCCATCTCCTGGAATTGCTATAGTCGTTAACACCTCCTAAATTTGAGAAATGGGACCTTGGGGCTAAAAGGGTTAACCCCTTGAATCCTACTGACGATACCCGCGTTCATTCAGCGCGGAAAAAGACGCGTATTCAAGTCGGCAGAGTTGGTACGCGCGTTGCAGTACGTAGTAAAGGGTCTAGTGACGCAGAGTATGCTATAAAAGGGAAAGTATTGTTTTCTGTTCGGCAGGGAGTCCGAAATAGCTCAGGCGGTTAAGCGTCGGAGCAGGAGAGCGAAGGGAATCGCTGGGCCGGCCCCGGTAGCTAGACTCGCGGCAATCCAGGGGGAAAAGACGGGCTTGTTCAATAACATGTCCTCTGAAAGGTCCTGGTAAATCAAAGTGGCACAGTTGTAGTGCGCCTGAGTTGATCAGTGTTCAGGTCGTACTCCATAGGCAATAGATATCCCTGTCCCCCATAACCCGCCCGTCAGGGCCGTCCATTATCACTTCGGTGCCGTGGACTTTGTTAAACCCCGAACTAACCATCTGTCAGTTCGGCAGGGATCCCAGTGCGGGCAAAGGCCGCCGCCGTCTAGCCGCCGTTTGCCCGCGCCGGCTGTGCACGTCGGCCCCATGACCTGTTGCGCATTACCTTGACGGCCTAGTGATCCGGCGTATGATTATGTCATATACTGCGTCTACAAGGGTAGTAACATTAAACAGCAAGAGACACATGATAAATGCCGCTCATGGGACCAAGCTGCATAACAGATGATGAACTTGGATATACTCAAGTCTAGGCAGTGTAATGCACATCCTTGACACAGCGCTGGCTGAAGGATTTGCCGGGCTCACAGGTTCGGGGAGAAAGTGTGTGTGTGTGTGGGGGGGGGGGGGGGGGGGGGAAGGATGTTAAAATAAATGTGACTGAGGCGTTTTTAGCATTTGTGACTGAAATCCACCATGCGGCCGAGCAGAGTGGCAGGTCGCTTTAAGTTAACTACTCTTTTGTCCAGTATTATTAAGACACACTAGGACGGAACATTTGGATGATATTGCGAACTATTCACACTGTGTGGCCTTGACTGAGCAGGCCCCTGTACTGAAGTTTCGTGCCTCGTGATTGACACTGAAACGAAGTGTTCGTGAAGTAAGACACATAACCCCCCCCCCCCCCCGGCCCCCCTCTTCTTGCTGTCAAATACGGCAGCGGGTTGTTGGGGGCCCCCCCGTAACAACCCGCTGCCGTATTTGACATCAATAAGAGGTACTGAAATGGAAAACAGGCGTTTTCAGTCATTGCAAGACCCGACTTATGGGGTGGATCACACTGAATTAGTAACTATGAGCCGAAACCGAAAGCCGCGCGTGCCGACTGATAGTCTGAGCTTATCTCATTACATCCTGACGGTGAAATCGCCAGTTTTGTTTTGAGAGATCCTTTGAGGCCTGCATCAGTCACAGTCAGTTCTGGAGGCAGATTGACCATGATAGCCTGTTCACTGAAAGTACTGCGCTTGGCGCGCTGACACCGCACACCCTTAAGTTGAACTTGACTATCATGCTCAATCCCATCCCGCATCCTGTCGAATCATAGGAGGGTTTTCAGTAAGGGTTAGGATCTAGGAAAGCTTCAAGTGTACTACGTGGGCAGGAAATCGATAGCGTACGCACTGAAATAGGTCGTACTGACATAGTACTGGAGTACTAGTTTACATCGGCTGTGTTGTGCCGCTAACTGAAGGTTGCTTAGTCAGTCACGCGCGCATGCGCCCAGCAACGGGAAATCAAGGGGAATCCCCGCCGACTGACACGGACAAGTTAACCCCTTTGTTCCCGCAACGTTGCTCAGTGTTTACAAGTCGACGTGCCTGCGTGCTAAAGGGGGTCAAACATTTCATGTGCTCCGTCGAGGAGGACGGAGGCAGTATAATGTAGGATCTGTCAGCGGTCTTAGTGCATGTGTGACGAGCGACACAGCACTGCCGTTCACTGTTTTCAAGTGATATTCATTGAGACTGATTCCCGGCCGCCACTGCATCTGCAGTATATGTGTGCTAGTCTATGACTCTAGACTGAACTTAACTCATTCTACCCCAACACCGAAATCCTTAAATTTTGCCGTTGTCCTCTGAAGACTGCTTTGCAGTGCAGGGCACAGATCGACCATGATAGTTCAAGGGTGATGCCAGAATAGCTTGGCGCCCATAGGCGCCAAGCTATTCTGGCATTAAACTATCATGGTCGATCCTTATCTTGCTGTGGTGTGTCTGGGGTAGAATGGGTTAAGGTGTAACGCCGTAAAGTCCAAAAATCACTGACCAGCACATATTTTGTTTATGAAATAGTCTGATACGTGTATGTTAATAAATAAATAAATAAATAATAATAATAATAATAATACATTTAAAAATTAATAATAAGATAAAATTAAGAATTAATAATGATAATGACCAATACTTTATTAAAAGTTAAGAAAAAGAACATTTAATAATAATAATGATAGTAAATGAATTTATGAATGACTGAATGATAACAAAACGCGGCTCCGCTGTCTTTCACAGACGAAAATGCCCGTCCCGTTCACGCCTCCCTTCCCCCCTCTCCCCCCCCCCCCAATCACTCAACCACCACCCCACTCCCAACCCCATACGCTTCACTATTACCTTCCGTAACTGGCCTAAGTGCTAGTCCACGCGAAGACCTATTGTTTACAGTGTATTCGTTTCAGAGTAAAGCCGCTAAGAGGAGATTCCCGCAGCCTGGGACTGTCCAACTTTGTTAAGCGTTTGTCAGTTTGCGGGCTTGCAGTGAATAAACACTGGATGCGACATTACGAATGCGTCAGTATACCACTTGACATGACGTAACATTGATTAACTCTTTCTACCCCAACACCGAAATCCCCAAATTTTGCCGTTGTCCTCTGAAGACTGCGCTCTAGTGCAGGACACAGATCGACCATGATAGTTCAAGGGTGATGCCAGAATAGCTTGGCGCCCATAGGCGCCAAGCTATTCTGGCATCACCCTTGAACTATCATGGTCGATCCTTATCTTGCTGTGGTGTGTCTGGGGTAGAATGATTTAAATCGGCTCAACAATGACTGAACATCTGGCTATCCCGTCGGAATTCTAGGAAACACGGTCAGAAGTGCGGCACATAACCCGTTCAATGCCGAGAAAATTTGAACACACCCAACTGCAAGAGGTATAGATCCTCATGAGCCCCCGCGACTGCGGGGGCTCATGAGGATCTATGCCTCTTCCTGACACCACTTTGAATCAGTTTTCATAGACAGCTACGGCTTGTGTATGTTGAATTGACCGAAGAACACAGTTTCCGTCACTGCTGACACTGAACGGGTAAAGTAGACACGTATCTATAGACACTGACAAGTACAACACAGAGTGTAATGTTTTCAGGGTTTGAATCCTTTCTCTGCCACTTATCACGCCAGAGTGTGTCTGAACACAGTTTCTGTCCAAAATACGGACATTGGCAAGTCACAGTACAACAGAGAGTCGCGTACGATGATTGTGTTTTCGGGGTTTTAACCCTTTCTGTCACTTAATCCCGCCAGAGTGTGTGTCTGAAATCTGTCAGTGTTAAACAACCCATTTAATCCCAAAGCCGCATTGTAGTTAAACTTTGGAGGCACTACCCTTGAATTATCATGATCCATTCATATCCTCAGTGCTGTAGTGCGACTGAGTCGGGGCTAGACGGGTTTAAATATGGCCAACGACACCCAGACTTTCAAGGAACATGAATCTTACATAGAGGTGTTCACTAGCAAGCGGCGGCAAGAGGTTAACCTCCACCATAACCCTTTCAATTTCAAACTAGACATTCAGCGGGGCAGTCTGAATTACTTTAAGATGTACTACGCGCATGCTGATCAGTTTGACGGAAGAGACGTACTGATCTTACTGAACAAGATGGAGGATTTCATCCCAAAGTCTACCGTATTGTTTGGAGCTCACGTGCGTTTTTCTTTTAGGAACATTCAGAGTCATTGTTTATATTTTTAAGCTTATCCTTCTGATCCATTTCCCTCCTCACTGAAGCCATCCTATGATCAACACACACGCCGGCGCACACTGACAAATAAAGACGGACGCACAGCGCTTCCCGCCATTAGTACGCTCTGTGGGCTGGAGTAGCGACAGGAATTCTGAAGAAGAAGAATAGCACGAGCAGCAAAATGACGTCACTATAAGCTTCACGTCATGGCATCGCTTGTCTCCGACGCCGTGTACACTACTGTGACGAATGTTTCACGTCACTCATCCAAAAGGCACGCTCTGACTGTTTTGTTCCACACAGCCTCTTCCAGGGCTGACTGTTTGATGGGAGTAAATAGTGGCTCCAAAACTTGCAAAAATTAATTAATTATTTTTGAAAAAGTTAAAGAGGTACAACGCTGGATTACGAACGCCACGGCAATGGCACACAGAAACACACACGGCAGAATGGCACACACAAACACAGACGGCAGACACACGGCGCTGCCTACCGGTCATACGTTCTGTGGGCTGGCGTAGGCACGGCCACTGAAGAATAAGGTGGAATGGCTCATGCCCACAAAGCCTCTTCTGTACTGATGAGCTTACATGCATATTCCACCTTTTCCACAATACGTTCGCAAATATACAAAAATAAACGAAGGACTGAGAACATCGCGCCAGCTCATACACTTGTAAAACACTGACGTGCTGGTGATTTGCGTCAATTTTACGAACATTGTATAAAACACTGACGCGTTTGTTGTGCTTTTAAGTCACCGTCTGATTCTTCTGATGAAATCAAAGAGTCTTACTTCTGACATTTTTTCCCGCATTGAACTTTTATTTTCGAAAAAGTTGAAGAGGTACAAAGCTGGCTAACGGTTCCTTCGGGGTTTAACGTCTACGGCACCGAAGTGATAATGGACGGCCCTGACGGGCGGGTTATAGAGGACAGGGAAATCTGTTGCCTATGGAGTACAACCTGAACACTGATCAACTCAGGCGCACTCCAACTGTGCCACTTTGATTTACCAGGACCTTTCAATGGACATGCTATTGAACAAGCCAGTCTTCCCCCTGGATTGCGAGTCCAGCTACCGGGGCCGGGACGGGGATTCGAACCCACGACCCGGCGATTCCCTTCGCTCTCCTGCTCCGACGCTTAACCGCCTGAGCTATTTCGGACCTTGAGCTGGCTAACGAACTCATCCAGTGTCTTTATACAAACTAGCCATATCCAATATTTCAAGTGCATATAATCAAAATTGCGGACACTAATCTGGGTCAACCCACTTTCTACAAACGGTCGTGCGGTATGTCTTCAATGAGACATCCAATTACAATATGCTCGGAGGCTCTCTTAGCCACTCACTTAATTAAGTATTTGGCAAAGTTTCAAGTGTGTGCGTACAGTCAGTAATATCGG
>BTPG01000001.1:170490603-170643103 GCA_036245525.1 Semisulcospira habei | reverse complement strand
GTCAGTTGAAAGCTCTTCTAGTTGTGAAAGTGCCCACAGTGTTCGCACTTTGAACATTCAAATGTATCAACTTCCCGAGTCCCAAAGGCCGTTATCTTAGAGCCGTCTGGCAAAAAAAAAAAAAAAATCAATCAAGCAAACAAACAAACAAACAAACAAACAAACAAACAAACAAACAAACAAACAAACAAACAAACAAACAAACACACACAAACAACCAACCAACCAAACAAACAAACAAACAAACAAACAAACAAACAAACACACACAAACAACCAACCAACCAACCAAACAAACAAACAAACAAACAAACAAACAACAAACAAACAAACAAACAAACAAACAAACAAACAAAACAGAAAATCCGAGTACATTATACACCATATTTTTTCAGGGGCGTATCAGTTACATCCAGGGATTCGGGGTGGGGGTGGGGGTAGAAGGGGGGGGGGTTCAACCTTTTGTTTGGGGCCTTCAACCTGACACGAAAACCTCCGAACATCAGACCTTGCTCCCCGCCAGTGGACGGGGGAAAAAATCAATAAGGGTAAAGGGGGGTGGGAGAGGGGGGAGGGGGAGGGCTGGGGGGGGGGGGTGGTGGTGTCAAAACAAAATAAAAACCCAAACAAACGGACCCCACCCCCAACACCCATATCCGCCCGTGTTTTTCTAGTCCTTTAGCCACAGCTATGGTAGAGAATGCGTTTTCACGACTGTGTATCGATATCACCGTACGTCTTTGTGTATGCAGTCTAGTCATTGCATGCTCTTCAACTGAACTCACCGTGATTTACAGTGGCTCGAGCACATAAATACTGTACACAATATACACACATACTGCCGAAAAACTCATTTCTCTTCTATACCCTGTGCAATTGTCAAAGACACAGCTTCAACCGCATCTTTCAACGTAACCCCTTAACCACCAGGACACGGCGAACGACTGATACCAATCTGCAAGAGACATAACTGAACCCGCACTGATGAGCCCCCGCAGTCGCGGGGGCTCATGAGGCTTTATGTCCTCTTGTGAGCCCTATGTTCGGTATGCCTATTTCGACCCATTTATAGCTGTGTTCAGTCTTCACGCGAATGTTGTTCAGCGTGCAGTCGTTTCACAGTTTCGGCGTCACAGTGATCATTGGCAACTCAAGGCAGATCAGTTTTAGAAATGTCACTTCACAACTGCCGCGTACCAGTTCCAAGACTGAGATGGCCCGATCGACCATAATAATTCAAGGGTAGAGCCAGATTAGCTTGGCGTCTGAAGGCGCCAAGCTACTGGCTCTGCCCTTGAATTATCATGGTTGATCCATCTCGGGGTCACAGTAAAAGACCCATCGTATACAGCCTGGTATTTAGCTGACAATGTAAGCCTGATAGCGTTTCGGGCAGTATTTATGCCGGCGGGTCATGATGCGGCCGGAACCCGCTATGGATAAACACCCCCATCACCTCATCACAATCAAATCATTTCGATGCAGTTGTATTCTGCTTGACGAGTTTACACGGGTGTCACGTCATTTTTTTAAAAAATGTTTTTTAAAATATTTTTTTTACGGATGACTGACGTGACATTTACGTCAGTCACGAGTCCGTCAGTGAATAAGTCGGCCCCGAACCGCCGGCCAGTCAGGGACGCGGCAGCTGTCAGTAGTCGTCTGGCGCTTAATCAGATTGTTTGCCACAGTATTTTTTAATTATTGCGAAATCAACCACCTCTGTAAACAGATAGAATCATAAAGACCTCAGTGACGATCGACTGCCGGCTCCGAGTTCAGTTAGTCCGACCGCCTGAATGCGAATACCGCTGCGCCACCGCGTGCGCAACCCATAGCGCGGCACGCGGTGGCGCAGCGGGATTCGCATTCAGTAAAACCTCCCGGCATCGTCCCGAGGCCTTTCACTGAGTTTGTGTACACTGTAGCTGGAAACAGCCTGATATGCCTTGTGTGCTGTCAAGTCCTACTGTCCGGGCTGTGTTTGAGATGGTCGCTTTCTCAAAGACTAAATAACGGCACGCCTGTGACTGTTTCGGCAGTGCCGCCGCCTGTCACGCAGCCGGTGTCAGTCATAGTTCGAAACTGCGGACTGGCGAGGTGTCGTGTCAGTCAGTGTGTCCGGCAGTGTGTGTGTGTGTGTGTGTGTGTGTGTGTGTGTGTGTGTGTGTGTGTGTGTGTGTGTGCGCGCACGTGTGTGTGTGCGGTGTGTGTGTGTGTGTGTGTGTGAGAGAGAGAGACTGAGAGAGAGAGAGAGAGAGAGAGAGAGAGAGCGCCGCGTGCCTGATGCCGCGTGTAATTCTCACTGACTGACGACTATCCACCACTGACTGATGCCGGTGAGCGCAAAATCCTGGGCCGGCCAACTGCGGAGTCTCCATCATGCCGCAGACCCGAAGCCGGGTTTGCGTGTACATAAGGTGGAATAGTCAGTGTTCAGTTGCGCAGGTCTGGGCCATGATCATCTGAAAATCGTCAGTCACTGTCGTCTTGGCGCGTCTCAGGCTCCAAGCTATTCTCGCACCACCCTTGAACTATCCATGGTTAATCTGTCTCCGTCCTGAATTGTAGTACAGTCTTCAGAGGATACCTCCCAACCTTGAGATTTTCGACCCTAGGGGTCAGTGTCGTGGTGCTAATTATCATGTGACTTACAATTTATGCGGATGACCTTTGTCTGCAGGGTCAGCAGGCATCACGGCACTGCAGAGACGCCGCCGTGAATGACACTTGCTGCACGTGCGACACGAGAGGGCGCATCAACGTCACACTGTGTTCAGGCCGGTGCCCTCAAAGCGGATATTATCAGGACAACGGCATCCTCGATAATGATCCTTTGGACCCAGAGTGTCTTCATGCCTCCACGACTACCCCTGCCCATGAAACTACTAACACGCCTACCACCACACTAAGTATGCTGATAGACTGTCCGTCAGTCACCATTGAAACCCCGTTGTGCATGCAGATATCGTCTGTTTGAGCAAAGTTTGCATCGTCACGTGTTTTTTTCCAATTAACTTTTGAATAAAACATATTTTACGACAACACTTAGAACAAAAAGTGATCACCAAACTTGGTCCAAATTTGTATTAACCCATTTAACCTGACGCACTACAACAGGAGATGGGTCGACCATGATAATTCAAGGGTAGTGCCAGATCAGCTTGGCGCCTGTCGGTGCCAAACTCTGGCACTGCCCTTGAATTATCATGGTAGATCCACCTCCTGCAACTGGTGCATAGTCATTAGCGCGCCTCCAAAATTTGGGAAATACGGCCATCGGGCTAAATGAGTTAAATTTAGCTGTTTTCAAACCCAACGGTTTAACGACTAATGACTACCGGTGGGAGTTTATGGAAATGATCTGCTTAACTCATTGGAGATGTGCCGTGTATCCTTTTACAGCACGTCTCAATTGAGTTAAAAGTTTATAGAAAAAAAACAAAAAAACTATGACAAGTTATGCATGGATGAAATGTACTGCAAAACCAAGCTATTGAACATTCAACATGCAGAGCGTGCAGTTTGCAGAAATAAATTTGTGTCAATGTTTCTGAGTGGGGCTTGATCAAGCTGAGTTGGTATACCTCGCCCTGTGCCTAAGTGATATGCACCAGCGGCACCATTGTTGCTATTTTTGCACCTCGGTGACCCGTCGCTCGGACCGATCGGTTTAGAGCGTGTGCTCTCTGCACCTGTAATGCGCAATCTCGGAGAAAGAATCACGTGACGTTTGATTGCTGCAAAATAAATGAGGTGAATAAAGAATAAACCTTTTCCTATATGCAGTCCCGCAATAATGCATCCTTATGCTAGCCCCACAAAACATTACACGATTTGGCAGATCAGGCCGTTTGAAAAATACTTAGTTTCGTTTTTCCTCAACGGTGGTGATTTTGCAACATCTGCGTCTGCGTCAGAAAACACCGTTGTGGCCGTAGCCATATGAAAGACGAGTGCACTACAATGAACTTGATTCAGGAATACACAAGTTCTGAGGAGAATGAACAACTCCCGGAGACCTAGCTTTTTCCAGTAGGGACGTACACCCTCCAACATTTTGTGCTCAAGGGGAGTAACGCTAAAACCGGAAACGAACCGTTTTTCGAATGCGATCACAATCTTCCGCGAGAACGTACGAGACCACACTTAAAGTGCAGAAGCCTACCTGCGCGCGCAGTTCTGGTGCACAGGACCAGTCCGAGTGAGCAGACAGATGCGAAAATTGCAGTAATGGCACCACTGGTGCGTTTAACCTAGGAACAGGGCGAGGTATACCAACTCAGCCTTGATCAAGGTATATTTTAGTGGAGTTAAATAGGTCATGTTCAAAATTTCATGATGGCAGCAGCTAAACGCTAAACCGTTGGTGTGACTGAGGACTACGGGACCATTGAAATAAATTAGGACCAAGGTTGGTGTTCATCTGTTCTTCTGTCTGTCACTGATGTTGACTAAATTTACTCAGCGGATTTCTCTAAACCCCCGTTTTATCTTGTAATCCGCCCCCCCAAAAAAAAACATAAGTACTTTCAGTCAAGGTGCGAGTTGTATCGGACACGACTGAAGTTAGCGCCGAACAGCGGACTCGGATATACATTTGAACCAATCAGAGATCAACATTTCTGTGGTGTTCCTGATCGAAATCGTCATAAGACCAAATTTGGAAGTTATCTACAAATTCCTAGATTTGCCTCAGGCAGTTTTTTGCGTTGATTGTTCGTTTAGGCTAGGGTGAAAGACAAATTACTGGTGGGGAGAGACTAGTGGCTTTCAAACAACATAACTTGTTTCAATGCTGTAAGAAGAATGCGTGCTTTGACCAGGTTCGTAAGTAGGCAAAATGCACATATTTTGAGAGGGAAAAAATCTAACCAAACTCCGGGTACTTTGTTTATTTAACATTTATGGGTGTTCGATAAAAGCTCTGAGGGAAAAGGAGTGTTTTCGCATAGAGGACAGTCAGAACTTGCAGAAAATCCGGAAGTAAACCTAAAACTGACAGCCAACGTGACAGATTTTTTTCACATTGAAAGTGCCCTAGCTCGCCTTAAACTTAAAGTTGTCTTTAAATCATCTGCGTTCAAAAGTTATTTGCAAAAACTCAAGGCAAACTTTGCTCGAACGGACTACATACCCGTACTGTAAACGGGTGTGTGTGGATGGGGTTGGGTGTTGGGTAGGGGGGGGGGGGATTGGGGTGGGGGGTGTGGGGGGGATGTCTTATATACCATATGTGTGATTGTTTGTTGTTGGCCGCAGGCCTCAGTTGCATGCATGAGATTTGTCCAGCGCCAGTCACCAAACAAGGTGCCCCGCTATAGCTTAGTCCTGTGCCAGCCGCGGCTAAGCATTAAGGTGATCTGCTATAGCGGAGCACCTTAATGCTTAGCCGCGGCTGGCACAGGACTAAGCTACAGCGGAGCACCTTGCTTAGTGGCTGGCGCAGGACTAAACTCAGTCCTGCAACTGACCCATGGCCCGGGGCTGTAATGTCCAGAATCACAAAGCAGCACACATTTTTTAAGTCCCCAAATGCGCAAAAGGCCATCAGGCCGACGTTGGCCAGCATCCACACTATGACCCTTACTGGTCCATCAGTCGTTTAAGTTGGTTTGTCAGTCAGTCAACCGGTCGCTTTGACAGTCAGTTATTATCCAGTGTGCAGAAGGTTGGTCATCCGGCCATGATTGGCCATTCGGCCCATGCATTGGCTGACTTCAGCTGAAGCTGGCACAGTGATCTGTTAGTCAGTTTTGTCTATCCATCACTCGGCTGAATGATCTTTTAGTTAATCTGTCAATCAGTTTGTCTTCACTCACTAAGCTGTTTGCCCATTGTTCAGGTTGTAGGTTGGTAAAAATTGATTTGCTTCTTTTTCTCTGTGAGAATATTTGTTTATTTATTCATTTTTTTCCCAATTTTGATTGATTGATTGATCGATTGATGTGACGTGGTGAGGTCATAGTCGTAGTATGGCCAAACACACCAGACGCACGCACGTAAGTTTCTTTTAAATAAACTTCATTCAGCTGCAACCCGTCACACGTGGCTTACGGATGTAGACAATACTGGAGTAACAGTTCCAACAATATTTTAATTCAACGATGCGATCTCCACACAATGCATTTCCAAATGCATCAACACTGTTACAATGTCTTCTCTTCTGCAAAATCAACACTGGCGACACAAAGTTCCTCACACAACATATCCCACCGTTAGGCTGTGTCTCTCACAATGTACACCCTATACTATCCACGTACCTACGACAAACTGCTACAATGACAATGCAAGACAATGACTGTATCCTCGTGCTTCCCAATGAATTTACACAACGCAACCAATCAGAACGAAACACGTTACTGAAACTCATAAATATTAATAAAAGAAGAACTTTCTCGAATAACTTAAATTGTCTACAAAAATTCGGCTGCTCATTTCAGCCCCAAATCCCAGTATGTAATGATATCACACAAAAATATGGCAAACCGTTTACGACTTTTCACAACACGCAAAGAACGGCTGCTAATGTTCACGCGCACAGTAAACAACTATGACCAGCAGCTTTGCTACTATGTTACAAAAATATAACTTTTGACGTCACATGTACGAGGTCACTAGACAGCGGGACTCTGTTTCGAACGTTCTGGTTCATTCTCAACTAATCTACGCAAAACAAAAATCGACCGCTTTTCACTGTGCGACTTTTCTAGAAAGTGAGATTCCGGCAAAGCCAAAACCGCTATCATGGACGAACGATAAAGAATCTCACTCAAAAGGTACGTGATACGTAACCATGATAGCTCAAATAAATATCGGATCGTTTCCTACGATTAACACATGCATGCTCTCACAGGACAACACAACCACAATCGTAACAATTGATTTATTATTATGTTTTTTCCAATTTTTGGTGTGATTAAAAAAAAAATTATATGCTTCTTTTTCTCTATGAGAATATTTATTATTTATTTTCAATTTTGATATCTTGTGATTTGTTTTTAGATTCCACAGATTCCACAGTCGCTCCTACCACAACTACAACTGTTAAAAGCGATGTCAATCCGCGCAACATCACTTGCAGCCCATGCCACCCTTATTGCGAAAGCTGTAATGGTAGCGGCCCTACCAACTGCACCAAATGTAAAGATGAATTCGAACAAAACAATATGGCGAATGAGTGTCAGAAAAAAGTGACAGCAGACGATAATAATCAAATTGCCATCGTCGCTGGAGCATCAGCAGCAGGTGGAGCGGTGTTGGTGGTTGTGGTTGTGGTTGTAGTGGTGTGCTGTGTTCGGCGTCGACGACGACGACATCAGGGAATGAAAGACATGGGCAACAGCTCAGCGTCGGGCATTGGATTGGATCAGACTCCTGTCCCTGAAATACACAGAGAGGTGAGAAGTCGCATGTCAGATTTGAACACCTTTCATGTATTATACACCACCCAACTACAAGAGGTATAGATCCTTATAAGCCCCCGCAGTTGCGGGGGCTCATGCGGGTCTATGCCTCTTGATGAGACCACTTTGTTTTATTGCTTCTTTTAACTGCTTAGGGATCTTTGACACTGGTTGAATTTATAATGATTTCAAAAACACAGTCTGCGTCCGCTGGTGGTCCAGGGGATTGCTCCCCTTGTGCATGCGGCCTGTGAGCTTTTACTAGTGTGTGGCTGCATGCACACAGGGGTTTATTCCAACACTGCCTGTAACCAGAAAGGAGCTATCAGAAACCATCACAGATTTCCAAATAAAACAGAACACAACCAGGGAAATCACTCTGCACACGACAGACAAACACTTAGATCCCCTGACAGGGGGGTCTAACTGTTTGTTTGTCCAGTGCTGAAGGATTCCCCTTGATCAGGGGATTTAACTGTTTGTCCAGTGCTTGAGTGATTTCCCTTGCTATGTGTTCTGTAACTTCCATACAAGTGCCTGCCTCACATAATGGTTTGTGAGAGGTATGAAAGGGACATACTGCTTGGTAATGTATTGGAAGAATGGAAACAGTTCAAAATGGTGTTAATGTAAATATGTTTCTTGAATATATTTGCTAGTCGAGCTTTCTCTTAACTGCTATGTGCCCTGCTGTAACAGGCTAATTTGTCTCTTACCGGTGCTGCTCTCTCGCTCTCTGTATGTGTCTCTATATCACCATCACCTCAAATTTCATGTACTTACAAGCAACTCGTAGACGTGTAAATACTGAGTCTCTGATGTGTGTAAAATGCCCTACAGTTCTGCTTTTTCTTTTATCATTTTGACCTACTTAGTGCCCTACTTTCACTCTATCCTTGTAGTGGTTTTCTGTACGACCTTGACCCTAACTTATTTGAAATATATTAACACAGGGTGCACATTGATCTCCTGTGCAAACACTGATGTTTGAAGGTCATGTGCTATTCTGTACTCATGCACCGTCTGTGACGTTGACTTGTCATGGTCAGGTATCTGAAAGCGTTGTCATGCTCATTTAATGCCTTAAATTTTTTATTTTTTAAACTGTCCTTTAGTGATGCTCCTTAAATGGTACTTTATGGTCTTGAAGTGTGATTTAAAGGTCACGACTCCAAGAATGTGACCTATTGTGCATGCTGTTCCATACATTTTAATGACCTTGAACTTTATCAGGCAGGATTCTGTTCCTCTTAAAAATTCTCACACCTTAACCAATTTAGCCCCGACCCACTACATCAAGAGATGGATTGACCATGATAATTCAAGGGCATTGCCCTTGAATTATCATGGTCAATCCATCTCCTACAGCTGGCACAAAGTCATTAGGTGACATTAAAAAATTTTGAATTTGGCCTTGGGGTTAGATGGGTTGACCCCTTTGTGCATGCAGCTGTTCGCAGTACTAGTCGCTGCATGCAGCACGGGGTTTAAACTGTAACTACACACATTTTGTTGATCTCTGTCCTAGGAGAATGAGTGTGTGGAGTCGGTTAGGCGTGGGGAGATTGACCTCACTTATGAAAACATTCCCAAGGCCCCCAGACCTCTGTCCATCCAGCGTGGGCATGACCAGGTCACCAGATATGTCCGTGACCCTACAATCAAGGTAAGAGGTCAGAGGTCAGGAGACTCAAGATGTACATGTCTGTTAGTCTGTTGACATTATCTGATGATAGTCTGTTGACATTATCTGATGTTTTGTGTACATGCACATTTTTGTTCCCACCAGCATCGCAACTTCTAAGCAACAGCAGCCACTTTTCTTTCTTTTATACAGAACAGTTTTGTGGAGGAATGGTTAAATGTGTACATTTACAATATATGTAATGTAGCAAACATTGCCTAACCATGCGTTTTATTGTATACCTTGACTTTGAGTCCCAGTAGATTGTCAAACTCTCCTGCCTGTCAACCATGCTTGCTTTGTGCTAGTTTCCTGCCTCCCTGAATATAGGTCAGCCTCGGTATGACTTGCACATTTGGTAATAATGCAGACAATATCTCACTCACAAGTGGATATATGTGTGGTAGGAATGGTGGGCCTATGCCTTAAGAACATCTCAACGAAAGAAGATACACTGAGAGAAGGTAGTTACAACCCAGTTTATTAAAATTTATAAAAAAATAAGTAGCAAATTTCGGACTTGTTTGTCCATGTATGTCTTTTTTAAAAATAGACATACATGTACAATTAAGTCCAAAATTAACCCTTTTTGAAAATAGATATTCATGTACAAACAAGTCTAAAATTTGCTACTTACCATTTGATGAAGGCAAGTTGCAACTTGCTTTCAAGAAAGGATAAGTTGCAAGTTGTGTACATATATTTGTTTGTATTTCTATTTTGAAAAAAATAACCAATATTAACCCATTCAGCCCTGACACACTACAGCAGATGGGTCGACCATGATAATTCAAGGGTAGTGCCAGATTAGCTTGGCGCCTATCGGCGCCATGCTAATCTGGCACTGCCCTTGAATTATCATGGTCGTCCCATCTCATGTAACAGGTGCATAGTCCTTAGATGACGCCTCCAAAATTTGGGAAATACATGTGCCAGGCTGAATGAGTTAACTCTTTTTAAAAAAAAATAGACATACATGTACAAACAAGTCACTGCACTCCAAAATTTGCTACTTAACATTTGATGAAGTCAAGTTGCAACTCGCTTTCAACAAAAGATAAATTGCAAATTGTGTACATATACTTATTTGTATTTCTATTTTGAAAAAAATAGACAATATTAACTCATTCAGCCCGACGCACGTATTTCCCAAATTTTGGTGGCATCGTCTAACGACTACGCACCTTTTGCAGGAGATGGATCGACCATGATAATTCAATGGTAATGCCAGATTAGCTTGGCGCCGACAGGTGCCAAGCTAATCTGTCACTACCCTTGAATCATATCATGGTCGACCCATCTCCTGCTGTAGTGCGTCAGGGCTGAATGGGTTTTAAATAAATTGTGTTTGCGCAAGTTGCAATGGTAGCCACCCTTTTCTAATCGTGTTTCTTTCTTTGTTGGGATATTCTCCATATTTTACACACTTGGCGAAAGTCGCCTTTTTGGTCTGGATTACATTTCAGCAATGACCTTCCCTTCAGTGTAAATTCAGGACACAAGTACTGTGAACGTAAATAGCGTGGCCTGACTTCGCAGCTTTGTGTTTGCGCGCTATAATGAGACAGATCTGTATACTTTGAGCATCTTAACCCATCATTTAACTCCAAGGATGCATTTCCAAAATTTTGGAGGTGTTATCTAATGACTATGTACCAATTGCAGGAGATGGATGGACCATGATAATTCAAGGGTAGCGCAAGATTACCTTGTCCCCATCAGGCACCAAGCTAATCTGGCACTACCTTTGAATCATGGTCCATCCATCTCACACTGTAGCGCTTACTTTGGGACTAAGAGGGCTGAAGAATAGTTTTGTATACATTTATTTTTCTGTGTGGGTTTTGGTGCATAATGCTGTGATGTGCTCTTCTCCCACAGGGCAAACTGTGATATATGTGACACACTTAACCTATATCATACTGAGGCTAAAAGCTTCAAATTTGTATACTGCCATACACAAGCTAGGTTATAGTACTTACGGATAAGGATATAGACCAATGGCTTTAGTTCAAGGGTGGTGCCAGTATAGCTTGGCGGCTAGAGGCACCAAGCTATTCTGGCACTACCCTTGAACTATTTTAGTCAAACTTATTTCACACAATGGTGTATTCCGAATGATAAGGATTAACACTCATCTAGTTGCCTTATCGCCATGAGCTAAAACCTTCCCTGCTGGAAAATGAGAACACCACCCAACTGCAAGAGGCAAAGAACTTCATGAGCCCCCGCAGATGCAGGAGCTCATGAGGTTGTTTGTCTCTTCCTGACCCTAGCCATATCCATTTTCCTTAGATTATTCTGTCTTTGATTTGTTATTTTTTTAATTTCAAGGACATACTTTGGCATTCACTGGCAGTGAGGGAGTTAAACACAGAGCCTGAAAACAACTGTTTCATTAATTTAAATTCATTTATCCCTGATGCGCTACAGCAGGAGATGGATCAACCATGATAATTCAAGGGCAGTGCCAGATGAGCTTGGCGCCTGTTGGCGCCAAGCTCATCTGGCACTGCCCTTGAAGTATCATGGTCGATCCATCTCCTGCAACTGGTGCATAGTCGTTAAGTGACACCTAAAATGCGGCCGTAGGGTTAAATGGGTTAAGTTCGAGACTAACTCGCAGCCCACTTCTGTTTCTGTTGAACCATATATATCATAGTGTCGTCACCTGATTTTTCGTGATGTTTTCAGAGAACTGATGCCACTGAGGCAGGGTTGCCACACTCACCGACAGAAGCGAAGGAATTGGAGGCGCTGCCCGTTGCCCCAACGCTTCCACGGGGCCAAAACAAAAAATCCTTACAGCCGCCAGCGGAACAGTACGAGGTCGTGGAAGCTGGCCAAGATAATCAAGGAGTACATTTTCAGCAAAATGTGCATCCGCAGCGTGCCGTCACATCAAAACCAAAGGGTAAACACTTTTAACAACAAATTGGCACTCGTCCTCTAGAACACTAGATACGAGTTCAGGTGATCGAATGACCATGATTGTTCAAGGATGGTTCAAAATAGCTTAGTGCCTTAATTAACCCATTTAGCCCTGATGCACCACAGCTGGAGATGGATCGACCATGATAATTCAAGGGTAGTGCCAGATCAGCTTGGCGCCTTCAGGCGCCAAGCTGATCTGGCACTACCCTTGAATTATCATGGTCGATCCATCTCCTGCAGCTGGTACATAGTCGTTAGGTAACATGTCCAAAATTCGCGAAATGCAGCCTTGGGGTTAAATGGGTTTAGTTAAGATAAAAGTATTTTAATAGTACAAAACTTTGCAATGGATCATTACCAAGTTTCCCCCCAAAAACAAACAAACAAAACAAAAATAACCCAACAACAAAACCTTGAAGATGTGAACAGTTAGCAAACTGCCACAAAGTGGAAGCAGTATCTGACAAGATATTTCTCTTTTCTTCTCCTTCCCTTTTTTTCTTTAGATTTTTTTTGGTACAGGAAAGCTGGACCCCTTGGCCCTGTGTACCCAGTATTCTTATGCATACTGTGTATGCTGAAATATTTGCTTCAGTAATAATAATCACATTGTGATTGTGGGCAGGTCGCCAACACCATGGTGGGGGGAGAGGCGGGAGAAGGAAGACGGGGCCGGGTGATTTACCAAATCCTGCAGTACCCTTCGGCTTCAGCACGCCCAACCTCCCCTCCCAAGTCAACAGGAAGGTTGAACGGCGCAAGGCTGCGGCTGAGGCCCCTGAGGAAGACTACATAAACGTGGAAGAGCCGGTTGTCCTGAAGGTCAAGACTGGTGGCGATGAAAGTGAAGAAGAGGACTATGAGAACGCAGCTGCGATAAAGTCGGAAAAAAGGGACTTCCGCGCCCCACCCGCAGACGATGATGACCTTGAGGACTATGAAAACACAGGAGCCAAGGGAAGCCTTCTCCCACACACACGTGTGGATAAACACCAGCAGCACGGGGAGATTAATGCCGGTGCCGTACTGGATGACGAGCCACAGGAAGTGTACGGTAACCAGGAAGCTATCGAGGATGCAGACAGACACCATCATGGTCGCCCGCAGGGGAGCGAAGACGACGACCAGCCTCTGTACACAAATGATGACAATGAAAACCCATACCAGAACATCCATTTTGGGCCGAAGACGTGATTGGTTAGGAGATATTGATGAATGCCCATATTCATGATAATGAAGATATATATGACAAGTATCACACTGCTATAATGAGGAAACTTGACGGGGAAAACGCTTGGACCCCTGGGTCCAAGCTTTTTCCCCAGTTTCCTCATTATAACTGTGAGTATGGAGGTATTAAAAAACACTCACTTTGGGCCCCAGACCTGACTGGTCATGATGTGACCTGATTATGATATTGATAATAATTATGAGAAATGATACCCCGTTTGGGGGCACCAAACCATTCTCCTGGGGTCGTGACGTGATGTGGAACAGGTCGTTTGTGTGAGCTGATAATGATTGCGTTAGCTGATAATGATTGCGTTATCCTTTTGGCTGTTGGTAGCACTTTTTGTCGAGGTGATTCCTGCAGGAATCACCTCGACAAAATGTGCTACCGACAGCCAAAGGGTTAACCCCCTCTCTCACACATGTGAACAACACCGGGGGCGAGTTTTTTTCTAGTAGCTGCGAGATGACTTGGTGATGTAACGTTATCATACAATATGGCAGAATGTGTGTAGAAACGCCCAGTGTTATGCATTTCCAACGTGCTCAAGATGATGACAGTTGTGACCGCTGATGATAACAGCAAAAAATTATCACAGTGAGAATGGTGGCAATCGTCATGAAGGTGACTGATATTGTATTGATATTGGTAATGTGTAGTCTGTGCATGTCTTTGGCTGTCTGTAGCACTTTTCATCACACTATCAGGGTGACAATGAACTCGTAAATCACTGTTTGTTTTATCTTATTGATGAATGTGCTCATCATCAGTTGTGATGTAACAGGCATTGCTGAGCATGTTCCTTTCTCTGATGGGTTTTTCTCTGCATTTTACACGCTTGGCAGTCACCTTTTTGGTCTGGATTCAGCATCAATAATGTGTCTTTGTTATATGTGTCATGTCTATAACAGAAATGTCTGATAAACATCATCTCAAAGACCTAGCATTAGGCCAGCAAGACATCATCTCAAAGACCTAGCATTAGGCCAGCAAGACACGTGGATTCTGTGTTAGCCGCAGACTGTACAGAATCATGAAAATCAAGTCCCTGTATGCTGTACACATGTATGGGAAAACTCTCAGCACAGGACACATGGAAAGGTGCTGGACGAACAAACAGATCACCTGAAGGGATCAAACAGTTTTTTTGTCCTGCACTGAGTGTTTTTCACAGGATCCCATATGCGTGTTGTACCTGCCTTGTGAATGTTATGACTCTGTAAACTGTGTTTGCTCAAAAAGGATTAAAACACCGGACTGTGTAGGCTCATGACGGTGAAAGCCCCTGCAGGTAAATTTTCACTCCATTTCTGGATCAACTTCTCACAGGAACATTCAATGAAAAGGCAATTTTGTCTTCCATGCTGTCACATTATTTTCTAAAAGCTGTACAACAATGTTTGTGTAAACTCACGACGGTCAAAGCCACTGCTGGTAAACATTCATTCCATTTCTTGGTGCGTCTTGTCACAGGAACATTCGGTGAAAAGGCAATTTTGTCTTCCATGTTGTTATATTATTTTTTCTAAAGTTTTATAAAGATGTCTGCTCAGTATGCGATCACAATTGATCATACCATAGAACCAATGCTAAACAGTTTTCGGACTTAACAGAGGCCAGAGAACAGGCTTTACGTTAATGGAAAATTCACAGTATTTGATGGACAAATTTTGATAGGGACGAAAAAAATGGAAGGCTCTCTGTCACCAGGATGTTCAGGTCTTGAGAAAAAAAAAAAAAAAACCACTTAATCCTGCCATGTTTCAAGTACACGACAGACTGAAGAGCACCTGGGACGGATTTTTTTATCATGCTGTCCGTCCCGATGAGGGACAATTTTAAATCCTAGCGGAAAGCCTGGGAGAATGGTGATACATTCAAGGTGAACTAGAATATTGTTGTTCACAAGACCTTTTCTGGAGGGAGTGTTGTGACGGTGACATAAATCTTTCTTTAAACAATGTCAAAAATTTTGATAGGCAGACCATTTTCAAACTGCAAACATTTTGTACACAGATTTATCCTTTGCCTGTCAGTAGCAGTTTTCTATTGTGATAATTCCTGCAGGAATCATCGCAACAATAAACGCAACAGACCGCCAAAGGGTTAATAAACAAGTTACATGTTCTTTAACCCTTTTAGCCCCAAGGTCAGATTTCTCAAATTTTAGGTGTTGCCTAATAAATATGTACCAGTTGCAGGAGATGGATTGACCGTGATAATTCAAGGGTAGTGCCAGATTAGCTTGGCGCCTCAAGGCGCCAAGCTAATCTGGCACTACCCTTGAATTATCATGGTCAATCCATCTCCCGCTGTAGGGACTTGGGTCTGAATGGGTTAATGCTAATCTTCATACTGTATGCTGTAGGGCCGATATCTTATGCAGTTAACTCTTTGGCTGTCAGTAGCACTTCTTGTCTTGCCGATTCCTGCAGGAATCATTGTGACAAAAAACATAACGGACAGCCAAAGGGTTAAAAATAAACTGTTTAACCCCTTTAACCATACAGGTCTGTCAGCTAATGATCAGTTGCAGGAGATGGATTGATGATGATGAAAATTGAAGGGGAGTGCCAGATTAGCTTGGTGGCTTCAGACGCCAAGCTAATCTGGCATTACCTGTGAATTATCATGGTCAAGCCGTCTCCTGCTGTAGTGGGTCAGGGCTGAATGGGTTAGGCATGGTTAAAGTGTCTATATTATCCACATTGTACATCACACAAACGCAACTCTCTTGCCATAAGCATGCAAACGTCAAACAGGCCAGCAGGGGATGCAGTCGGGCATCTCATGGCAGTGCATGGGCTACTGTGGCTGACATTAAACCAATGACCTTTTGCATGTAGTTGAGAGGAAGCCATCCTCTCGTTTTTTCATACCTCGCGCCCACCTTAGTCTTCATGGGTTTGCTTAAAGTGAAAATCAGTTATTCCTGTATGCATGTTAACCCTTATCATTCGGTGTGTGAAATAAGTTTGAGTAAAATAGTTCAAGGGAAGTGCCAGAATAGCTTGGCACCTATAGGTGCCAAGCTATTCTGGCACCACCCTTGAACTAAAGCCATTGGTCTATATCCTTATCTGCAAGTACTATAATGTAGCTTGTGTATGGCAGTGTACAAATTTGAAGCTTTTAGCCTCAGTATGATATGGGTTAAAAGTATGTATTTATAATTGTGGATTATGAATGCTACTTCTTGCACATCCGCAGAGTTGCAATTCATAACTTTGTCCTGTGATACAAATATTAAAAACAATGTTGATGTATGTATTGTGTGTGCGAGTCTACGAACCCTTTGAGTGCTGCTACTGATGATACTGTTCGGCTGAGCGAGTCATCAATATCAGTTAACGGGATTACATCTTCACTGCCAGTGGGTGCAAAATGTCGTCTTTAAAAAAAAAAGTAGAGCAAACATTTTACTTTGAATAATCCCACAATCCGAGGAACAAGGAGATGAATAGGGTCAGCAAGAGGCACAGAACCTCATGAGCCCCTGCATATGCGGGGGCTCATGAGGTTCTTTGCCTCTTGCAGTGGCATGACATTTGTATTTTTTTTTCAGAAATGGAGGGGTTGAAGATGCAGACAATCTGTGAATATAACTTGGGATTGTCAAGGTGGTGGTGTACTTTGTATCACGATTATTTAGAAAATCATTGCTGCAGCCATTTAAAAACCACACGTCATGTTGAACAGAGCATTTTTAACCCCCCCCCCCCCCCCCCCCCCCCCCCCCCCCCCCCGGACAGCGTCGGTGGCCGCATGTGTGATGCGAGAGGAATAACTCATTCGAGACGTGCCACATTTGGATACGCAGCAACTTGCCGCGTATCCGGCACGTCTTGAAGGAGTTAAACATGCATGAAAGTGTTCAGACTTAGTACAGTGTGTTTACAAGATGTGATATCAGAAAATTTTGTTGAAATGTGTTAATTTTTGTTTCGTAATTTTGTCGTCTGTTCAACTTGATTTGATAGACATAATATATATATATTTGCTTTTTTGTATGCTGAATTTTAATGGTGAATGTCACAACAATTTGTAAAGTTTATTTTCAGATGCAAGTTGACACAGATGTGTGCATGTGTGTGATTTGGATGCCATTTTCATTTAAATCCGGTTTCTCTTAAGAACGCGTGTGTGTGTGTGTGTACCTGCAATATTTGTTAACTTTGTTTCAGCAATATGTACTCCGTGATCTGTCATTTTATTGTTTCTACCCAGCTTTACAGATATAATTTACAAACTTATGCTTCTAAATATAAAACAAGAACAGCAAAGTCCTCATGACTCACAGCAGAATTTCTGACCTTCACCTTTCCAAAAGGCCATTGAAATGAGAAAGTGTTGAGGTGACTGGATATAACTAACCCTTTGGCTGGGTGGTAGCAGTTTTTGTTGTGATCGTGACAAAATCGCTACCGACAGCCAAAGGGTTAACGAGTTCCACTGTGTGAAGGTGAAAGACAATAAGTTCATTTTTGATAAAAGCTAGATTTTCATTGTAATACAATTGTAAACTTGCTTTAAAAAAAAAAACTGAGTCTTTTTCATCACACGAACTATATTTAGTCAATGTATGCATTATTTTGTTATACATTCTTGACTTTCTGACTATTGTAGGTAGTCAATCAAATTCATCATATCATCAACTACTTTCTGGTTTGAACATGCAGCCCAATGCTGTTATATTAAACATACCAGTAGGCATTATTCATTTCCTATGACTGTACACAATGTGTATTTCATATTGTATAAGCTGGCCGTATGCAACTGCTGTCTGGTTTGTGCATAATTTTCATACACCAGAACCTTTCTTGAGTAATCACCTTTTCTCTGCAAGACAAAAAGTGGTCTTAACCCTTATCATTCGGAATACACCCCTGTGTGAAATAAGTTTGACTAAAATAGCTCAAGGGTAGTGCCAGAATAGCTTGGCGCCTCTAGGCGCCAAGCTATTCTGGCACCACCCTTGAACTAAAGCCATTGGTCTATATCTTTATCTGTAAGTACTATAATGTAGCTTGCATATGGCAGTGACCAAATTTGAAGCTTTTAGCCTCGGTATGATATGGGTTAAGAGACAGGTACTATCTCAGGTCTTGGAAGGGCCAATGTCACCTGTCATTAAAGATGATCATTTAGGTGGCTGTAGCTACCTAAATGGTCTTTAGTGACAGGTTATCTGAAAGGGTGGTCACTCCAGAGGTTCTGCTGTACAGATACATACTGTGCAGTATTTTTACATAGCATTACTATATTAACTAAACCACATCTTGTGAATGAAGTCAGACAAGACAGCCAGAAACATAATAAATGTATTCTCAAATTTCCTGCTCCGTCAATATCAGCATTATTTAGGGGTTTGATTTGTGTTTACGTTCGTGTGTGTGTGTGTGTGCGCAGAGACTAAAATAACACAGAAGCTACAAAATTTGTTTAATTTTTTTAAATATCAACAACTGCATCAGATAAATATACACATCAATAAAGCATTACAAGTACGAATGTGACTATATTGTCTATGTATGTGGCTAATCCCTTCACTGACAGCAGACACAAAATTATGTCTGAAAGCAGGGCAAATTTAACACCGAACAATCCCATCAATCCAAGGACCAGCTAGAGTAAAGAAACCTCATGAGCCCCTGCGGATGCGGGGGCTCATGAGGTTCTTTGCCCCTTGCAGTTGGGTGGTGTTCGCAATTTTGCAGACAGTGAAGGAGTTTATGACTATTTTCTATGCCCTGGTATTACTGGTAACCACCAAAGTGCACTTGTGAATGACCAGAGTAGTACAGAACAGTAACAGTTTTTTTTTCTTCTTTTGAAAGCCATCCCCACTTTTCAGTCCTTGTCATGTCTTCCGTCGTTCCTGGTTATTACTTTTCCCCCAGTCCGCTCCTTCCACCGGCTCTTTGGAACACTGAAATACGTGCCGCTCTACGATATCAGACCTTATGGCCTTTCTGCCATGATGTGTCCATCACCTCCAGAGCAAAATGACCCACCTTTTTTTAGTTTGACAGAAATAACAGAGGAATGCACACAAGTTGCAACCAAGTTTTTGGCAAGGATGACCTCAGCCTGCAAGGCTGCTGACCACAAGTTAACCTCTTTAGCCCTGACACACTACAGCAGGAGATGGATGGACCATGATAATTCAAGAGTAGTGCCAGATTAGCTTGGCGCCTGATGGTGCCAAGCTAATCAGGCACTACTCTTGAATTATCATGATCAATTCACCTCCTGCAAGTGGTACGTAGTCTTTGGGTGACGCCTCCAAAATTGTGAAATATGGCTGCAGGGTGAAATGGGTTAGGGAGTGTAGTAGAACCATGGCAATCCTACAGATGCTTCAATCTGCATGAGACACAGCTTGACATGCCCTCATGAAAATCTATGCCATTCAGCATTTCAGCATCACCCAAAGTGGCGACAATCTCAAACATCTGTGGCCACCAAAAAAATACCCAAGAAATGAAACATGCTTAGAAAGGACAAGTACAACATAGCACAATAAACTCATGGCAATGTTGACTAAAGAAGGCTAGTAAAGCCGACGGTCTACCACTGTGGTGTTCAGTGTTTTTTCCCATCATAAACAGTGCTGTACTTGGTCTTTCTACATGTGTTTCGTTGTAATGCATGTTATGCAGTTGGCAGCCTTTTGGTCAGGAATTAAAAGATTCTCTGTACAAATCTTTTCCTTTCACCTAAGAATTGCAGCTTTTCATGTTTGGTTTACAGGAGGCTTCTAAATAATTTACTTAGCATACAAATGGTGAACCGTGATATTGCAATGGATAAAAAGTTGTCAGTGCAACATATATTTATGTTGGGAGACCTCATACCCGACACACATTGTGCATAAGATAAAGAGACTTTTCAGACACTGACAAAGTGTAAATAACACAATGTGAAACGGAAGTGATGTGCTTTGCCTCCAACACTGCCCATCTTCACAAGTCATTTTAACCCCTTCACTGATGAAACGAATTGACCACCACCCAACTGCAAGAGGTATAGATCCTCATGAGCCCCCGCAATTGCGGGGGCTCATGAGGCTCTATGCCTCTTGTTGAAACCACTGTGTATCCACGATTCCTTGATGGAAAGGGGTGATTGATCTTGAGTTTTCAATGCTTTCAAGAGAGCAATCTGCATCCACTGGCAGTGAAAGGGTTAACGAGCCAAGTCTCGTGAGCCAAAGGTTGATCCGTGACAGCGCAAGTGAGGCGGCAGATAAGCTTGGAGCCACGCCATTCTGACACCCCTCTTGAACTATCACTGCACTATCTCTCCTGCACGGTAACAAGAGTCTTCGGAGGGAAACTCCCAATTTGAGAATGTTTACCTCACCCGCTCAGCAAGTTAGTGGCAGTCACGTGTGAACACAATATGGCGTTGGCAAAAATACATGTATGTACTAGCTACATAGTCTGTGTACAGCAATCTCTCTCCTCAGCAAACGTATTTCTGTTGGAGTTCACCCCGTTCAGTGCCGAGAAAATCTGAACACCATCCAGCTGCAAGAGGTACAGATCCTCATGAGCCCCCACCACTTTGAATCCATGTTCCAGGAAATGCTAGGACATTTGGTGTTGAATTAACAAAGACTGCAGTAACAGTCTGCGTCAAATGGTACTGAAAGGGTTAACCCTTATCATTCAGAATACACCAGTGTGTGGTTTGACTAAAATGGTTCAAGGGTAGTGCAAGAATAGCTTGGCGCCTTTGGCGCCAAGCTATTCTGGCACCACCCTTGAACTAAAGCCATTGGTCTATATCCTTGTCTGTAAGCGTAAGTACTATAATGTAGCTTGCATATGACAGTGGAGAAATTTGAAGCTTTTAGCCTCAGTATGATATGGGTTAACCCTTTGTGCAGATGGTCACCAGTACTGCAGCTGCAAGTGTGTGTATGTGTGTGAACTGGAAGCAGTACCATTGTCTGCGTGTGTATTAATGAAAGCAGTACCAGTGGCTGCATGCACAAGTTCAAACACTTCATCCCACATCAGGCCACTGGCCCATTCACACAAATGAAGGGGGGGGAGGGGATTGATTGATTGTACATTGCTTAACGTCCCGACAGCAACAAGGCTTTCTCAGGACGTGCCTGCACTGCTTGTGAAAAAAAAAAAACAGAACATTGAATGTATGTCGCCAGCCGGTCAAATACATTAAATAAACCTAACACATGGGGCCTAAATAAAGCTAAGACCATTTAGCAACACACATCCAATATCAAGAGCTACAGGCAGTGCAGACAGTAGGGAGAGTTTGAAAAAGGCAAATACAGGTGAATGGACAAAGGTAGACAGAAACACATGCCCCAGAATAGAGAGAAAAACCCACCCTGTGGGGCTGACCAGGGTGACCCTGGGAACTAAAAAATACCTAACCCCACCCAAGTCCCCCAGGGCAGACCCGGGTGGGGTGGGGGGGGGGGGGAGGGGAGGATGTGGGGTTCTAAGCCTACACAGATTTCCATCTGACGTGGTTTCCACATCAAGCACATGTAATGGACAATGGGATTGGTGTTCCAAACTGTGACAACTCTCTGACGTTCATTAACTTCAGTGATGGGATGTGAAAATTAAATTGATGTCAATTATCCTGGTAACTGTTTACCTGATCATTCATCTCCGCTGCAGTGGACTGTCATGTGGCTGAACAAAAAAAAGTGGTCATGCGTTGTGATGGAGACAGAAAAAATGGTAACATAACGTGAATTAATATGGACAGGTCGCTATAAACTGTACATAGAAATTCTCATGTGTGTTACCGTGGCCTTGACAAGGAAGTGCGCTGTCTAAAAGAACAGTTCAAAACAATAAGCCAGTAATCTGACCAACTGATATCAATCAAAACAATGTTGGTAATTATAACAAAACCAAAAAAAGAGCTTCAAAAGGCCTAGTCAAGACATGGCAAAATTTGACACTACCTGGAAACTTTGAAGTGAGTCTCAAATGACATGCACATTAGCAAGGGTGAAAGTTGACGCCAGTAAAAATACAGGAAGCCAGGCCAGTAATGACAAAAAAACTTTAAAAAAAAGTCATTTCTGTCACAACACCTACCTACAATCTGAGCATGGAAATCTGCATTTTTGGGCGCATTATTGCAAAAAAAGGGTTTGATTCTTGATTACAGATATTGCTGTATATGCCATTTTGAATTTATAGATTTCTGTTTGTCTGTCTGCCAGGTGAGGGTGGGCAAATATAGTGTGTGTTCTGATGATCCAAGTACAGCACAGCATGTTTTGCACGCCCACCCGAGTGAGAGATCACCTGTCAATAAAGGCCAACATTTAGGTGGCTACAGCCACCTAAATGTTGGCCTTTATTGACAGGTGACGCTATCTGCCCATCAAGAGACACCCGTCTGTTAAGACCATTATTCTTGAAAAAAAAAGGTTGTCGCTGAAAGAACTTCTACTGCATTCATATTACAAAATAAGAAATAAATGCGGCCATGCATAATATTTTGCTGAGTAATTTGCAATACACAGTAGTGCACAGTTTGCATGGTGAATACATTTATATTTGGCATAAAAAGTCTATTTAACCCTCCTTATCCTGTTTACAGTATGGGTAGCTGCATTGTCAAGGGGTTAACCCCTTCACTGTCAGTTGATGCAAATGGCGTTTTTGAATTATGGCACCTTTAACATCAGAGATCTCCATCCGTCAAATGAATGCAAGAGGCATAGACGCTCATGAGTCCCCACAACTGCGGGGGCTCATGAGGATCTATGCCTCTTGCAGCCGAGTGGTGGTTATTTTTTCTCGACAGTGAAGGGGTTGATCTCTGAGGGGCATAGCATTCAGTATCCGACATCCGAGTCATGTAAGCGCATCAGTCGATCGAAGCCGCTGGAAATGTCGCCCATGGCGTGGCTGCTGCGTTTCTGCGTCCGGCTCCCATAGCTGCACACGCTGCTGTTGTTGAGCTCCTGAGACTCCTCGCGGTTGTCACAGGCTGTGTTCCCGTGAAACTCTGACGCCGAACAAAACCAGCAGGCGACGACGGTTATTATCGTGCAGAAACAGGCAGTTCAGGGCAAAGTCAAACTCAGAGGAAGGAAAATTGTATAGAAAAACAATGTGCGTGCTCGTCTGTGATTTTGGATCTTCTGTAATAGTGAGGCCAGTTGCAATAGTGAGCTTAGTCCTGTGACAGCCACTAAGCAAGGTACTCCACTATAATGGTGTACCTTGCTTAGTGGCTCGTGCAGGACTAAGCTATAGCGGAGCATCCTGCATAGTGGCTGGCGCAGGACTAAGATCACTCATACATATGAGCGCTGATCTTCTATGCAGACCCATAATTCGGTCTGCGAAGCCTAAAATCACACAACCAATCGCATAATACTAACAGGTTCTTCTGTGCTGTTACAAAGTATAAACAAAATATATCACACATTGCATGCAGGCTACTAGGCCATAGGTAGCGTAGGAAAAAAAAAAAAATTCTCTCTGACTTCCAGGTCACTATGCATAGGTCAGTTTCCCTGAGAATGCTTCTACGTTTGCTGAGTGTACATGTGCGCATGTACTAGGCTATTGTGATATGTGTTTGCTAGTTTGCCATTTTGGACCTTGTCCATAAGGTCCAAAATCACAGACCAGCATGCATTATCACGGCTGGCTATTCAAAGGACACAATGACAATAAAAACTGTTACAAGGGTGAAGGCAAAAATGTGAAATGACTGAAAACTGGTCCACAGACTAAACATGCCCCATGATCCATGGCCAACAAGAGACATACATTCTCACAAGCCCCTGCAAATGCAGGCGCTCATGAGAATCATGCCTTTTGCTGATGAAACAGGATGGCTGAAGGATTTTTGTCAGAACAAAAAAGCTGTAATTCAGCTGTTAGAATTTAGAAAAAGCTGAATCAGTCTGCATGACTGTAGTCAGTCATTTGTGAAGCTACTGCGGACATCAAGCAGGGACTAAAGTCCGTTCACTGCACTGCAGTCTCACCTGTGTTAGGTAGAACTCTCTCCCACTGGTAACTGTCTATGTCAACAGGCTGGTTCACCCAGGCATTGCGCTCTGCGTCCTGGATGGTTGCACGTGACATGGGGTCCGGATGTAGAAGCCATGTAATGAGGAAAGTCAGGGCTGGAGGAGTGAGAAGTGACAAATGCAGCAAATCAATTTTGGAGATTTCACATAAAGATCAAAAACAAATATGACCACCACGGCTTGACCTTGGACATAGCAACACAAATCTAGCATGCGACACATCCTTTCAAAATGGACAATCATTTACTCTAGTTTCAGCCAAATTGGTCCACCAATAGGCCGACCCACTTTTGGCCTGAAATGTCGCTCAAATAGCATTTGCAAGAGCCACTTGACCAATCAGCACGCTGTAGAACCATATACTTCTGGATGCCATGCTGAGCTCTGGCAAAACAAACTGAATTCAATGCTAGATGTGTCTGTATTTTCTGTTCTTTTAGCTGATCTTCGGGTACTGGAGATGCCTGGAAAGCACTTTTGCTATAGGGTATATCAGTCATAGTCCCAATACCCTGATCTGGGGATATCTAGATGTGCAGTTTCTTACCAAAGCCTCTTACTAATGACTGAGACACAAAAGAGTGGATTAAAGCTTGCGGTCAACATGATCAACTGAACCCTGAAGGATTCACAAGAGCGAGACATCATATAATAACGGTATTATTATTATTATCATCACTAAATTTCTGCTTTTCCATGTTCCACCATATTCTTCATAGTGTGACTTGATCGCTTGTATTTACATTTGGTTTGCTAAATTGGACTGTAGATCTGTCAGCTGTGTGTGTAGCATTTGTGCATGTACGCTGATCCTGTATGGCGCGGGTGAGAGACGCCTCTGTGATGTAAACAGACCAGCACTATCAGCAGTTCTCAGAGGGAAAAAGAGATGTTTTCAGATAGATTTCTGCTAGTGGTTGGTGTGCACACAGAAAAGTGTACTATGCCTGCAAAAAAATTTAGTCTAGAGACTAGGTATGCCTACATGTAGGTAAGATTACCCATACTTTCAGACTGTAAACACATAAAAACTTTTATCACCTTTGAAAAGAGTACAAACAAATGTGCGGTCATGCAAAATTTCAAAGCTCTATCTTTTATAGTTCATGAAAAAATCTGCAAACATTTGTTCATAAAATGCTAACTTTAGGGTCATATAACTACATAATCTATAGACTGACAATATCCCCATGTGATGTACTGATTAAACTGAATAGTTTGTACTGACATTTTTACAACTTTTTAATACTTTAAAAGTCATACCAGCCTAAATCTTCCCACCATAGGAGTGGGTCGGTCTATTGCAGATATTGCCTGAATACAAATACAAAACATGAAAACAAACATGGCCACCATGACCTTGACCTTCAAGACAAAGACAGGGTTCTCAGACAAAACACTTTCTTTTATTACTGTCTGACAACACACCAAATTTGAACTTACTTGAAGCAAATCAATCCACTAGTTTTGGAGACCTCACATGAACAGGCCCAAAAGATATATGATGGCCACAAACCGATTTAGTATACCAACGAGCAAAAGAAATGACATTTTTTGAATCATCGGAAACACTTAAGTGTTTCCGATGATTCCCAAATATTGCATTTCTAGTGTTTCCGATGATTCCAAAAATGTTGCATTCCTTTGCTCGCCAGTATAGTTTTCCACCACATTTTTCTCATAAAAATAATAACAATGTCAACTGTATCATCTTTTGCAACAAATTTATCCAATGTCTACATTAAACGGTGACAAAAATTGCAGCAATGATTAGAGTACTCACAAAAAAAAAACCCAACCAAACCAACCAACAACTAAAAATGTATTTTCCTCTAAAAATTAATTTTCTCTAAAATATATTTTTTTTGAAAAATACTTACCAATGGCATTACTGATAGGAAGATACATCTAGCTACCAATTTCAGCCTAAGTCTCCGTTGTGCAAGCAACACAACCGGGGAGGCGAGTTGGGGAATCGTCGTTTTATATAACTCCCAGAGTGACCTCCCCTCCCTTCTCATAAGACCCTTTGAGCCTAGCGACCAGTCATACGCTAAGCGAAGGTAGCTGGCGGCAAGCGGGGCAGGTGGGAGGGCCCTTAGAGTAATGCCATCGGTAAGTATTTTTCGAAAAAATATATTTTAGAGAAAAATTAATTTGTTTCCTCCAAAACATTACCGATGGCATTACTGATAGGAAGAATAAAGAAAAGGAGGGAGCCGCCCACCATACCCAGTCCTGAGAACAGGTTAGTTAACGAGGTGCCCTGGGCGCAAACTCCCGACGATTTCAACGAAGCGTTACCTATGGCGCCGGGAGGGAGTGTTGCGCCGCCGAGACGTCCCCAACAAGGGCCAGGTTCTCCCTCTGGCCCGAGAGGTCTTGTAGGTAGAAGCGGGCGAAGGTGGAACTCGTTCGCCACCCAACGGCCGCCACAATATCCCGCACCGCACAGTTGCAGTCGAGGGCAAGACTCACAGAAACCGCCCGAACCTCGTGTGCTCGAATGCGAAGTCTCAGTGCCACGTCCGAGGAGAGTTCCTCATAAGCAGAGCGGATGATCGTGCGGATCCACGAGGATATAGTCTGCGCTGAAATATTGTCCCTGCCGCGTCGCAGGGGAAGAAAGAGTCGTTTTCTGTCCCGTCAGAAGGGCCGCGAACGACGCAGGTATATCCGCAAGGCCTGTAAAGGGTCTTGTTGTCGGGATTCCGGGAAAGGTCAAAACCCTTGAGCGGGCGCAGGATCATGATCTGAGCTCTGGCCGAGGGAAGCCTATTCTTGGCGAGAAAGGAAGGGTTCGTCATTAACTGGACGGAGCCATCCGCACGAAACTGGAGGCATGCGGGGTCCACTGATAATGCATGCAGCTCGCTGACTGGCAGCTGAAGCGAGAGCAAGTAGGAAACAGGTCTTCCTGGTGACGTCAGCCATAGTGGCTAAGGGCAAAGGTTCGAAGCGGTCCGAATTAAGCCAAGTGAGGATCCAGGCCAGGTCCCAGCGCGGAAGTAGCGAACGCTGAACAGGTCACTGTAACTCAAAGTGGGCAAGGAGGTCGGCGAGGTCTTTGCACACAGCCAGATACAGTCGGTCCAAATGTCGGTAGGTATCTGCGATCATAGAGAGATATCCCCGGATGGTGATAGGGGCCAAATTTTGTTCGTCAAAGAGCCACAAGAAGAACTCCGCTAACTGTGGTGTAGATAAGGCTGTTGGAGACAGGTGTCTGGAGAGGCACCAGGACAGCAGGACTCTCCACTTGCTCTCGTATACCCTCCTGGTGGAAGCCCTGCGGGCCGCAGCGATAGTCTCCATTGCTGCACGCGAGAAGCCTCGAGCGGTGAGGGCCGACCGCACAACCTCCAGGCGTGTAATAGGAGCCGCTCCGGACACGGGTGGAAGAGATCTTGTCGTGGTTGTTTCAGCATCGTGCGTGGTGTGGGTAAAATCAGGGGAGCGTCCGTGGCGAGGCTCACCAGATCGGTCGTCCAGCTGCGTGCCCAGCTGAAGGGGGCTACGAAGAAGAGTATCATGTTCGAGCCTTGGAGTTTGAGTAACACCTTGGGAACAAGGACGACCGGGGGATAAGCATAGGCTATCAGGCCGTCCCAAGAGATCGACAGGGCGTCCACTGCCCAGGCGAGAGGGTCTGGAACGGGTGAGACAAAGACAAAGCTGTGTGTTCCGTGTCGCGAAAAGGTCGACCATTGGTGTCTCCCAGCGAGTGCTGATCAGCCGGAAGATCTCTGGTTTGAGGGTCCATTCGGTATGAAGCAGCTGGCCCCGGCGAGGGAGAGAGTCCGCAAGCACGTTGAGGTGACCTGGAATGTGGCGTGCCCGCAGAGAGATGTGTCGATCCCAGCACCAGAGGAACAGCTGGTAGAGAAGCATGCAGAGAGACGGAGAGTGTGTCCCGCCTTGTTTCTGGATGTATGATACCACAGTGGAATTGTCAGACAGAATCAAGATCTCAATGTGATGGAGACGAGTCTCCCAATGAGTCAGAGCCAGCCAAACTGCTTTCAACTCCAGCCAGTTGATGTGTCTGTTCTGTAAGGATGGTGGCCACTGGTCTGAGACCTCTTCGAAATCCGGAAGTAGGTGGGCACCCCAGCCAGATAGGCTCGCATCTGTGCAGAGTGAAAGCCGAGGAGGTTGGGAGGAAATGGGCACTCCCGACGCAAGCCAGGTCAGATCTGTCCACCGAAGTAGGTGTGACCGGATCAAGGGGGACACCGGTACTAGGGCCGAAAGGTCGTTTGAGTAAGGTCGCCAATGGAAAAAGAGATAGAGCTGAAGAGGCCGAGAGTACAGGCGACCGAGGGGAAGGAGATCGGCTGCCGCACTGATGAGCCCCAGTAATTAAAGCCAGATCCTGGCAGGGCACGACTCGAAACGCGACACCTGGTGAGTGGCCGTCAGAAACTCCATCCCGAGATGGATGAAGGTACGGGAGGGTAAGAAATCCGACTTCCCTTGGTGGACCATAAATCCCAGTCTCCGAAAAAGAGTCAGTAGAGCGTCCCGGTCTGTCTCCAGAGACTGGGGGTCCTGATTGCGGAGCAAGAGGTCGTCTAGGTAATTGGAGGTTGGGCTGGACGAGGACTGTCGGGCCCGAGAGATCACCGCGTCCATAATCCGCGTAAAGACCCAAGGGCTGATGTTGAGGCCGAAGGGGAGAGCCCGAAACTGGTATATGACTCCGTCGAAGGCGAAACGTAGGAAGCGGCGAGACGCTGGGTGAATGGGAACATGGAGGTAAGCATCTGAAAGGTCGAGGCTGACCGCAAAGTCGAAAGGATGCACCGCTAACCGCACGGCCCGCGCTGTCTCCATGCGAAATGAGGGGGCCGAAATGAACCGGTTTAGAGCCGAAAGGTCGATGACCGGACGCCACTGACCGCCGGGCTTTGGAACCAGGAAGAGGCGGCTGTAGAATGCCGGCGAGTCGAGCCGAGAGACCAGCTCCGTCGCAGCCTTCTGAAGTAGAGACGCAATCTCCTGACGCAGAGCCAAAGCCTTGATCGGGTTGGATGAGACACGAGTCCACACAGGTGAGCGGCGGAGAGGGGGCAGTTGGAGAAACGAAATATGAAGTCCGTCTGAGATTGTGGAGAGCACCCAAGTATTGTCCGGCAGCAGCGACCGCCACTCGTCGATGTGCCGGGCAAGCCTCCCGCCGACGGGGTACTCCGTGGTTGTCCGCGGGGAAGGCAGAGGGTGATAGTCACTGGGCCCGTCTCTGCCCGAACCGCCGGTAGGGGTGGGGAAACGAGGGGGGAGCGCGAGAACGGCCGGAGAAGACAGGACGTCCAGGCCTAGAGGATCCCCGGGAGGGTCACGGGGTGGGTCTGAAGGGCCACAGAGGACGACCCACGGCCCTGCGGCAAGACTGAAAGCGGTGGGAAGCCGCAGGGGGGAGGGGGGGTGTGAGGCCAAAGGTCCTTGGTAGACTCCTTCACCGACTGCCAGGTAAGGCCAAACAAAAGAGCACCGCCGAGGGGGGCCTGTCGCAGCTGGGACTTCACCGAAGTGGGAAGGCCGACACATCGCTGGAGGACACCATCCCGCCGCATAAGGTCAGAGTTGGAGGCTGCCGCTAAAGCGTTTGTCGAAGCGTGGTACACTGCCCGATTAGCCGTCACTGTGATGGAGTGTAAATCGCTCAGGGGGTCAGAGGCCTCAGGAGAATCCCAGAAGTCTTCAATACGTCTTACCACAGCCTAACTCAAAACAAAAAAAAACATGGCTAGAGAATTCTGAATTAGGGTAGCCGTCTTGTCTAGGCCTGCAGGAGTATACCGACCCACAGCGGCCTTACCACCAATCTGCGCCTCTGCAGCGGGATCCACCGTTGGGAGGGGGCACAGGAAGGACTGGTTGTGTCCTGCGTACCAGTGCTGTCAGAACTTAATGTCCACATCCGCAGGCCAGCGGCGGTCGGAAAAGAAGCCAACGTCCAACAAATTGCCCTGTTGTAAATGAGCGTTAAAAGCATCAGAGAGGTCCCGAAAGCAGGTGGCCTGAGGAAGGGTCTTAAACCGTTTAGACTGATGTGAAGTGTCGACCGAAGCTGAAGCCTTCCGTTTCAAGGGAGGAGAGAGGGGGGGGGGGGGGGGGGAGGTCAAGCTTCCGGAGGAAGAGCAGCCAAAATCAGGTGGGCCGCTTCGTCGAGGGCTCGGCAGTAATCAATGCCCAAGGCAAGGTGGGGGGAAGAGGGTGATAAGCTACGAGAAGAGGAGGGGGAACCCACTGCAGGTGTGGGTGAGGGAGCTGCAGGTGAGAGAGGGAGAGCTGGGCGACTCGAAAGCAGAGACTGTGGCTCGAAGAACACAGAAGCAGAATCTGCGGGGTGTAGGCTAAGCACCTCGTCTCGATCCCCCCACAAGGATCCGCCAGGCGAGAGGGGGGGGGGGGGGGCGGAATCGTAACTCCATGAGCAGAGAGGGATCGAACAGGCGTGACTGGAAAGCTAGAAGCGGGCGCATGGACCACTCTCAGGGCCGGAAGGCCCGAATGGTGGGGGGCAGAACGAGCGCTCACCTGAGAAGAAGATCGACAGGAAGAGGAAGGGAGAGGCAGTCACGATTGGTCCCGAGACTGGCGATTGGGGGAGGAGCCACATGGGGGAACAAAGCGGCGATGGTCCGGAGAACGTGATTGTAACGCGCTTGAGCAGGCGTCTCTGGAGAGAGGGCTGCGGCTGAAAGAACGACCATGTAACGTCACGGTCCGAAGCGGACTAGCAGTGAAAAGTTTAGAAGGATGAGTGCGCCGAGTGCGCCATGTGCGATCATCCATGCGAAAGCATCTGAAAGAAACAGTGAGGGAGTCACCCACCACCGGTGGCTGTAACGCCGGGCGGGAAGTGCTCGTATGAGTCAAGGGCCCCAGAGTTTTACTACTCATGGGGTGAGACGCGGGAGAGGTCACGGATGAGCGAGTCAAGGGCCCCAGAGTCTTACTACTCATGGGGTGCAACTCGGTAGAGGTCACAGACGATCAAGTCAAGGGCCCCAGAGTCTTACTACTCATGGGGTGTGACTCTTTTGAGGCCGCAGGTGGGACCCCATGCTGCGCCTGGGAATGCCTCGGATTTGGTGAAATGGCCTTGATCCACAGTGGGATAGAGGCAGTAGGGAGGGGCCGTTCCGATCGCGGAAAATCCCAGTAGAGTGTGAGGGGACTAGCGACGGGCAAGCGCCGAGGTCTGAGGTAGGAAATATCCGGTTCGAAGAAAAGCCCACAATATCCGACGATGCTCGTTTGTGGGTTCCCGAATGGTCGGAAGTTATAGGAAGGGATGTCGCACTGGCGGCAGAGGGGCACAAAGCGGCCGGCGAGCGGCTAAGGAAGCGAGGAGCCGCAGGCCGGTCGCGATTATAAAAATCCCAGAGTTGTGACCAACGACGCTCTTTCCACGAAGAGCAGACATGGCATGGTCAGAAGAAGAAGAAGAACATCCCAAGCATGGTAAACATAAAACATGTGAATCAGTCGGGTACTGAAAACCCAAGCAGCGTGGGCATGTACGTAATAGCGAACTGCAACAGAAACGGAAACCGTGAAAAGAAAGGCCCTGTCCCGTCCATCTCATGTTTTGCCATTACTTGCGCTAAAAGCAAAAACGGAAAACGACCGGGAGAGAACCCAAAAACAAAACAACAAAGGGCGGACGAGAAATTCGAAAGCAGCCGAACGCCGCCCTATGCGCGAAGAAAAAAACGGTGCCAAATGGGAACCGCTTCGAGTCAGATCGAAACCGTTAAAAATGGCCGGCTCATGTATAACTATAAACCAAGACCTTACCTCATGTCCGCTATGAAAAGGGAAAAGATCGCCGTTCAACTCCCACCAGATGTCGTAAGGATAAAAATCAACGCAGGATGGATAATCGCACACATGAAGAAATCCAGAAAAACACAAACGAAGTCGAGAAAACACACGGAGAACACGAGATAAACAGAAGCCGAAACCGGAACAGCCGTTCACGTCGCAGTGAAGCGTATGACTGGACGCTAGGGGGCCTTATGGGAAGGGAGGGGAGGTCACTCTGGGAGTTATATAAAACGACGACTCCCCGAGTCGCCTCCCCGGTTGTGTTGCTTGCACAACGGAGAGTTAGGCTGAAATCGGTAGCTAGACGTATCTTCCTATCAGTAATGCCATCGGTAAGGTTTTTGAGGAAACAATCTATTTTTTCGAATAATACCTACCGATGGCATTACTATTAGGAATGGGACAATTAGCAGACCAATTTCAGCCCAAGTTCCATTGTGTATAACTACACAACAAGGGAAGCAACTCCTAGCAAGGAGTAACCAAGTGCTTGAGTATCCTCCCCTCCTCCTAAGGAGTTTGAGGAAACAAACAATGAAACATTCCACACAATGTCTTGTGCGGAACATTTTTGTTGTTTCGCTGTATTATCATGGGTTCCTCACCTCGTGAGACCTGCGTGGGAGGTTTGAGAATGCCCTCCAGGGTTTCCTCCAGGTCAAAGAATGGGTTCTCCCCGAACACCAGCGTGTACAGTGTGATGCCCAGAGACCACATCTCCAGCTCTGGGCCACGGTACCTGCACACACAAAATATCAAACGCTTTGTGATTTAAGGTCAAAATTACAAAATCTTGGATGTGAGATGGTACTTGTACATTACAAAAATTGAAACACTTCACCCTAAGGTCAAATGTAACAAGTAAGTCCAGTAATTTTATTTATCCCTCTCTGAGAAATTCCAGTTTTGGAGTTATCTCCTGAAGATTGCACTGAAGTTCAGGAGACTGATTGACCATGACAGCTCAAGGGCAGTGCCAGAATAGCTTGGTGCCAGTAGGCGCCAAGCTATTCTGGTACCACCCTTGAATTATCATGGTTGCTTTGTTTTCCACTGTACTAAGCTAGGACTGATAGGCAACAAGGTATTCTGGCAACACACTGGAACTATTATGGTCAATCTGTCTCCTGCAATGCTGCGCCAGTGCTGACAGGTGCCAAGCTATTCTGACACCACCCTAGAATTATCACGATTGATTCCTCTCCTGCTGTGCTCTGTCAGGTCTGACTAGCACCAACCTATTTTGGCACCACCCTTGGTCCATCACAGTCAATCGAGGCGCCTAGCTATTCTGGCAACACTCTTGAACCATTGCGGCTGTTCTGTCTCCCGCCATGTTGTGTCAAGCTGTTGAGCTATTGGA
Organism: Semisulcospira habei; assembly: GCA_036245525.1. Lineage (NCBI taxonomy): Eukaryota > Metazoa > Mollusca > Gastropoda > Semisulcospiridae > Semisulcospira > Semisulcospira habei. The sequence goes on along the minus strand of BTPG01000001.1, from coordinate 170,609,594 downwards.
TTTGTGGTCAGTACATTATTATCTATGTCGCGGCTGAACGATGTCACACTCACTTGTTTCCCCTCAGCACCTCAGGGCTGCAATACTCGATGGTGCCGCAGAATGTTCCAAACAGTTTGCCCTCGGCCATGTAGGCCGCTGCACCAAAATCAATCAGCTTGATGTGGAATTGCTCGTCAATGATCACATTCTCGTCCTTGATGTCACGATGCACAATGTTCTGACTGTGCAAGTACGACACGCCCGCCACCATCTACAGGAAATCAGAGAGAACATGTTATTTTGTTATGGCGGTTTTGTCGTGACAGTTGTAAACCCTTTGACTGTCGATAGTGCTGCTAGTCATGATGATTCCTACAGATGTCATCGTGACAAAAAAGCACTATCAACAGCCAAAGGGTTAATGTGACTGCCTCCCCTTCACCCCCTGGTGCATGCAGCCTTTTTACTACTGTTTAAAGGTGTGTTTCCATATAACAGCGTGACAACTGTGCGACAGCAACATGAATCGAGAACATAGAAATAAGGAAAGAGTGTTTTCATATGCACGATGCAAAAGGCGACAGGACAAAATCTTATCGCCCATGGGGCGATTCAAAGGCGATTCTGCCATGATTTTGCTGTGAAGTGAGCATGGCTTTTAGCATGCCACAACAAACCAAAACAATTCTAAACAACTTAACTCTAGACTTCCTATACAGTTTTCTCTATATCAGCTCTGTATTCCCAGAAGATTTCTTACATTTTAGGTAGTTTTTGGGTAAGTTTGTGAAAACAGACCTTGTGACTTAACTATTGATGTGATTGAGACTAAACTTGGCAGTTATTAAGAGAAAACTTGCAGGTACACACTGAACTTACTTTGAATCAAATTTACCTGCCCAAAGATGAAATTTGATTAATTGAACACAGTGTCACTTCACTCATCATCGGAAAGAAGTTCATCACTTTCAGTTTCACTCAAGTCACATGAAAACGCTCTTGATCTGACAGGTCACTCGTGTGCACACTGCTAACAACTGACACTTCAACATCACTTTGATCATCAGTCCTAGATCTCTGTCACAGATAAGTTCATCAAATAAGTCACCAAACTCCTCATCAAGGTCATCATGAAGCTTCAAAAACTTGCACCAAAAAGTCACACAAAAATCGACAAAAACTTTCACAATTCAACCCACGAGTCAAGTTTCATGGTAGAAAACAACCCTAGACCTTTCCGGAAGTGACTTTATAAGCTCTCTTTGCACAGGAGAGCTCTCGCTTCCTGTGAGATCACTTTCTATTTTGGTCACAAAACCAAGCGGTCTCAAGCGAAACAGGAATACGCAACACGAGCGGAATGGCGCGTTTTGGGACATTAAGAGTTAAATAGTGGTTTGTTACCGTCTGTTATGCCACAATATGGAAACAAACAATGCTTTTCCATCTGCTGCTCTGCATTTTCTACCTTGTTGCCTACTGCACTGTAGTCGCATAGCTATTTAGAGACATGACTTAACCCATGTCATACTGAGGCTAAAAGCTTCAAATTTGTACACTGCCATATGCAAGCTACATTATAGTACTTACAGATAAGGATATAGACCAATGGCTTTAGTTCAAGGGTGGTGCCAGAATAGCTTGGTGCCAAGGTATTCTGGCGCCACCCTTGAACTATTTTAGTCAAACTTATTTCACACACTTGTGTATTGCGAACGATAAGGGTTAAAGGGGGATTGATTGCTCACCAGAAACATCTCCATGTCAGAGAAATAGGAGCAATATATAATATGTATACAGTCACTTTTAATTAACAGATTTAACCTCCTTGTGCATGCAGTATTGTCTGTAGTACTGGCACTGGCATACACAAGAGACCATTGGCTGCTGATTGTGTTTCTAAAATCCTTGTTAATTAAATACCAAAGAGCACCAGCAGTCCAAGTAAGATGGATCAAAAATGGTGTCAGCAAAAGGTATTGAATTCAATGCAGAGAAATAGCGAACACAATCCAGCCGCAAGAGAAATAAATCCTCATGAGCCCCCGCAATCACGGGGGCTCATGAGGATCTACAGTGGAGTCCACTTAACACGAATTTCTGGGGACACGGAAAATCACTTCGTGTTAACCGTATTTCGTGTTAACCAATATGGCCTCAAAATTGATCACGGCCCTCAAGGAGAAAGTGTGTAAGACGTGTGCGTGAATGAGTACCAGGTTAAAAGTGCACATTATCGTACTTTCTATGCATACCTTCAGCTCGCTAGGAAAACACAAGGAAATGTGTACAGCTCGAGTATTTAATGTAAATCCATCAGGTAAAATCCATACTAAGTTACAATCCTCAGATAAAAGCAACACAGGCTGAAGTACAATCCCGCATCGGTAATGAGGGTTGTGTTGGTACACGAATGATACAACATGAATACAGTACGGAAATGCTAGCCAATGAGAAGACAGATTACAACAGCTGAAGGCTATTCAGCCAATCACAGACTAGAGTTCGCTCTGATCTGTCATGTGTACTTCCACAGCGCGAGAGCGACATGTGAATTGGTTTTCTGTGAATGGAATCTGTGTTCGTGTTAAACAGGTGAATAATAGTGAAATTGCTCTGGTTGGGAACCGAAACCAGCTTCGTGTAAAGCGAAATTTCGTGTTAAGCATTTTGTGTTATCAGTGAAATTTTAATACAGAATAAGAAGGCCGTCGGCCGGGAATGCAAAAACGGTTCGTGTTACTGTTAACCGGAATTTCGTGTAAAGCGAGTTCGTGTTAACTGGACTCCACTGTATGTCTCGTGCAGCTGGATTGTGTTCGCTATTTCTCTGCAGTGAGCTATCAAACAACATTACAACTCCAAACATAATGATCGCAATCCGACCCTCTCTCTGACCTGTCTGAAAATGTGCGAGATGAGGGGTTCGTCCAGACACGGGTTGCGGTCAATAAACTCAAACAGGTCCATCCCACTCCCGTGTCGTTCCATCACCAGCTGGATGTAATCCTTGTTTTGGAACACACCTTCCACCTGTAAATACACACCATAAACATTAATTTTTCTCTAAAATGTATTTTTTCGAAAAATACTTACCGATGACATGACTTTATGGAAGTGTCTACTACTTACTCAATTTTAGCCTAAGAACCCGTTGTGTTTCAACACAACCCGGGAGGCACTCAGGGAACCCCCAGAGGGGCTGAGAGTTGTCTCCCTTCTGGTTCCGAGTCACGTGGTGGACCAACCAGTCGGAATACTTAGCTCACCAGTGGCAAGCGGGGCAGGTGGGAGGGTCCTCCGAGTCATGTCATCGGTAAGTATTTTTCGAAAAAATACATTTTACCGAAAAATTAATTTGTTTCCTCAAAAACATTACCGATGACATGACTTTATGGAAGAATTGCGAGAAGGAGGAGGGTGCCGCGCCCAAAACACCCCTGCACAAGACTATAGACAGAGCCATCCTCCCTGCCGCAAACTCCCGACAATTTTAGCTAAGTAATAATAATTAATAATTACGGTATTTATAATGCGCTTATCTTATAATAATTATAATTCTAAGCGCGCACTCACAACTCGCACACGCATGCGCACGCTTTAGATAATGACTCATGTAACACAAATAGTGAAAATACATTACGACGGTCAGCTTGGGGTGGGGAGTGTGGTGATATAGTGCTAGAACTGTTGAAAGAGGTGAGTTTTGAGGGTGGACTGGAAGGAGGAGAGCGAGTGTTTCTGACGGAGAGAGAGTGGGAGAGTATTCCAGGTGGATGGACCGTATGCTGAGAAGGAGTGGGGGCCGAACGTGCTGAGTTTGGTGCGGGGGATGAGGAGGCGGAGAGGGTCGGAGGCGGAGCGGAGGGAGCGGGGAGGAGTGTAGGGGTGAAGTAAGTTGGAGAGATAGGCAGGAGCGTAGTTGTTCAGGGATTGTAGCAGAGAGACAGAATCTTGTTTTGGATGCGTTGGGGGATGGGGAGCCAGTGAAGGAGCTTGAGCAAGGGAGTGATGTGGTCGGATTTTTTCTTTCTGAGGACGAGGCGGGCAGCATTGTTCTGGACGCGCTTGAGAGTGAGAGTGGTGGAGTGACGGGAGGGAGGGTTGCGCTGCGGTTATGTCCCCCACCAGTGCGAGGTTGTCTCGCTGGCCTGCCAGATCCCGGAGGTAGAAGCGGGCGAAGGTCGATTCTGCCCACCAACCCACTGCAGCCACGATGTCTTTGACAGCGTGGTTTCGGTCGAATGCGACGCTCGTGGCCATGGCTCGTACCTCGTGTGCGCGTAAGCCTCTTTGCTCCCTCTGGGGAGAGGTCCTGGTAGGCGGACCGTATGATCCAGCGTAGCCAGGAAGATATCGTCTGGGGTGTTATGTCAGTTCTGCCCGGGTTCTACGGATGGCTTTGGATCGGCATAGGTAAACGCATAGGGCGCGCACAGGATCTTGTTGCCTGGTCTCCCACAAGAAAGTTCACATTTCTCAGCGGCCATAAGGTAGTCACCTGTGGCGCGGTCAAAGGAGACCTAGTCTAGGCAAAGAAGGCAGGATCCGTGAGAAGCTGCACGGAACCATCGATCCTGAACTGCAGGCAGACAGGACGCGCTGACAGCGCGTGTAGCTTGCTCACTCGGGCCGCCGTGGCCAGGGCCAACAGGAAGCAAATCTTACAAGTCACATCCGCGAAGCAGGCCAAGAACAGCGGTTCGAACCTGTCGGAGTTAAGCCACGTCAATACCCAGGGAGGGTCCCAGTGAGGAATGAGTGAGTGGGGAAATGGACGCTGCAAGCTGCAGTGGGTCATAAGGTCGGCGAGGTCTTTGCAGTCGCCGGGGTCCGGATGGCTAAGGTGCCGGTAGGTGTCGGCAATCATGGACAGGTACCCCCTGATCGTGATGGGGGCGAACCTTGGTCTCGGAAGAGCCAGAGGAAGAAGTCCGCGAGCTGGGGATTTGTCAGTCCGGTGGGGGAGAGTTGCTGGTCAGCGCACCAGGACCACAGTACTCGCCATTTGGTCCACGACCGGTTCCAGGAGAACGGGGCTACCAGCAAGATGACCGCATTGCATCCTCGAAGCTTGAGGAGGACTTTGGGAACGAAGGGGGGTACGCATACGCGAAGAGGCCGTTCCACAGGATGGACAGCCTGTCGACTGCCCAGGCAAGGGAGTCTGAAATCGGGGAGATGATGAGGGAAAGCTGGTGATTCCACCTCGTGGCGAACAGGTCGATCGTAGGTGTCTCCCAGTGAGCGCAGATCATCCGAAAGATGTCATTGCGTAGCGTCCACTCTGTGTGTAGCAGCTGGCCGCGCCAGGAGAGCGAGTCGGCCAAGACGTTCAGGTGGCCGGAAATGTGTCGAGCTCGGAGGGAAAGCTGCGGTCCTCGCACCAGCGCATCAGACGGTAGGGGAGCATGCACAGGTCGGGTGGGCGCGTGCCGCCCTGCTTCTGAATGTAGGAAACCACCGTTGCGTTGTCCAAGAGGACGAGCAGCGCCTGGTGACGAAGGTGTGCTTCCCAGGCGAAGAGGGCTTGCCAGACCGCTTGCAGCTCTAACCAGTTGACGTGTCTGTCCGCCAGCTGGTGGAGAGGAGGGGGGCTGGATGTCGTGAGGAACCGCGGTAGCAGGTGGGCACCCCACCCAGAGAGATTTGCATCGGCACACAGAGAGAGCTGACAGGGCGGAGAGGCCAGGGGGACTCCCGACACGAGCCATGATGAGGCCGTCCACCGCCACAAATGGGGACAAAGCCTCTGAGTCACAGGCACCAGGGCAGCTATGTCACCGGAGGACGGATGCCAATAGAACAGGAGGTGCAGCTGTAGTGGCCGGGAGCAGGGACGACCGAGGGGTAGGAGATCCGCCGCCGCATTCATCCCGCCGAGGTGCTGAAGCCAACTCTGGCAGGGCTGCGTCCTGCTGGGCTACTAGAGTGGCTACCTTCTGGATCCGAGGCTCCGGCAAACGCACCCTGTTGAGGTCAGTAGCAGATTCCATGCCGAGGTGGACGAAGCGGTGAGAGGGGGTGATGTCCGACTTGCCCGCGATGACCAGGAAGCCCAAACGCGATTACAGCCGTATCAGCGCATCCCTGTCTAACGTCAGGTCGGCCTCCGATTGGATGGGTAGGAGGTCATCCATGGTAGTTCGACATAGGACTGTAAGAAGACTGCCGGGCCTAGGCAACTACGGCGTCCATGAAGCAGGTGAAACCCCAAGGGCTGAGGTTGAGACCGAACGGGAGGGCCCGAAACTGGTAGATCACGCCGTCGAAGGCGAAGCGGAGATACCTCCTGGAGGCGGGGTGCAAGGGGACGTGGAGCAATGCGTCAGAAGAACCAGACTGACAGCGAAGTCCACGGGCTGTACGGCGGCCCAGAGGGCCCTGGCGGTCTCCATGCAAACCCATGCAGGGCAGAGTGAACGAAGACCGGCTTGGGTACTACGAAGAGCAGGGTGGAGAACAAGTTCAAGTAAAAATCTCTGAAAAGTGGCCGGGGTCCAGGGGCCGCCAAGGCCCTGGTGGGGTCCAAGGGCAAAGCCCCGGTAGGGGTCCAGGGGGGTGAAGCCCCTCGAAAAAAAAAAAAAAATCGATATTTTTCATTTTTAGAGGTATATATTCTGGCTTCTTGTGAGAGATAGCATACAGAAAAGGCTCAAATTTGAATACATGCAAACTCAAGATTACACAGTAAAATACATCATCAAAGGGTCTCCCCGATTAATCACTCGTGAAAAGCACGACATGGTAGGCTATTGATGAGTATCACAATAGACTAACAATGGCCGACACAGAGGACTGACCTTCCAGTGAACTGCCAAACGTTCAACATCGCTATCACCCACTGTAATCAGGTGACGAGTATTTATTAACAGGGCTTCTGTTTTCACAACAGGTTAAATGGTCTGTAGACCCCCAGGTATAAATTTTAGAGGGTACACAGACCCCCATCTGAGCATAATACAATTAATAGAGGGTCCGCAAAATTTATTTAAGAACAACTGTATCATCTGTATGTTCTTTAAAATAAATTAACTCATTTTGTTGTCTCCTCTTTAAATTTGTTGTGACAGTGTCTGTGTCCTCGCGCTGGGACCATACGGCGTTGAGGCGCGTCCCCTGGGTGGTGGATAGGGGGTCCCTCGTGAGAGGGGTGCACCGAATGAAATAAGGTGCCGTGAACCAACATGGTCTAAGGGAAGATGACCCCGACAGAAAACCCCTGGTCCTCCTAGTAAGGGGGTTGGGCGTGGGGGTAGCTTCCCCACCCTGCAAAAAAGGAAATAGCTACAAAAACGCCGACGAAAAGACTAACAGTAATTCCTTTCCTGGAGGAGGAAGGTTCTTCTACTAGAAGACTTATGACGTCCTGTGGTGAAAGCCGGAAGTCTTCGGAAGCCACAGGACTGAGCCGCCTCTCTCTATCCAGGGATACAACCATGGGCACATGGAACGTCAAGACCATGTACCAGAGCGGCAAGGCCGCCCAGATAGCAGTGGAAATGCAAAAGTACAACCTTTCCCTGCTAGGCATCAGTGAAGCCAGATGGACGCAGTCTGGCCAGAAAAGGCTGTTAAGTGTGGAGATGATTCTGTATTCAGGTCATGAAGAGGAGAATGCCCCCCATACAGAAGGAGTAGCACTCATGCTGTCACCAGTGGCACAGAGAGCGCTGATGGGCTGGGAACCTCTTGGGCCAAGAATTATAACAGCAGCCTTTAGAACCAAGAAAAAGCTCAAGCTGAACGTCATCCAGTGTTATGCGCCCACCAATGACAGTGACGAGGAAGAGAAACAAGAGTTCTACGACCGACTCCAGAGTGCCGTGGACAAATGTGCGGAGCGAGACATCACCATCGTCATGGGCGATTTTAATGCCAAAATAGGGGAGGACAACACCGGATACGAAGAGGTGATGGGGAGACAGGGACTAGGCTCGGAGATGAGTGAGAACGGGGAGAGGTTTGTAGACTTTTGTGCTCTAAACCGACTTGTCATTGGAGGCAGCATCTTCCCACACAGAAGAATACACAAAGCAACTTGGGTCTCACCTGACCATACAACAGAGAACCAAATAGACCATATCTGCATTAGCAAGAAATTTAGAAGATCCCTTCAAGATGTTCGAGTGAGGAGGGGAGCAGATATCGCCTCAGACCACCATCTGCTTACCTTAAGAATGAAGCTCAAGCTAAAGAAAAGCCGCACAGAGACAACAAGAAGACAGCGCTATAATGTAGGCCTCCTGAGAGAAACTGGAGTTAGAGAAGAGTTCAAACTGGTGCTGTCCAACCGGTTTCAAGCGCTACAGGAGCTAGTAAATAATGAAGAGGAGGCGGTCACCACAGAGCAGCAGTGGAAGGCAGTTAGAGAGGCGCTGAACTCAACCTGCAAAGACACTGTAGGGTTCAGGAAACACCACCACAAGGACTGGCTGTCGGCACAGACCTTGAAGAAGATAGAAGCGAGGAAGCAGAAGAAAGCAGCGGTCAACAACAGTCGCACGAGAGCAGCCAAAGTAAGGGCACAGGGGGAATACTCGGAAGCCAACCGCGAGGTGAAGAGGAGTATCAGGGCAGACAAGAGGGCCTACACAGACAGCCTGGCAGCAGAGGCAGAAAAGGCAGCAGGCAGCGGCAACATGAAACAGCTCTACGACATTACCAGAAGATTGTCGGGTAAGTATGGCCATACAGAAAGACCAGTAAAAGACAAAGAAGGCAAGCCTATTGCAGACAGAGCAGACCAACTCGACAGATGGGCCGAGTATTTTGAAGAGTTACTGAACAGACCTAGCCCACCCGACCCCCCCCGACATCCAGCCGGCAGAGACCGACCTACCCATCAGCTGTGACAGACCCAGCCGGGAAGAGATCAGAAAAGCAGTGGCATTTTTGAAGAATGGCAAAGCAGCAGGGCCAGATGGCATCCCAGCGGAGTCTCTGAAAGCAGACCTAGAGACAACAGTTGAGATGCTGTACCCACTGTTTGGAAAGATCTGGGAAGAGGAGGTGATGCCAGCTGACTGGAAGGAGGGGTACCTAATCAAGCTTCCCAAGAAAGGCGACCTCAGCAAGTGTTCCAACTACAGAGGAATCACCTTGCTGTCAGTACCAGGAAAGGTCTTCAACAGGATCATCCTAGAGAGAATGAAGAGCTCCGTTGACCCCCAGCTGAGAGACCAGCAAGCAGGATTCAGGAAGAACCGATCATGTACAGACCAGATCGCCACTCTCCGCATCATCGTGGAACAGTCTCTGGAGTGGAGCTCCCCGCTGTACGTCAACTTTGTGGATTATGAGAAAGCATTTGACAGCGTGGACCGAGAGACTCTGTGGAAACTCCTACGACACTACGGTGTACCCACAAAGCTCGTCCGCCTGATCAAGAGCAGCTATGATGGCATGACATGTCGCGTGATCCACGAAGGGCAGTTCACCAGAGAGCTCCAGGTCAGAACTGGTGTCAGGCAGGGGTGTCTGCTGTCTCCGTTCCTCTTCCTACTGGCCATAGACTGGGTCATGAAGATGACCACAGAGCACAGACGAAGTGGAATACAGTGGACACTGTGGACACAGCTTGACGACCTCGATTTTGCAGACGACTTGGCATTACTGTCCCACACTCATCAACAAATGCAGGACAAGACCACGAGGCTTGCTGACATCTCGTCCCAAGTGGGCCTCACCATTCACAAACAGAAAACAAAGACAATGAGGCTGAATGCAACCAGGGAAGAACCAGTCTTGCTTGCTGGCACCCTGTTGGAGGAGGTGGAGTCCTTCACCTATCTCGGGAGCATCATAGACAAAAAAGGCGGCACTGATGAAGATGTCAGAGCACGAATCGGTAAAGCCAGAGCAGCCTTTCTCCAGTTGAAAAAAGTGTGGAGTTCCAGAGAGCTGTCACAACACACCAAAGTCCGGATTTTCAACTCCAATGTAAAAGCAGTTCTCCTATATGGATCAGAGACATGGAGATTGACAAAAACCACAGTCAACAGAGTACAGACCTTCATGAACAGTTGCCTTAGAAGAATTTTGAAAATCCACTGGCCAGAGAAGATCAGCAACGTCAGACTCTGGGAGAGAACAGAGCAGATAACAGCAGAGAATGAAATTGGGCGAAGAAGATGGGGATGGATCGGTCACAGTCTGAGAAAGCCAGCTTCCAGTATCACTAGGCAGGCATTGTCATGGAACCCCCAGAGAAAGAGGAAAAGAGGTAGGCCGAGAAACACCTGGCGTCGAGACCTCCAAGCAGACCTCAAGAGACTGGGAACCACCTGGAGTAGAATCGATTGATTGATTGATTGTACATTGCTTAACGTCCCGACAGCAACAAGGCTTTCTCAGGACGTGCCTGCACTGCTTGTGAAAAAAAACCAAAACAGAACATTGAATGTATGTCGCCAGCTGGTCAAATACGTTAAATAAACCTAACACATGGGGCCTAAATAAAGCTAAGACCATTTAGCAACACACATCCAATATCAAGAGCTACAGGCAGTGCAGACAGTAGGGAGACTTTTAAAAAGGCAAATACAGGTGAATGGACAAAGGGTAGACAGAAACACATGCCCCAGAATAGAGAGAAAAACCCACCCTGTGGGGCTGACCAGGGTGACCCTGGGAACTAAAAAATACCTAACCCCACCCAAGTCCCCCAGGGCAGACCCGGGTGGGGGGAGTAGAATCGAAGGAGAAGCACAGGACAGGAGTTGCTGGAGGTCTCTCGTCGACGGCCTATACCCGGGTAGGGGTGACAGGCGTAAGTAAGTAAGTAAGTGTCTGTGTCCTTTCCATATTGATTCTTTAACTGTGAGCTGTCGTGCAAAAGCCTGTATTTATTTGCATGATCATTTGATAATGTATTTTAACTGAGAATATAGCCTTTTCTGCTGAATGCAGATTGACAACAAAAGTCTGACTTGTTTAAACTCTTTCTTTCTGTGTGTGTGTGTGTGTGTGTGTGTGTGTGTGTGTGTGTGTGCATGCGTGCGTGTGTGTGTTTGTAAACTAGTGTACTTAAAAGTTGGTTTCAACCCATTTAACCCGAAAGACCTATTTCTCCAATGTTAGATCGAGCTTTTGCCTAATAACTGTGTACCAGAAGATGGATCGAGCATGATAAAAAAAAAAATTAAAAAAAACAACTAAAAACTTATTTCTGTTCAAATTTCTGGACTTGCTTTTTGAGTTTGCCTGAATGCATATTGCGCTTGTCATCCGTGTGCCGTCGTGCTTTAGCCAGGGAAATACACGCAGCCATGGTAAACTCTGAAACTGCGTCGCAGCGGCGGTGCCACACACGGCCCAGGGGTATCATTTCTGGTAGGCCCCTACTGTCGCTTGTCGATGGAGATGGTGGTGTCGAAGTGGAACTTTCTTCTAAGCGATTATCAAGATCAGATGGTGGCGGATTGAAGAATCCGAAGCATTCCAGCTTCCTTTGCTTTTGCTCCGCCATTTACAACTTCATTCAAGATCGAAAGTGAAACGCGCGCGATGCCGCATCCCATAATAGTATGAATGGTGACGTCACAGCAAGTAACGCGTTCAACATCTAGCGCGCACTTTGTAATAACATGCTGACACCACACCGGGCGTAAACTTGCCCGTCCAGTGCGACACTCGCACGGTCCCCGGAGTCAGGGCGATTCTGAACGCAGCCACGACCAAGCGAGCAGCTAAACTAACCAAGTCATCTCTAAAAGTAGAACTCACCGACCTCTGTTAGGGTACGCACGGTGGCGCAAGGATGATGCGTCTCGGACGCGGCAGATGCACTGAATTTTAGTGCCGTCTGACTACCCTTTTAGTTACATTTTCAGTACGTGATTTTTTGAGTTTTAGTGCGCCAGAGACGCACAGACGCACTAAAACGGAAGCCCTGTGAGTAAGCCTTATAATTATATTGGGCAGCGCATACAATGTTACACTCGCGGGCGCAACTGACGTTCAGTGACGAGAAAGTAAAAGCTGGACACAGACCTGAACTCGTCCTATTTTTAAACTCGGATCGAGACTTGGAGAAAATGTGTTTCACAAATTTTTCTCGGAACTCTATTTCATTTTCTCGGAAGCGACGCTACCTTTCCTCGGAAAATCGCGGATCCGAGGAGAGTTCTCCACCCTGGAAGAGGCGGCTGTAGAAGGCTGGGGAGTCATGGCGCAATCCGACCTCCGAGGCGGCCTTCTATAGAAGCGCAGCGACCTCTCCCCGTAGGGCGTCGGCTTGAGCTCGTTGGGCGGAATCTCAAACCACAGCCGGAGTGACGCAGTGGCGGCGAGCGCAAGGTGATCCGAAGGACCTCTGTGATGGTATCGAGGATCCAGGGGTTGCCGGAATCTCAGGTCGGGGGGCAGTCCGCGGCAGGCCTGAAGCACGGCATCCCGACGCAACAGGTCGCAAGGCGGCGGCCGTCAAGGCGTTGACCGACGAAGAAACGCCGCCCGGTTGGCCACTTCTGCGAAGGCGAGGAGATCTCCGAGAAGGGTGACCACGACGGGCACCAGGTGTCCTCGAAAGCTAGTGTGAGCAGCTCCAGGAAACCCGACCAAGCCAAGGAGTTCCGGACGAGTGACGCAGTCTTGTCCAAGCCTCGGGGGAGGGCGCGTTGACTAGAGCGGCGCCGCCATCTAGCACTAGTGCCGGAGGGTCCAAAGCAGAAAGGAGCAGGAGAGAACTGGGGAGGGCTGCCTACCAGTCCTGTCGAAGGCAAAGTCGAGTCCAGCTGGCCAGCGACGGTCGGAGATGAAGTCGTAGTCCCGGAAGCCGGACTGTAGGAGCTGGGCAGAAGGTGTCCCGAAGGTCCCGAAAGCCAGAGGGCTGGGGAAGCGACTTGACACTCTTCACCTGCCATCCTGCGTCAACGAAGTCAAGTGGAACCTACCTCTTGGGCAAAGGGGGGGGGGGGTGGGGGGGGGAGGGAGGGGGGGCCAGGCCTCAGCGGGGGGCGCGGCCGCGACCGCGAACAGATGAGATGCCGCATCCTGGGCGAGAAGAGTCCCAGCACGTGAGGACGGGGGAACCCGAAGAAGACAGGGAACGGAGGCGACGACAGCTCCATCGTGACGGGCCGAGGGAAACGCTGTAGACGATAGGGCAATGACGACGGAGGGACGCGCCGGATCGACGGGCAGGCGAACAGATGAGACGCCGCATCCAGGGCGAGAAGAGTCCCAGCACGTGAGGACGGGGGAACCCGAAGAAGACAGGGAACGGAGGCGACGACAGCTCCATCGCGACGGGCCGAGGGAAACACTGTAGATGATAGGGCGACGACGACGGAGGGACGCGCCGGGTCGACGGGCGGGCGGAGCAAGGCTGGCGCCAGGAGCGGGGGAAGCGACTGCGAAGACGGGAGCGCCGACGTCGCATAACTTCGGTGATCAGACGTGACCCGGTGTATTCAACGTGGTAAGGCCGAGGGGTGCGTCTGGTGGAGTGTCGCGCATTGCGGTCCTTCCCACACTGGTTCCCGGACGAGCGAGAGGGTCTAGAGCTGCTAATAATAATAATAATTACGGTATTTATAATGCGCTTATCTTATAATAATTATAACTCTAAGCGCGCACTCACAACTCGCGCACGCATGCACACGCTTTAGACAACGACTCACGTACAACAAATAGTGAAATCATTACGACAGTCAGCTTAGGGTGGGGAGTGTGGTGGTATAGTTCTAGAACTGTTGAAAGAGGTGAGTTTTGAGGGCGGACTGGAAGGTTGATTGATTGTACATTGCTTAACGTCCCGACAGCAACAAGGCTTTCTCAGGACGTGCCTGCACTGCTTGTGAAAAAAAAACAGAACATTGAATGTATGTCGCCAGCCGGTCAAATACGTTAAATAAACCGAACACATGAGGCCTAAATAAAGCTAAGACCATTTAGCAACACACATCCAATATCAAGAGCTACAGGCAGTGCAGACAGTAGGGAGAGTTTTTAAAAGGCAAATACAGGTGAATGGACAAAGGGTAGACAGAAACACATGCCCCAGAATAGAGAGAAAAACCCACCCTGTGGGGCTGACCAGGGTGACCCTGAGAACTAAAAAATACCTAACCCCACCCAAGGCGGACTGGAAGGAGGAGAGAGAGTGTTTCTGACAGAGAGAGAGTGGGAGAGTGTTCCAGGTGGCTGGACCGTATACTGAGAAGGAGTGGGGGCCGAAAGTGCTGAGTTTGGTGCGGGGGATATGGAGGCGGAGAGGGTCGGAGGCGGAGCGGAGGGAGTGGGGAGGAGTGTAGAGGTGAAGTAAGTTTGAGAGATAGGCGTGAGCGCAGTTGTTCAGGGATTTGTGGCAGAGAGACAGAATCTTGTATTGGATGCGTTGGGGGATGGGAAGCCAGTGAAGGAGTTTGAGCAGTGGAGTGATGTGGTCAGATTTTTTCTTTCTGAGGACAAGGCAGGCAGCATTGTTCTGGACGCGCTGGAGAGTGAAAGTGGTGGAGTGAGGGAGGCCGGAAAGGAGAGAGTTGCAGTAGTCGATGCGGGATAGGATGAGAGAGACAGCAAGTTCGGTGGCAGCTTCGGTAGTGAGGTATTTTCTGATCTGACTGATGCGGCGGAGGTGGAAGTAGCATGTCTGGGCCGTGGCGGAGACGAAGCTGGTCATGGAAAGAGAGGAATCGAGGATAATGCCAAGGTTTTTGGCCAAGTCAGAGAGGGAGATGTGGGTGCTGTCGAGTTGAAGGTGGAGGGAGGGAGGGAGCTGGGAAAGTTTCTGGCGAGTGCCTACCAGCATGGCTTCTGTTTTGTCGTCATTCAGTTAAGCTTGTTTGCTGTCATCCAGCTGCTGGCGGGTACAGGTCTCTGCTGGCTGGTCTCAGAGAGGCAGGCTCTCAGCCGGTTATATGACTCCCCATAAGAGTCGGCGAGCTTTCTGAGGTGAGACAAGTCAGGACAGCCAGAGGACAAATGACGGCACGAAGCGTGTCTCTACAGGCCGGTCTCCTTGACCGTGCGGGCGTCAGGGTGGCTTCAGTCCTGCTAGAAGAGCTGGGCTCACGTGTCCGGCGTGTCGTCCGATCCACAAGGTCGGTGAGGGCGCGTGCGGTCACTGCTCCAGCAGCGGAGGGGGGCGCCACAATGCTTTGGAGCCGATGGTGGAGCGGGAGGTCTCCGGTCCATGACCGGTCTTCGGGACAATGGGACACAAGTCTCTACTGGCCGGGCTCAATGAGGCGGGCGCTCTGCCGGCTATATCACCCCTCGTAAGAGTCAGCGGGCTTGTCGAGGAGAGACATACCAGGACTGCCAGTGTACAACGTAACGCGTCTCTGCAGACCGGGCTCAGTGAGGCGGGGCACTCTGCCGGCTATAAGACCCCTCGTAAGAGTCAGCGTGCTTGGCAGTGGATGCAGTCCTGTGGTACGCGCTGAGCATAAGTGTCCGACGTGTCGTCCGTTCCACAAGGTCGGGGCGGGCGCGTGCAATCACTTCTCCGGGAACGGAGAGGGGCGGCAAAAGAGCTGACCGTTTGCTAGACAGCGACGGCGCTCGCGCCAGTAAGGTTCACAGGTGAGGCCACCGTAGCTCGGGCCAGGTCAAGCAGACATCCCAGGCGTGGACAGAAGAGCACCAGTCTCACAGAGACCGACCTTGTGGTTATCACGCGGCCGCCATTGTAAGTCGCCGCACTGCGAGCAGGTGAGCCCCTGGCAACTGCAACACATAACAGACATGATAGGCGACCGAGAGTTTGCCGCAAAAGCACAACACGAGCGCAAGAAGCGCTTCTGGTCGACGCAGCTGCCCCACATGTCCGACACAACACGCTAACGGCGAGGGCATGTGGGGCCCCGCCAAGCTAAGACGAGCATCGGGTGCACAATGGTACAACGAAGTACAAGCGAAACAAAGTGCCTCTGAACAAAGCTGGTGCCCGAACTGGAGGCCAGCCGAGGGCTGTTACCGCTACCTTACCTCTCAGTCGAAGCAGGGACGGGGGTAGGAACTACCATAACACCCTCAACGCGCGACGGTGGGGGGAGGGGGGGGGGGGGGGGGGGGAGTCCCAACAGAGTCAGCGCCGCGTAGACCAGGCAACCCCAGGAAGGCGCAGAAGAGGCAAGGCCGGTAGAACAGGCAACGAAGCCCTCCCAGAAGGCAGAACAGGCAGCGAAGAAGTGAAGCACCAAAGTCGGAAGTCACAACAAGGCAAGACTACCGGGCAAGACTGGTTGCACCAACACAGTCAGGGTCCGAAGGCGAACACTGAAAACACGTCTGCACAGTTAGAGCTAAGTAGAACGACTGGTTGGTCCACCATGTGACTCGGAACCGGAAGGGCAGGGACAACTCTCGGCCCCTCTGGGTTGTGTTGGAACACAACGGGTTGTTAGGCTAAAATTGAGTAAGTAATGGACGCTTCCATAAAGTCATGTCATCGGTAATGTTTTGGAGGAAACAAATAACGATGCAGGTATATACAATATAGGCGATCCCTAATTTACAATTATCCTTTCGGCCATTGGTAGCATTTTGTGTTGAGGTAAAAGTGCTACTGACAGCCAAAGGGTTAAATCAGATAAGGGATTACTGACTCTTGTGCTTACTATCTGGGGAGTGATGAAATGATCAAGCAGACACTGGTACTGTATACGGTAAAGGGGTTAACCCAAATGCATTGACTTGCCTATTGTGAGAAGACAATATTTTATACATTAAACTTCACTTATAACAAGGTTGGATATAACATTAACTAAACTCCCACTACACTCTTTCTGTGTAAATGACTTCGTGCATAACAACTTCGGATACTACATTCACACTTTTAGTCTTTGCCGACGTCTCATGTTTACTGTTATTTGTAAACTTGTTTTGGCTGATTAGTAACGACCATTTGACAAAGAATGTTTGTGTCATTACCATTATGTATCAGCAAATATGCATCAAACTTGTGATTTATATTTTATTTTCTCCAGACCCCAATACAAAAAAAAATAAAATCTTTCAATCTTTGATCATCTGACAAGAGAAAATTGCGGGTCCCCTGAAGTTTTGTTTTATTGGTAGTTTACTGTGCATGATTATCTTTGCTTTGCCACTGGAGTATTATTGGATGAAGAGCTACCTTGACAATTTTGGGATGTTGGAGATGGGATAGAAAGATGACAAACTACCTTGACAACGTTGGGATGTTGAAGACTGTTACGTTTGTGGTTGTGTTATTCTTTGAGAGCATGTGTGTGTTAATCATAGGAAAGATCCGACATTCATTTGAGTTATTTTGGATAAGAATTACATACCTTTTTGTCATCTTTCTATCCCGTCTCCATGGAGAATTGCGATCGATTTTTGTTGCGACGTGTATTTTCACTACAATGTTGTAAAG
This sequence comes from Semisulcospira habei, assembly GCA_036245525.1. Classification (NCBI taxonomy): domain Eukaryota; kingdom Metazoa; phylum Mollusca; class Gastropoda; family Semisulcospiridae; genus Semisulcospira; species Semisulcospira habei. Next base: position 170,592,265 of record BTPG01000001.1, on the reverse strand, counting down.
TTTTTTCTCTGACTAGTTGAGTTGTGTGAATTTGCTGGATTGTTCTGGAAATATGTAATAGTATAATATACGGTGTTAGGAAATTATGCGTGTGTCAGAGCTGTTTCAGATCGGCCACTTAGTTTGTTCCAGGCGAGCTGAGAAACTGGGTCACAGGTGGTGCTGGCGCGCTGGGGCAGCGAGCCTCTCAGCTGTCAGGCTAGCTGATAAGCGGGCTTCCTGATAAGTGCAGTGCAGCAGGGAAAATGACTACCTTTAGCAGGGAAAATGACTACCTTTTGTTTTTCATGACTTTCTTATTTACCGTTCATGTGTGTGATGCAAAACTTTGTTTGTTTAAAAGCGGACATTCTGCCCAACACACTGACACCAAACACACTATAGTTGTGACAAACCAGTAGCCAGCAGGATAAGGTGGAAATAAAGAGAAAAGAACAGATTTTACTGTCTGTGTTGATTTTTTTCACAAAATAGATGAAGTTCCAACATCAATAACACAAATATGATACAAACTACATCAAAATGTATTTTTCTTTAAAATAAATTTTTTCGAAAAATACTTACCGATGGTATTACTGAGAGGAAGATATACTTAACTGACAATTTCAGTCTCCAAAAATTGTTGTGTGTTGCCACACAACCAGGGACGTACCTCTAGCAAGCAGTTACCTAATTCCCCCCGAGTGTCCTCCCTATCCTTGGAGTAACCTCCCTTCCAAATCTCGCGAGAGGCCGTTATTTCCAGTTCTATTTGAGCCGACATGCGGCAAGCGGGGAAGGTGGGAGGGAAGTTTGAGTAATACCATCGGTAAGTATTTTTCGAAAAAATTTATTTTAAAGAAAAATACATTTATTTCTTCAAAATCGTTACCGATGGTATTACTGAGAGGAAGAATTAAAAAGAGGGGGAGGGTGCCGCTCCAGGGTCAATACCCGCAGGTAACTGCTTAGCTAGACCCCTGGCCGGGGCACACTCCCGACAATTTCAGTCAAGTGTTACCTACGGCGCCGCCAGCGCCGGGAGGGAGTGTTGAGCCACGGCAACGTCAACCACCAGAGCCAGGTTGTGCCGCTGGCTGGAGAGGTCACGCAAGTAAAAACGGGCGAAAGTAGATTCGGCCCGCCAGCCTACAGCCGCCACAATGTCCTGCATGGCGCTGTTACGGTCGAAATCGACACTCGCGGAGACAGCCCGGATCTCATGTGCCCGAATCCGCAGCCTCGTCACTCCCGCAGGCGAGAGGTAATTGTAAGCAGAACGGATAACTCCACGCAGCCAAGCGGAGATCGTTTGGGCGGATATATCGTGCCGGTTCGGAACCAAAGGCAAGAAAAGGCGGGAAATACCCCGCCGTAAGGGCTTTGACCGGCGGAGATAGATTTTTGAACGCCGGAACCGGATCCTGCTGTCTGTTGAACCGAGCCGTAAGCCCGGAGCTGTAGGCAAGACGGAAGTACAGAGAAAGCGTGGAGCTCACTCACGCGAGAAGCTGTGGCTAGGGCCAGCAGGAAGCAGGTCTTCCTCGTCAAGTCCGAGAACCGAGCCAAGTGCAGCGGTTCAAAACGAGCAGAGTTGAGCCATGTTAACACCCACGCAAGGTCCCAATGTGGGAGTAGTGATCGGGTCACTGGTCGCTGGAGATCAAAATGAGCCATGAGGTCAGCGAGGTCCTTGCAAGATCCCGGATCGGGTCGAACCAAACGGCGGTAAGTGTCAGCCACCATAGAAAGATAACCTCGAATGGTGATGGGTGCCAAGCCCTGATCCTTGAAGAGCCACAAGAAGAACTCCGCGAGTTGGGGCATAGTCAGAGTTGTGGGGGAAAGGTGTCGCGGCCCACACCATGATAGAAAAACCCGCCATTTACCCTCATAAACTGTCCTGGTGGAAGGCCGTCGAGCTGAAGCGATAGCCACCACTGCTGCATCCGAGAAACCTCGAGCGGTGAAGGCGCGCCGCACAATCGCCAAGCGTGTAAGAGGAGGCTCTCCTGGCAAGGTTGAAAAAGATCCTGCCAGGGTTGTTTCAGCAACGTGGTAAGCGTTGGAAGCCATAGCGGGGGTCCATGGCGAGACTCAGGAGATCTGTGGTCCAGTTCTTGTTCCAAGAGAACGTTGCCACCAGAAACAGGACTGCATGGCAGCCTCTGAGCTTGAGAAGAATCCTGGGTACCAGGACAGACAGAGGGTACGCATAGGCCAAGAGACCCTCCCGGGTGATAGAGAGCATCCACCGCCCATGCAAGAGAATCTGGAACAGGGGAGACGAAGAGGGGAAGTTGTGCGTTCCACCTCGTCGCAAACAGGTCGATCATGGGTGTCTCCCAGTGCCGGCAAATCATCCGAAAAAAGGTCGGGGCGAAGAGCCCACTCGGTATGGAGACACTGGCCATGAAGAGATAAGGAATCTGCCAGCACATTCGGCCGTCCCGGAATGTGATGTGCCTGTAGCAAAATGCCCCGATCCCGACATCACACCAGAATATGGAACAGAAGAATGCAAAGGGAGGGAGAACGGGTCCCGCCCTGCTTCTGAATAAAGGAGACAACCGTCGTGTTGTCGGAGAGAACCAAGACTGCCTGGTTGGTCACGCGTGGTTCCCAAGAGATCAGGGCGAGCCACACCGCTTTCAGCTCCAACCAATTGATGTGTCTGCCCACCAAATCCGGTGACCAAACATCCACTGTCGTGTTAAAGTCCTGGAGCAGGTGAGTGCCCCAACCGGAAAGACCGGCATCCATGCAGATCGACAGGGAAGGAAGCGGGGACGCGAGGGGAACCCCCGACGCCAACCACGCGGAATCCGTCCACCGAAGGAGATGCGGCCGAACTAAGTGCGACACCGGAACGCAAACCTCCAAATCTCCCAAAGACAGACGCCAAAGAAGGAGGAGATGAAGTTGAATTGGACGCGAGTAGAGCCGGCCAAGGGGAAGCAAGTCCGCCGCAGCACTCATGAGACCCAAAACTGTAACCACCGTCTCGCCGGAGCCGCGGAAGCAAGCTACATCCGACGGGCCAAAAGAACCAACTTGTCGAAACGAGCTTGGGGTAGGCGCACCAAGTTCAAGTCGGTCTGAAACTCCATTTCAAGGTGGAGAAAATGGCGAGATGGCGATAGGTCCGACTTGCTGAAGTTGACTAGAAAACCGAGGCGATGGAGAAGGGAAAGCAGGGCATCCCTGTCGGCGGTCAAGCAGGTCGCAACCTGATTCCGGAGAAGAAGATCGTCGAGGCAGTGGGAGGACAGACTGAGAGATGACCTCCGTGCGTGGGAAATCACCGCATCCATAATCCTGGTAAAAACCCAGGGACTGAGAGTGAGGCCGAAGGGCATCGCCCGGAATGATACACCACTCCGTGGAAGGCGAAGCGAAGGTATCGGTGAGCCGAAGGGTGTATAGGAACATGAAGGTATGTATTGGCAAGATCCAGACCGACAGCCAAATCCATAGGTTGGACGGCGGCCCGCAGGGCACGGGTCATTTCCATACGAAAGGACAGAGCAGGCAAATTTTTTTTTTTTTTGAGAGCGGAAAGGTCTATCACCGGACGCCAACCTCCGTCCGACTTGGGGACGATGAAGAGACGACTGTAGAAAGCCAGAGAATCTTGTCGCCGGACGAATTCCGTGGCGGATGTGAGAAGCAAGGAAGCCACTTCGTCCTGTAAAGCCGCCACCTGGACGGGATCGTTCGGAACCCGAGTCCAAAGCGGGGAGCGGCGAAGAGGAGGAGGGCGAAGAAGCGAAAGGTGAAGACGCTCCGAAATGGTAGAAAGGAGCCATGGGTCGTCGGGAACAGAGAGAAGAAAGATGGTGAGCCATGGGCGAGATGTCCGTATGCGTATCCTTCACGGCTTGCCAAGTGGAGCCAAACAGCAAAGTACCGCCGATGGGCGCCTGGCGGAGCTGAGCCTTGACTGTCGAAGAAAACCCAGAACAACCAGCAAAAACTGCATCCCGTCTAATTAAATCACAGTTGATGGCGGCAGCCATCGCATTTGCAGAAGCATGGTACGAAGCCCGATTAGCCACCACCGAAAGAGAATGTATCTCTCGCAGCGGCACAGTAGAGTGTGGATCTCAATGGTCTTCAAGAGCGCGTACCATCACCTTGGTAGCGAGATCGCGGAAGCTGGAGCAGACCAGCGTGTTGCGGATCATGACAGCAGTTTTATCAAAACCGCGAGGGACCCGGGCAAAGGCGAAGCGGCGTTCACCCACCTGTAAATCCGCCGCATCATCGAGCTAAGGCAAAGGGCACGCAAAAGCCTGAGAGTGACCTGCGTACCAACGGTGGCAGAAGCGAATGTCTACGCCTTCAGGCCACCTAGTATCAGAAAAGATGAGAGGCTCTTTGAAAGTGCCAAGAGGCAATTGCGCCGAGAACGCCTCCGCCAGATCTCGAAAGCCAGATGGTGGTGGAAGAGATCGGAAATGCTTAGGTTGAAGGGAAACATCCACCGAAGCCGACGCCTTTCGCTTCAGAGGAGGTGTAGGGAGGCAATTCGGCCCGTCAGCCCATAAATCCGCCGCATCATCGGCGTTTGGGGGAAGAGAGCGAAGAATGAGGTCGGAGGCCTCGTCCAAGGACCGTAGAGTCTCGACACCTGGAGTGAAACAGTCCGAGGACGGAGAACAGCTGTGCTGAGAGTCCGCGGGTAAAGGACTCTAGACGGAGAAAGGTGCGGCAAAACCCCAAGGTCGAAAGCAGAATCCACAGATGAAGGCGAAGAACATCCTCTTGAACCGGTGTTGCCAAGCACCAGGGGAAACAGGACCCTTGGAAAGAGTAACGATCGCGCGGTGGCAGGAGAGAAGATCGCCGAGGGACGGATGAGGAGTCCAGGTGCCCAGTTCGCCGAGAACTCCTACAGTCATATGAAGAAGAATAAGAATAAGAACGACGCCGTAAGGAAGAGGGCAGATGCGGACAGCTCTCAGGCAAAAGCGGGCGACGAGCAGGAGAACGGGAACGGGACCAGGACTGTCCCCCCTCTGGAGCACGATAAAGGTGGCGTCGACAGCACTGCGAAGGATGTTCGAAGCGAAGGGGATCCACCCGTCGTCGAGAGGCGTGTCACGAGCGACAGGGGGGGGGCAGGAGAAACCCAGCGATCACGGTGACAGGGGTCGGACGATGGTGTAGGATCCCGAAGGGAAACGTCTGCAATAGGAGAATAAACCCGACAGGAGGGGTGAGAAATACGCCGAGAAGACGTACCAAGTGTGGCACGAGTGCGCGGTGACTGGCTTTTAGCCAGGGCGCGAGGAGACAGTGGTTGAGACGAACGCCGAGCAACTAGTCGTGATGTGACGACAATTGTTGAAGTTGCGACGGAAAAGTGCAATTGGGTAAAGTCACGTCTGGCTGGAGAGGGCACGCGCCAGGGACATCCGATGGTCCTGTCTCTTCTCCCCAAAACGATGGGCTTGACTCCGTTGGAGACCCGTCTTAGAAGGCCGAGTCTGCGGAGCTGGCTGAGTTGCGCAGTGACTGGCTTTTAACCAGGGCGCGAGGAGACAGTAGTTGAGCCGAAGCGCCGAGCAACAAGTCGTGATGTGACGACAATTGTTGAATTTTTTTTTTTTTGACGGAAAAATGCAATTTAGTAAAGTCACGTCTGGCTGGAGAGGGCACGCGCCAGGGACTGCCGATGGTCGCTGTCTCCTCCCCCAAATGATGGGGTTGCCTCCGTTGGAGACCCGTCTTAGAAGGCCGGGTCTGCGGGGCTGGCTGCGAAATACACTCATATGAGCGGGGGCGTACATTCTCACCTGGTGTAAAACCACCCGCAGCGGGAGGTAAGGTGTCCGACACCCGCGCCTGAGTGGCAAAGAGCTGCAGAGAAGAAACACCGATAGCGGCAGAGCTGGTGGTGATAGTGCAAAGAGGAGCTTCGTCGGACTGTACAGGGTGCTGACGACGGTAGAATTTCCAGTTCCACATGTCGGACCAGCGATCTTCTTCCCACGAAGCACAAAAATCACAAGTGTGGTCCGATGCACATCCCGAGCAAGGCAGGCAGCACGGATGTAAGTTACTAGGCCACTGGAAATTTTAACAGTTGGGGCACGTTTTTTAAGAAGAAAACTGCAACAGTGAACAGAGCCGAAATGAAACGCGCGTAGCTCAGAGGCTACGTAACCAAGCAGACGACCGTTAAAACCGACAATCGAAGACGAAGTCGAAACGAACGGCAAAATGCCGCAAATCCACGGAAATTGCCCAATTCGCCACGATCATCGCGTGAGGCAATGTCTGAGGCCTTACCTGGCCTTGTTAAGACAAACAAGGCCGAAGAATGGACAAAAAAGACGATGATAACGGGAGACTGAGAAAGAAGGATCAAAACAAAATGGCAGTCAAGTATGAACTGGAAATAACGGCCTCTCGCGAGATTTGGAAGGGAGGTTACTCCAAGGATAGGGAGGACTTACGCCTGTCACCCCTACCCAGGTATAGGCCGTCAACGAGAGAACTCCAGCAACTCCTGTCCTGTGCTTCTCCTTCGATTCTACTCCAGGTGGTTCCCAGTCTCTTGATGTCTGCTTGGAGGTCTCGATGCCAGGAGTTTCTCGGCCTACCTCTTTTCCTCTTTCCATGGGGGTTCCATGACAATGCCTGCCTAGTGATACTGGAAGCTGGCTTTCTCAGACTGTGACCGATCCATCCCCATCTTCTTCGCCCAATTTCATTCTCTGCTGTTATCTGCTCTGTTCTCTCCCAGAGTCTGATGTTGCTGATCTTCTCTGGCCAGTGGATTTTCAAAATTCTTCTAAGGCAACTGTTCATGAAGGTCTGTACTCTGTTGACTGTGGTTTTTGTCAATCTCCAAGTCTCTGCTCCATATAGGAGAACTGCTTTTACATTGGAGTTGAAAATCCGGACTTTGGTGTGTTGTGACAGCTCTCTGGAACTCCACACTTTTTTCAACTGGAGAAAGGCTGCTCTGGCTTTACCTATTCGTGCTCTGACATCTGCATCAGTGCCGCCTTTTTTGTCTATGATGCTCCCGAGATAGGTGAAGGACTCCACCTCCTCCAACGGGGTGCCAGCAAGAAAGACTGGTTCTTCCCTGGTTGCATTCAGCCTCATTGTCTTTGTTTTCTGTTTGTGAATGGTGAGGCCCACTTGGGACGAGATGTCAGCAAGCCTCGTGGTCTTGTCCTGCATTTGTTGATGAGTGTGGGACAGTAATGCCAAGTCGTCTGCAAAATCGAGGTCGTCAAGCTGTGTCCACACTGTCCACTGTATTCCACTTCGTCTGTGCTCTGTGGTCATCTTCATGACCCAGTCTATGGCCAGTAGGAAGAGAAACGGAGACAGCAGACACCCCTGCCTGACACCAGTTCTGACCTGGAGCTCCCTGGTGAACTGCCCTTCGTGGATCACGCGACATGTCATGCCATCGTAGCTGCTCTTGATCAGGCGGACGAGTTTTGTGGGTACACCGTAGTGTCGTAGGAGTTTCCACAGAGTCTCTCGGTCCACGCTGTCAAATGCTTTCTCATAATCCACAAAGTTGATGTACAGCGGGGCTCTACACTCCAGAGACTGTTCCACGATGATGCGGAGAGTGGCGATCTGGTCTGTACATGATCGGCTCTTCCTGAATCCTGCTTGCTGGTCTCTCAGCTGGGGGTCAACGCAGCTCTTCATTCTCTCTAGGATGATCCTGTTGAAGACCTTTCCTGGTACTGACAGCAAGGTGATTCCTCTGTAGTTGGAACACTTGCTGAGGTCGCCTTTCTTGGGAAGCTTGATTAGGTACCCCTCCTTCCAGGGAGGACACTCGGGGGGAATTAGGTAACTGCTTGCTAGAGGTACATCCCTGGTTGTGTGGCAACACACAACAATTTTTGGAGACTGAAATTGTCAGTTAAGTATATCTTCCTCTCAGTAATACCATCGGTAACGATTTTGAAGAAATAAACGGACTTGTATGTGCTAGAAGTAACATGCCTAGAGTAAGTATGACTTACCAAATCAGAGATACCGTGAAAGGGGCTGGAGAGCTGAGGGTGATAATCAGGTCAGTGTTAGTGCCAGTACTCAGTCGCAGGCACGAAGCAGTAGCACGGATCAATGTTATCATTTCTTTCATGTACTTCATTAAGTCTTTATGTAATGTTCATCTATAGCAAAGCACTTAGTCAGACATTACATTCTTTGTACATAGTTAACAAGACTGCAGACATACGGCCTACTGACATTAAAATTAATGGTCCGGTTTGTAAGAGGCGGAAAGGTGGGAGCAGAGAAGGGATTAATGAGAACACTGACAGACGATAGCCAGAAGACAAGTGGTATCCAAGATGCCGCATTCCTTGCTAATAGCATTAGTGTCATCCACAACTAGAGATTCTTGTTGCAAGGTTTTTAGTGGGATAAAAACATTCAGGCAGTCGGTCACGGGAATATGTGACAGTCATACTCTCTTGTGCGTTTTCTGCTTTTGTGACGTCGGAGTGCTTGCTAAATGAACGTGACTTTTTGCTTAGTCCCTTTCTAGCTATAGGACCTATTATCAGTCGCAGCGTATGTTTATGTGAGAGTTTGCATCAATTTAAATGAACTGTATTCCAAAGTTCACAAGGATGATTCACATAAACTACCAATCAGAAGAGCAGGTGTTGGCATCCAAGAAATCCAAAACAGCATTGACAACTACATGATCTCCTTTAGAACCAACTTTCCAGCAGTAAAGACAATCCCAAAACAGCACATACTTGAATGCCACTGTGCAGACTTTATCGCACAATGGGGCTTTGGACTGACACTCCAAGGTGAGCAGGGAGGCGAAGAGACGCACACAACAATAAACATTCTAAAGAGCAGGACATACGGCTTAGAAAAGGAAGCGGAGAAGCTCAAATTACTCATGACAGAACACATGACACTAGTGTCACCTGTGTTGTACTCAGTCATGCCACCTGTGAAGAAAAGAAAACAGTAAATGGGGTGATTGTTATGCTGTCGTTACACACACACACACACACGGCGGTGTATTTGTATTTTTATATCACATCATCGGATTTCTATTGCTTTCTGTCAATTAAGCTAATCTTTTTTTTTTCTTAGTCACTAAGTTGGTCACAGTTGCTGTCAAAGGACGTTTTGGTGTGCCAAGACCGATGTGCATAGATATTGAATTTCTGTGCTGCTTTGGTGGTCCATTTGTGTTCAAAGCAGACTTTTCCAGATTAAACATTTTTGTCCTGAGAAACTATCCAAGAGTGAGATCATCTTGTTTACCACACAACAGTTTTCTTTAATTCATTTAATACCATGGACACATTTCCCAAATTTTGGAGGTGTCATCCAACGACTGAGTACCAGTTGTAGTAGATGGATTGACCATGATAATTCAAGGGTAGTGCCAGATTAGCTTTGTGCTTGATGTCGCCAAGCAAATCTGGCACTACCCTTGAATTACCATGGTCGATCCATCTCCTGCTGTAGGGTGTTGGGGTAAAACTGAAAGTAGTGCCAAAGAACTGCGTGTCCAGTGTTGAAATTGTAACCCAGCAAGTCCAGCAAAGTAATCATCGAATAGACAGATCCGTGCTATTGCTACGTGCCTGTGAGAGTACTGGCACTAACAGTCACCTCATTATCACCCTCAGCTCTCCGGCCCCTTTCACGGTATCTCTGATCTGGTAAGTCATACTTACTCTAGGCATGTTACTTCTAAGCAATCCAGACCAAAAAGGTGACTGCCAAGCGTGTAAAATGCAAAGAAGTACCCAACGGAGAAAGAAACACGCTTAGAAAAGATGGGTACAACACAATTTATTAATATTTCGGGTAAATACCCTTTGTCAAAATAGACAAACAAACAAACAGAGAGAGCAGCCGCTACTTATCTTCATTCGCAGAAGGAATGTGGCAACTGAAGGAGGTGACGTAAAATAAAATAAAAGAAAAGGAAGAACAAAAGTGCGGAAAAAGTAAAGATGACGTCAACGAAAAAATCATAAGAAACTCGGGAGAGAAACTGAACACGAGAGACAAGAGTGTGTGTAAGCACGCGCAGGAGCGAGCAAAAGTAAATGAGTGTATGTGAGGCCAGAGAAAGAGAGAGAGAGAGAGAGAGAGAGACAGCGAGAGGGAGAGAGAGAAAGAGAGAGAACGAACGGGGAGTACCATTGGGCACGAAGTAGGCTGTGTGTCTAATACTCTCTTCTCTTGGCTTGACTTCGCGAACGAAGATTTTATAGGAGTTGCCCACGACGTCTGCAGGCTTGTTCGTGGCTGCGGAGGCCAATCCAAGACAGGCAGGTTCGACCGCAGTGGCTGCAGGGGAAGGTATGGCCAGGGTTCTGAGCTGCGGCATCTCTGTTTTTTCTCCTGAGCCGCTTGTCCTTAAGGCTAGCTCTGTGAGAGTCCTCAAAGGAGACAGCTGCCTTGTAAATGGTGGAGCGCCAGGTGTCACGGTCCGCAGCAAGCGAAGACCACTGGTGGTGGTCGATTTGGCAGGCACTAAGTGACTTCTTGAGACAGTCTTTGTATCTCTTCTTTGGTGCCCCTCTGTCACGGTGTCCAGTAGCAAGCTCGCCGAACAGGGTGATCTTTGGTAGGCGATGATCCTCCATCCTGGAGACATGTCCCGCCCAGCGGAGCTGTGTCCGCAGCAGCAAAGCCTCGATGCTGACAGTTTCAGCCTGTTCAAGGACCTCGACGTTGGTGACATAGTCACTCCAGTGAATGCCCAGGATGGTACGCAGGCAGCGCTGGTGGAAGCGTTCGAGGAGTCGTAGTTGGCTGCGGTAGAGGGCCCAAGACTCGGAACCATACAGCAGGGTGGTGAGGACCACAGCTCTGTACACGCTGATCTTGGTGCCTGTTTTCAGCTGTTGATTGTGCCACACCCGCTTGAAAAGTCGCCCGAAAGCGCTGTTCGCTTTTGCCAGCCTGCTGTCAAGCTCCTTGTCCAGCTTGGCGTCCGACGTGATAATGCAGCCAAGGTAAGTAAACTGGTGCACTGACTTTAGTTCAGACTCGCCAATGGTGATGTGAGGAGGGCGATACACTGTCTTGGGTGCCGGCTGATGGAGGACCTCTGTCTTTTTCAGACTGACCTCGAGTCCAAAGAGCTGGGCAGCATCTGCGAAGCAAGACGTGATGCGCTGCAGGGCTCTCTCTGTGTGTGCAACGAGGGCAGCATCATCAGCAAAAAGCAGCTCACGAATCAGTTGGTCTAGGGTTTTCGTGTGGGCCTGCAGTCGTCTAAGGTTGATGGCAGCCTGTGTCTAATACACAAAGCCTGCTAAACACCAAACCGAAGATAAACTTTATATCACCTAAAAAAAAAGATGATATAAAGGTGATATAAAGTTTGCCTTCAGGTTGGTGTTTAGCAGGCTTTGTGTATTAGACACACAGCCTACTTCGTGCCCAAGGGTACTACCCGTTCGTTCTCTCTCTCTTTCTCTCTCCCTCTCGCTGTCTCTCTCTCTTTCTCTGGCCTCACATACACGCATTTACTTTTGCTCGCTCCTGTGCGTGCTTACACACACTCTTGTCTCTCGTGTTCAGTTTCTCTCAGAGTTTCTCGCTTATGATTTTTTCGTTGACGTCATTTTTACTTTTTCCGCACTTTTGTTCTTCCTTTTCTTTTATTTTACATCACCTCCTTCAGTTGCCACATTCCTTCTGCGAATGAAGATAAGTAGCGGCTAATCTCTCTGTTTGTTTGTTTGTCCATTTTGACAAAGGGTATTTACCCGAAATATTAATAAATTGTGTTGTACCCATCTTTTCTAAGCGTGTTTCTTTCTCTGTTGGATACTTATTTTTATGTTACTTCTAGCACATACAAGTCTGTTTTGATGTAGTTTGTATCATATTTGTGTTATTGATGTTGGAACTTCATTTATTTTGTGAATTAACTCAACAGACAGTGAAATCTGTTCTTTTCTCTTTATTTCCACCTTATCCTGCTGGCTATTGGTTTGTCACAACTATAGTGTGTTTGGTGTCAGTGAGTTGGGCAGAATGTCCGCTTTTTAAACAAACAACGTTTTGCATCACACACTTTAACGGTAAATAAGAAAGTCATGAAAAACAAAAGGTAGTCATTTTCCCTGCTGCACTGCGCTTATCAGGAAGCCCGCTTATCAGCCAGACTAACAGCTGGGAGACTCACTGAGGCAGCACGCGAGCACCAATGTGACCCAGTTTTTCAGCTCGCCTGGAACAAACTAAGTGGCCACTTCTAGCGCTGGGCCAAACAGCCGTGGTGTACATTGTCTGAGACGCAGTGTGTCAAAAGTGTTGATGCATCGTACAGGAGACAGTGTATCAGTGTTGATGCATTTGTGGATGCATTGTGCACAGATTGCATCATTGCAATAAAATATTGTTGGAACTGTTACTCCAGTGTGGTCTACAACCTTGTGCCACATGTTACGAGTTGCAGCTGAATGACGTTTCTTTACAATAACCCTACGTGCGTGCGTCTGGTGTGATTACATCATACTACGACTACAACTACCACGTAACAAAGACAGAACAGAAAGATGAAATGCTACCTTGACAACGTTGGGATGCTGGAGACGTGACAGCAGAAAAACCTCCATGGGCACCGTACCCAGTTGTGGATCCAGAATCCAGCTTTCATGCAGCACCTTCTTCCGCCGGATAAACTTCACCACAACCTGCACGGAAAACACCATGCGCCATGAATGTAGGGAGCTATTCACAATTAACCAAAATCAGCATGAGTTATAATACCATAATCTCCACTGTAACATTCTCTTTTGTCGTCAAGAATGTTACTGTTTAAAGTATAGTATCTCAAATGTAGCCACACAACTAAGGCTGATTTTGGTCAACTGTGGGGGCTCATAAACCCTTTCGCTGACAGTAGCGCTTTTTGTCGCAATGATTCCTGCAGAAATCATTGTGACAAAATGCGCTGCTGTGAGTCAACAGGTTAGGACCCATGACTCTTGCATTTGGGTGCTGCTCGCTGTGACAACTAGGTTGATTTTGGTCAACTGTAGGGGGCTCATAAGCCCTTTTGCTGTCGGTAGCAAAAGGGTTAGGACCCATGACTTGCATTTGGGTGCTGCTCGCTGTGACAACTAGGTTGATTTTGGTCAACTGTGGGGGGCTCATAAGCCCTTTTGCTGTCGGTAGCAAAAGGGTTAGGACCCATGACTTGCATTTGGGTGCCTCTGGCTGTCACTCAGAGACCAAGGGTTGAAGCAAAACACGAATGTATGCCCCCATCTGCTACCTGAACGCTGCACAACGATCGCCTCTTGTATTGTGTGCTGCCCAGTGTGATCCGGCAATAATGGGATGATAACAAATCAATGAATGATCATCTGTCTGATGTTATGTGAGTACTGTACAAAAATCTATGCCACCTGCAGTTGGATGTTCTTCATTATGATCTAGCAGATCACAGGTTAAAACAAAACCTTCCACGAATGTAAGGTGGTGATCCTTGTCTGTCTTATTTGTTTATTATATTTCATGATAATGTGCATTACTCCCACAACTTCCTTGTTTTAACCCTGCAGCAGCATTTCCAAAAGTTTGGAGGCTTTACCTAACGACTATGTATTAGTTGTGGGAGATGGATAGACCATGCTAATTCAATGGTAGTCCCAGATTAGCTCAGTGCCATCAGGCGCCAAGCGAATCTGGCACTACCCTTGAATTAGTATGGCTGGTCCATCTCCTGCTGTAGTGCATCCGGGCTACATGGGTCATACTCTAGTGAGTGATTTCTGATTCAGGACAGCAAGCATCTTGAACCGTCTTAATGTTTTTTCACTATCTGTGATGCGCGAGTCATTGTCTAAAACGTGCGCATGCGTGTGCGAGTTGTGAGTGCGCGCTGAGAGTTATAATTATTATAAGTGCATTATAAATACCGTCATAATTATTATTATTATTATTATTATCTTGCCCCCTCACCTGCTGTTTATCCGAGCGCCGCATACCCAGCCGGACAAAGCCGAAAGCGCCCTTCCCGATGGAGGAGAGTGTGACGTAGGCCTTGTTGTACTCTCCTGCACCGGCTGCTAAGATCTCCTGGCTTTCCACGCCCACAGCCTCCTCCTCAGCTGCAGGTCGCCTTGCTGAAAAGGCAGACTGGGGAGGAGGGACGTCATCTCGGTCCTCCAGTTTGGACTCGGAGTTGGCCTGCTCATGAAACAGCTGAAAAAAAACAGCACTTCCGGAAATCAGAGGCAGATCAAAATTGTACGTGTTTCAATGAAAACACTGGATTAAAAGCCCAGGCAAGCGTGCAATATCACATTTGTCCGGGCTTTTAATGCACTGTTTTCGCTGAAACACATGCAACTTTGGCCTACTTCAGATTTCTGAACATCTCTTCAAGTATGTGTATGGTTGGTGACTTCAGACCCCTGTAGCTTGCTGTACTGAAATGTGTGCTGGCCTGTAATTTTAAGTCACAGACCATCAACCATTTTAACTCCCCCATGAACTTTGACCACACTAACACTCTTGGATAATTCATTCAGCCTTGACACAAAAAAAACATCAATGTAATTCCAGGCTTTCGGCTAGGATTTAAACTGTCCTTCATCGGGACAGACAGCATGACAAAAAATCCATCCTAGGTGCTCTACAGTCCATAGTGTACTTAAAACACAGGAGGGATAAGTTCTTTTTTCAATATTTTTCCATCCCAATGACAAAAGGCCATTTTTTTCTGTCCCTGTCAAAATGTGTCGGTCAAATACAGAGGATTTTCAGTTAATGGAAAGCCTGTAATTCTGTTAATGGAAAGCCTGTAATTTAAAAAGAGAAATATTAATTGAAAATTTGATAACACCGAAAATCATTGCAGAATACCAACACCCCCCCCCCCCCCCCCCCCAACCCCAATACTGTTTCGTCAATATCAATTCCTCTGGCGAACACTAGTTTGGTCAGATACTAATGAATATAATGTCAAAACCCTAGCACAAGCACCTCTCTGAGGACTGTCCACTATACTTCCAAACCCAAGTTATCATTTACAGCATGCATGCATGCTTGAACACACACACAGACTTCCCCCTCCTAGTCTCACCTCCCCCAGACTGTGCCCTGACTGATCCAGAGTACTGCTAAAGCTGGATGCAAGAGTAAGGTTGCCATGGGAACGATTGGCATTGCAGGGGTCATCGGGATCACGAGACAGCCACAACAGCAACATCTCCGACCCGTCTACCAGCCTGACTCGCCGAATCTGAAACACAATCCCTGCAGACACAAACAACAAATCAGCTGACATCTGTTTACTGGACACCTAGGGCTCTTTGGTGTTGAGTTAAGCCACTTAGCCCTGACGCAATACAGCTGGAGATCTGGAGATGAATTGAATATGATAATTCAAGGGTAGTGCCAGATTAGCTTGGCGCCTAATGGCGCCAAGCTAATCTGGCATTACCCTTGAAATGTTACAGATGATCCATATCCTGCAACAGTCGTTAGGTGACACCTCCAAAATTTTAATGAGAGACAAATGATAGCTCAGTGGACAGACTCATGTACCATTATCAATCTGGAGGGATCTTTTTTTGGACAAGAAAAAACACTACAACTATGCATTGTACGTATCACTTACCTAGTGATCCACCATCTTTGTGGCGACCTTGACCTGAAAAGCTGCCCTCTGGGATTTGACCATGAGCATGACCTCCACCTAGAGAGTTTCGGTCCAGAAGATGTGGTGGCCTAACCCATTCTGCTGAGGCGTCAGATGTCAAGTTTTCTTCGTGGATCCGAGAACTTCCGCTTAATGCACCATAATCAGACACGTCACTGTGCGCACAGAAAATACATGATAAAAATTGGGTCCCAACATGCCCATGGGCATATGATCATCTTGTTATTTGCCAGCGTATTTTTCTGTGGGCTGCGATTAGGCGCGAAAGGAGGGGGCAGGGGATCAAACTCTTTGTCTATAATTTTATGTGTGTGAAACCAAAAGTGTATTGTATTGTCTGTCCAGCGTTGAATAATTCCCCTTGGCACTATTCTAACTGCACTAGCCTCACCTGTCTGGTTGTGATAGTATAGTGCCAATGGACTACAGTGTGAAAAATGAAATGATTGAAACAGGTCCACAGACGCCCCATAATCCATGGCCAGCAAGCAACATCTATTCTCATGAGCCCTTGTGGATGCATGTGCTCATGAGAATTCATGCCTCTTGCAGATGGAACAGGCTGGCTGAGGCTGTTCTGTCTAAACCAAAATCTGAAAAGAAATTCTGCTTTCTGGGATGAAGAAAATGCTGAATCAGTCTTCAGGAACGTTCATTGTGAAAATGTACGCACGTGGGTCAATGGCCTGCAGAGTACAAATCCAATAGGCAATTTCTGAAACAGTATGGGCTAAGTGTGTGTGCACCTCACCAACTGCCACAGTATCAAAAAGCGGGGGGAGAGGGTGGAAGTGTGTATGCGGGCACTTTTTCGCCAACTGCAGAAATATCAAAAAGCTTTGGGGTGGGGGGTGGGGGGGGGGGGAGGGAGGAGAGAAGAACAGTGCTACGCACACACACACAAATGCGTGGTTCTTTAAGAACAGGAGAAAAGATGGGCCCGTTGCCTACAGAAACCTATGGGTCATTGACCCCTCAGCTCATGTTATGGGTCATCATGGGAAATTATGCGCCAATGGCGCAGGGAGTGCTCCAATAATGATTATGAACCATGGTGACCTATGCATTTCTCTAGCAGAAAAATGTTAAAATACATTTCTGCAACTCCCCCCTTTCGAGCGTGCAGAAACAGGTACTGTTTACAGTACCGGTGGCTGCATGCACAAGGGGGCTAACCACCAAAAAAATCGATCTAACCTGAATCCACGTCCTGTGCTAGACGTCTGCGATCGACTGGAGTCTGTGCTGGGATTTGAAAGGCCCGTCCCATCGCGGCTGAAGTAACTAGACTCTTCATCGCAGCATACGTCCGTTGTGCTGCCGTCTGTTTTGGGTGTTTGGAGGGAGTGAGGGGTGTAAAGTGGTAGAAAACTTGTTAATTTCTCATCCAGTGGCCCCACATCCTCGGAAGTGCTGGTGTAGTGACCATCTGTAAACAATTGACAATGAAGTGAGCTATTTATCAGGACAACACCCTAGCTTTGGCTTCATATTTCTTTCTTTTTTTTTTTTTTTTTTTTTTTTTTTTTGCTGTTCCAGGTTTCTTTTGTAGACCTCAGAGGCCTTCGTCTCACGCCGCTCATCCCCATCAATCCCAGCCCAGTGTGCTCACCCAGGCCCGCGGCTATATGTCAGGTAGTAGGAGACTCCCTCCTAAGGAAACTCCGCATTGCTGCCGAGTCACTTCGGTGGTGTTCAGTGTGGCCTTCAGGTGACCACACCTACTATTTCCCATACTTGCGACATTGATTGCTAGTCACGGAGTCGACAAGTGGGAGCTCCCCCCCCCCCCCCCCCCCAGAGGTAGCGAGTCAACCACTATGTCCTTCCACGCACAGCAGAAGACAACCTAGGGCTCCTGGAGGACCGGGCTGAGGTCACCATGAGATGGAGACTTGAGGGATCGAGACCTGAAACAGCGTTTTTTTTCCTTTCATTTGCATGATGATGATGATAATATGATGATGCCATGGTGGTCCATGTGGTTGGGGACTGCGTGACAGGGCCGCATTCCAAGCTTCCTGTCATAAATATACTGGTGTTAACCAGGCCCAGGAACTGCGGACACCTGTGGTGCCAGCTGTGTAATCATTCACACCTTGTGATGCGTCCTAACTCGGGTAGCACCCCCAAAGTCGCACCCGTGAAGAGGGAGAGTCTCAGCTGCATGGCATCAGTCTTCTCATTGGGTCCATAGCACACCCGCTCTGGGTAGGAGCCGACCCAGGTAGGAAAAATCCCACTTGACTCAGCTGAGATTCGAACCCAGATCTCCCGGCTGCCAGTCCGACGCGCTAACCACTGCGCTACAGAGGCCGGTTTTGGCTTCATATTTCAATCAAAATATCCACCATAAGAATATCTTTTTATGCCTATGGCCATCTTTGTTTTGTTTACTGGAGTGTTCAGAATAAACTAAATTTGGCATGATCTTCATATAACTTTATAAGAGACAAATTGATTTCATTACATCTAAATTGCACTGTTCGACTTGTATAGTTCACTGTACTACATGTTTTATTCCGGACAAAAGCTGCCTGGTAGAAGGTTGACAGGTTTAAATCACATATCAGCAGACAAATAATGTACAATTAACCCATTCCTTGCCAGGAAAAAGTAAACACAATCCACCTGCAAGAGACACAGATTCTCATAGGCCCTGCAGTTGCAAGGGCACGAGGATTATGCCTCTTGCTGATGCCAATCAGTATCAAAGTTGCTTGAACGATAAATTAACAAAGATTTCAGAAACATAACCTGTATACACTATCAGCATAGGGGTTAAATCATTCATGAACAATAACCCCCCACTCCCAATCATGCATACAGCCACCAGTACTAGCGACAGAATATAAAAAGGTGTTGGCTCATTATGACGAAACTATCAATTTATGTAGATATCATTTGAGGTCTGCTTCACAGTTTTGGAAACAGATTGACCATAGTAGTTCAAGGGTGGTGTCAGAATAGCTTGACAAGCCTGTTACGTGGTAGTCGTAATATGATACAATCACACCAGACGCACACAAGCAGGGTTCTTGTAAAGAAACTTCACTCAGCTGCAACTCGTCACACGTGGCACAAGGTTGTAGACCACTCAGGAATAACAGTCCCAACAGTATTTTATTGCAGCGATGCGATCTCTACACAATGCATTCACAAATGCACCAACACTGATACACTGTCTCCTCTACAATCCATCAACACTTCTGACACACTGCCTCTCTCATACAATGTACACACATACTTCCTAGCATGGTCTTTTATACTATTACAGATTTTCAGAAGAATCCAGCAAATTCGCATTTATAACACAACCAATCAGATCAGAAAATGTAACCAAAACTCATTAATATTAATGAAAAAGAATTCACTAGAATGAACTACAAAATTCCACTACTATTTAAGCGCCTTTAATACAGTATTACGAAATGTTGCCGACACTTTGACATCATATATGAGGTCACTAAAAAGATCGCGACCCTGCTCGAACCTTCCAGTCTCGTCGTAGCGAACCAGTTCAACCTACGCGTCACAACAAAATCGATCGCAGTTCTCTGTGCAAAAGAAAATGAATCTACTAAAAAGGTAAGTGATTCTTATCCAAAATAACTCAAATGAATATCGGATCTTTCCTATGATTAACACACATAATTATGCTCTCAAAGAAAACACAACCACAAACGTAACATTACCCCCCTATATTTTGAACAAAATTTTATAAAAATTTCTTCTCAAATCTCAAAATATGGTTGTAGATGTGTTAAACTACACAGAACTATAAATATTACATATTTCACATTAAAAAACCAAATCAAATCAACTACTCTGAAATCATCATCTCACAGTTCCTTTAAACTCCTAGACACAGAAATGTCCCTTTAAACTGCTCTGCTCAGGTAATCCACTCCAAAAGTCTGTGAACCCTTGATAGACTGTAATTTAATGCCAAAGTTCTGCAAGAACATCACCCATCTCATGATACATGAGTTTGTGAACTTGGCAGGTTTGATGGTCCGTTTCCAGCACAAATGGTACACCTTAAAAGTACAGCTCAAACCTCCTCACTCCCCAGATAATGGCTAGGCACTCCTTCTCGATGGTAGTTCCGCTCAGCTCTGGTCAACTTTTTGCTGGCGTAGCTCACTGGGTAGAGTTTCCCATTATCCTCTTGCATTAAGATGGCACACACTCCGTCGTTGGAGGCGTCGGTCCTCAGGACAAAGGTCTTCAATGGGTCGGGGAGGTGTAGAACGGGCTTCTCGGTTAGGATGTCACGAACTGCCTGGAATGCTCGCTCTTGGGCCTCCTTCCACTTCACCACGTTGGCTTGTCCTTTCCTCAACAAGTCAGTCATGGGTGCTGTAAAAGCTGCAAATAGTAGATAGTAGTTCGCCAGGCCCATGAATGAGTGAACTTACGTCTTGGTAGTTGGTCGTGGGGCATCCCTGATCTTTCACAAGTTGTCATGTAGCCCTTTTAAGCCTTCGCTTAACTGGTGCCCTTTTAAGCCTTCGCTTAACCAGTGCCCGATGAAGTCTACGTTGTCGGCCCCAAGAATACACTTGATTGGTCGGATGGTGAAATTCGCATCTGACAGATCTCGGAGGGCCTTGAGATGATCTCACCAGGTTTTTATGGATCAAGATGTCGTCCCAGTAAAAGACCACATTCTGCATATCTTCTAGGATCTTTTTAAGTCTTCTCTTCAAAGTGGCACCACTGTTCACCATTCCAAAAAGCATCTTCAGGAACTCCCAATGACCGTGGGGTGTGACAAATGCTGTCTTATAGATATCTTTTTCTGCAACCTTGATTTGCCAGTACCCTTTGCTTAGGTCAATTCTGGAGAAAAATCGGTCTCCACTCACCTTCTGGAACAGTTCTTCTGCTGTGGGCATTGGCTCTGGGTCGAAGACTGTCAGTTTATTGAGTCCACAGACACCTGGTTGGATCCATCTGGTTTCTTCACGATGACTACTGGGGACGCATATGGCGACTTGGACTCCCTGATGACTCGCAGGTCCAGGATCTCCTAGATGTCCTTTTTCAATTCTTCCCTCATGTTATAAGGAAGATGATAGGGCTTGCTGCAAATCAGCTCATTTGACGTCAGATTAACCTCATGCTGAATGGTGTCTGTTGTCCCCGGGTCAGGTGTAAACCGATGCTTGAACTCCATCGTTAGGACTCTCAGCTCTTCTTGTTGTGCGTGGATCAAGTTCTGACCGAACTGGATGTCTTCTACACCCTCCTTGTGGCGGAGTTTATTAAGGTCGAAAAGGTTCTCATCGTCTAGTCTCTCGTCAGCAGCCAGACGCACCGATGCCGCTTGTTGTGGTTTGTCCCGACGACCTCTCTCGATGTACTTCTTCAGCAGATTTGCATGGTAAGCCTTCATCTTGTTGTTGACCTTGACTCTGTAGTCGTTGATGCCAACCACTGTGTCAACTACGTATGATCCCTTCCACTGCATCAGGAGTTTGTTGTTGTCGGTGGGGAGAAGAACCAACACCTGGCCACCTGGCTGGAACCGTTGAGGTTTAGCTTTACGGTCATAATAATGTTTCCCTTCGTTCTGCGCCTTCTCCAATTCTTCTCGAGCCATCCTGAGGTATCCTCCAGCTTCTCTCTCAGGTCGAAGACATACTTATAGCTGATCTTTACATGAGGCGCGTCGATGTCCTTGGTCCACAGCTCCTTCAGGATGTGCATGGGTCCCTTACAGTCCTGCCATACAGTAGTTCAAAGGGGGAGAACACTGTCGAAACTTGAGCAACTTCACTGTATGCGAAGAGCAAGTCACTGATGTATCTATGCCACAATCAGCACACAGTTTCTTCAGCATAGCTTTCAATGTTCCGTTGAACTTTTCAATCAACCTACACATGGGATGGCAAGGGGTTGTAGTGAGGTGTTGGATGCTCAATAGGCGGTTGACTTCCTCCATGCAGTCGGAGACGAACTGGGTCCCTAGATCACTCTGCGGTCCATCCACCTGGAACACTCTCCCTCCGTCAGAAACCCTCTCCCTCCTCCTTCCAGTCCGCCCTCAAAACTTACCTCTTTCAACAGTTCTAGCACTCTAACGCCACCACACACCCCACCCCCAGCTGACTGGCGTAATGTATTTGTGGTATGTGAGTCATCGATCAAAGCGTGCACATGCGTGTGTGAGTTGTGAGTGCACGCTTAGAGTTATAATTATTATAATATAAGCGCATTATAAATACCGTAATTATTTATTATTATGATTTCCCCAGAAATCCCGAGACGGCTAAACATCTCCACGAGCGCTTCTGCCACTGTTGGAGTGTCGATCTTCTTTAATGATATGGCCTCAGGATAATGTGTAGTGTAGTCCACCAGGGTCAGAATGTAGCAATGACCATCTTCACTTGAAAGAGATATTGGCCCCACCAGGTCCACTTGAAAGGCATATCGATGAGTGACATTTTCTCGAGAGAAACCTTGGGCACCTTTCCTTTGGAGATTGTCTTCTGGCATATATGTCGCACGATCTGCAGAATCTGGTGACATCACCTCCCATATTAGGCCAGTAGAAGACTGCTTGGATCCTGTCGAGGGCCTTGTTGATTCCCAGGTGTCCTAAGATGGAATCGTGGGCCAGTTTCATCACCTGCTTCCTCAGGGGTTTAGGAACCACCACTTGACGGACAGGCTTGTCTCCATGACTATTGAATACCCGGTAAAGGATATCCTTTCTGGTTCTGAAGGTTATCTCCTTCCCTCTTCGTGTCACGGGCTCCATCTGACACTTGTCAAACGCATGGTCGACTCGCTGTAGTATTGCCAGCTTGTCTCTATTCACCAAGGCTGCTTCTGTATTGTCAGCCACTTTTAGAGGGATGGTCTGGCGACTCTTCTTTGCTTGACTTCTCGTGCTAACGGCACAGGTTTCAGGTCTCCACTCCGGATCCTCTGCGTTTCTGGCACCGTCAACGTTTCCAATGATGAGGTCGTAGACTGGGTCTTGACGCATAACGCCTTCACCTCTCCTGTCAAGTACAGGGTGTTGACACTGACCTTGGCAAAGGGGATAATTCTCACAGTTCCATCTGCCAGGATGAGGGTTGTTCACTCTTGTAGCTTCTGGCCTTCAGCTATTAGGTCCTCTCTCATGATGACGCTGCTACAACCGGTGTCTCTCAGCACTCTCACTGATGTGTTGTCGGCGAATACTGACACCACCGGCATGTTGGGCACTTCACTCTCAGGCAGCGCGATGTTGGAAACTGGTGATAATGTAGCACCATTGCCAAATGGAATGCGTCCACTCTTCCTGAAAGACTCGATGAGTTCCGGTGTCGCACACCTTTCTCCAGACTCAGTCACTAGATGACGTCACATACCGCAGCGGCTCTGTGTTGAGACGTG
Organism: Semisulcospira habei; assembly: GCA_036245525.1. NCBI lineage: Eukaryota > Metazoa > Mollusca > Gastropoda > Semisulcospiridae > Semisulcospira > Semisulcospira habei. The sequence goes on along the minus strand of BTPG01000001.1, from coordinate 170,569,224 downwards.
GCACCATTTCTGCCTGTTGTCCCGCGATCTTGGTTGGGCCTTCTGGTGTTACTGCCTCGAGGAACATCCGTGGAAAGACACCGTATCGCCTTGTGTCTCTTCTTTCCACAAAGGAAACATGTCAGGCTCTTCACTGGCATGTGTTTCGGGGTGTCTGACTTCGTGGTTTTCCTCTGCTTACCGGACCCGAACTTCATGTTGTGGGCATCAAGGTATCTTTGAGCGAAGTCTGCAAAGGCCTTCAAGGACTGGTCCTTTTGCTCCCTGAGGTGGGCGGCCAGGTCCTTAGAACATGCGCTGAGGACTTGTTCTTTGATGTTCTTTCACACGGGTCCTGGTACTCCTTGTTTAAACCAGCCAGCTCTATCCATTTTTCCAGGTAAGTCCTGATTCTCTCAATGAATAGGCCAGGTGTTTCTCCTTCCTCAGGCTTGCAATTCCTGAATCATCGTCTGTAACCCACCCTCTTCAGTGAAGTTGTACTGTCTCAGCAGGACAGCTCTGAACTTCGCATAATCCTCGGCTTCTTCTCTTGGCAGGCGGGTGTAGAACTCAAGCGCTTTGCCGGTTAGAAGAGCGCACAGTTTGATGGCCCAAGTCTCTTGATTGCAGTTGTTGCTGCTTGCGAAGTGCTTGAACCGCTTCAGGTAAGCGTTCATTTTATCTGCTGGGTAAGGCTGCTGCTTCAGCTGTCCTCTGGCTCTGTGCCTCTAATTCCATTCTTTTCAGCTGAATTTTGTGTTGTTGCCGTTTCTCTGCCTCTTCTCGCTGAATTTCGAGTTTCTTGAATTCACGCTCTTTGGCTCTTTCTTCTCTCTCCAGTCCCATTTCTTCTCGCTCCAGTCTCTCCTTTTCTTCCAATCTCTTCTCATTTTCTCTCTCCAGTCTCTCCCGTCTTTTCTTCTCTCTCTCCTGTCTCTGATTTATAAACTCCAGGACATGAGTTCCCACCAGCCCGCATTCCTTTCCAATTCTCAGGAATGTCTCCATTTCAATATCGCCATCTCTGCATTTCACTGCTGGCTGTTGTCTCCGCCTACCCTTTCCACTGAGCCAACTGATGACGTCCCGTTGGAGGTGCCAAATGTTACGTGGTATTCGTAGTATGATACAATCACACCAGACGCACGCATCCAGAGTTCTTGTAAAGAAACTTCACTCAGCTGCAACTCGTCACACGTAGCACAAGGTTGTAGACCACTCAGGAGTAACAGTTCCAACAATATTTTATTGCAGCGATGCGATCTCTACACAATGCATTCACAAATGCACCAACACTGATACACTGTCTCCTCTACAATCCATCAACACTTTTGACACACTGCGTCTCTCATACAATGTACACACATACTTCCTAGCACGGTCTTTTATACTATTACAGATTTCCAGAATAATCCAGCAAATTCGCACAATACAACCAATCAGAACAGAAAACGTAACCAAAGCTCATTAATATTGATGAAAAATTCATTTTTCTTTAAAAGGTATTTTTTCGAAAAATACTTACCGATGACATGACTGAATGGGGAAGTGTCTACTACTTACTCATTCTAGCCTAAGAGCCAGTTGTGTTAAAACACAACCCGGGAGGCACTCGGGGAACCCCGAGGGGACCAAGAGTTGTCTCCCTATACCCACCACCCGGAAGCCGGGTACCCATAATCCCTCAGTCAGGATACTTAGCGCACCAGCGGCAAGCGGGGCAGGTGGGAGGGTCGTTTGAGTCATGTCATCGGTAAGTATTTTTCGAAAAAATACCTTTTAAAGAAAAATGAATTTGTTTCTTCAAAAACATTACCGATGACATGACTGAATGGGAGAATTGCGAATAGGAGGTGGGTGCCGCGCTCCAGCACACCTAAGGGCCCAAGGGCCGTCCTCCCTAATGCAAACTCCCGACGACCCTAAGTAGGTGAATACCTACGGCGCTGAGGCGCCAGGAGGGAGTTGTGCCCCCCGCAAAAGGCCCCCACCAGAGCGAGGAGTCTCGCTAGCCTGGCAGAACTCTGCGACCGAGGCGGGCGAAGTCATCCTGCCCGCCAGCCTCAAGTAGCCACGAAGTGTAAGACAGGACAGTCCCTGATGAAAGTGACGTTCGTGGCCATGCAAGTGCCTTGATAACGTAACTGTAGCCTCTAACCTCCCTGAGGGAGGGGTCCTGTAATTCAGAACGTATGACTGAGCGTAGCCAGGAAGAACGTCCGGCATGTAGCATCAGTGGTGCCGGCACCGGCAAAGAGGCGAGTGTGTCCGTAGCGAACGGCTATGTGGTAGGCACACGTGAGGCTTGTACAGGGATTTGCTACGTGGTCTCCTGGTGGAATAGCGCCCCGTAAGCGGGCGCAAGGTGAACCCGTGGACCAAGGCGCGGCGGTCCAGGCAAGGTATGGTCCGAGAGGAGCTGTACGTAATGGTTCCCTCGAACTGTAGGTAGACCGGGCGAGTCGTAGCTCCTGAAGCTCGTAAACCAATCCACCATGGTAACATCCCCAGGCGCCGCATGGCTGCAAGGGCAAGAAGTAGCATGCGATGACTCCTCACGAGGGGAGTCGACAGGAGGCTCCGGGCGAGCGCGTGTAAGTCTCTCCGAACCGGGCTCTGAGGAGAGGCGGGTTATCTGCCGGCAAGTGGACCCCCAGCAGGATCCCGGCGGCTTACTTGGAGACGAGCGGGTACTGAGATTGGACGTGGGACGTCGCCAAGCGCGACTCTCTGAACTGAGCTCTGTGAGGCGAGTTCTCTGCTTCTCAAAGCTGTGTCCGGGCTCGCTCCGTCCGGGTAGCGGCCTCGTCGGTCAAAACCCCCACCCTGTGCCCTAGTCCACTGAAATCGTTGTGGAGACCCTCCACAGGATCATCCTGGTCTCATGCGCCGAACCTCCGAAGGTGTCCTGGTGCATTCCGTGTGTAGCCACTGGTCCCACCGGGGAAGACTGGCCCAGATCTACCGTCGGTCCAGGTAGCGTCACGCACGGAGGGAGTTGAAGTTCTTTCCCCAAGCACCAGGGTAGGGGGTACGCACTGGTCAGAGGATCGCCAGCTGCCCTGATCCTGGAAGTACACCTCCGCTGTCGCGTTGTCGGAGAGGAGAAGCTCCTGTGACCTATCCTTCCTCCCACGAGCAGAAGAAGATCTAGTAGTCCGCGTCGGATCCAAGCTAAGCACGCTCTTGTCCGCGAAGTCCGAAGGTCGGAGGGTTGGACCTCGAGAAGAATCACGGAAGTAGGAAGCGTAGCTTGAGCAGCCGGGCTTAGAGACGACCAATGTGCGTAGATCCGACTCCGTGTAGTGGCCAGGTCCTCCGCCACGAACACAGCCAAGCGGTACCACCTGTCCGAAGCCCGGCACCCCCTTGGTGCCCAACGAGAGTTGTCGAGATGGTTAGACGTCAGGGAGAAGGGGCTGCGCCTTGGTTCCCCAGTGTCCACGATGGATGAGAACCCCCAGTGAGTCAGGAGGCGATGCCGGGCAACTTCCGCAGCAGGGCGGCGGCGATGAGCTTGGATGTCCCGTCCAGCGCCGGCCGAGTGTCCATCCGCGCAGAAGAAACGGTCTGACGGAACCGCAGCACTGGAAGCCGAAGAAGAGGGAGAGGAGAACGGCTGAGACGTCCGAGCAACCAGTCCGAGGGGTTGTCAGCCGTCAACTCAGGGTGTCAAAGTCCCGCTGTCTGGAACCGGCGACCGAGGAGGGCGACGAGGACTCCGAGGGAAGGAACCCGCTGACGGCGAACCGCAGAGGTCGAAGACTCCCTCCGAAGGGGAGAGCGAAAGACGGAGCGACGCGGCGAGGGTCTCCTGAGAGCCGAAGGCGGGTCCCGACGAGGAGAACGGCTGCGACGAGGAGGAACGGAACGGAGAGGACGAGGGAAGGGGAAGTGGCCGGTCGATGGGAAGAGGAACGGGATGAACGGGAGTCCGAATGAGATGGGGAACGCGAAGAAGGCGAAACCCGTCTGAGTCGAGGGAGTCCTGATCCGTCGAACGACGAGTGGAGAAGGTCCTCCTTCGATCTAGCGAAGCAGAGCGGTAACGGTGAGTAGAATCCCGGCGCCTACGATCTTCGCCAACAGGAGGCTCCGTACGAGTGCGTGTAAGTCTCTGTGAACCAGGCTCTTGGGAGAGGCGGGTTGCTTGCCGGCAAGGGGACCCCTGCGGCCAGAGACGAGTGGGGAATGAACCAGGCTCTTGGGAGAGGCGGGTTTCTGAGCACTAAACCGTTGAAAACTCAGTGCGTCTTCTGTGTCGGATCAAGTTGGCCTCGCACATCCCGTGCCGGGGGCACAGCGGAAGGCGTCTCGGTAATCTCCCAGCACCCGAGCAGGAAGGTCCTCCTATGAACTTGCGAGGGAGAGCGATAACGTCGAGTAGAATCCCTGTGTCTACGCTCTTCACAACCAGGAGGCTCCGGACGAGTGCGGTGTATGTCTCTGTGAACCAGGCTCTTGGGAGAGGCGGGTTTCTTGCCGGCCAGGGGACCCCCCAGCGGAATCCCGGCGGCTTCCTCAGAGACGAGTGGGGAACGACGGTGGAGGAGGGACGCCACGAGCGTCCCACCAAACCAGGCTCTTGGGAGAGGCGGGTTATTTCCACCAGCTGTGTCCGGGCGCGCTCTCTAACGGAGGCGGTCTTGACGGTCGAACTCCCACTTTGTGCACTAATCCCTCGATTACTCAGTGGCGTTTTCTGTGTCGGATCCAGTTGGTCTCGCACGTCCGGTGTCAGGGGCACAGCGGAAGGCGTCTCGGCAATCTTCAAGTACCCGAGAGGGTAGGAGGCTCCCTCCTATAAGTTCCAGAGATTAGACCATCGCAGCTCCGGCCAGGTAGCACAGACGTCACAAGTGTGGTCGGAAGCACACCCAGCGCACAGGAGACAGACTGTATGGATATCCGACGGCCACTGGAAGCCTCCGCATCGTTTGCAGGTCACCAGTAGGCCAATGCAACACACCAAACCTGAGGTGGCCGGAAACTGTGTCGATAGTAGTCTCCGCTTCCTTGGAGACGAGCATCCTTACTAGAGTCCCTGGACGTGCACGTGAATGTCTCTGAGCCGGGCTCCGAGGGAGGCGGGCTTTCTTGCCGGTAAGGGGGACCCCCAGCGGGATCCCGCGGGCTTTCTTGGAGACAAGTGGGACCGATAGTGGACATGGCTTCTTGGAAGGCTTAGTCCGGGCGTGCTCCCTCCTGGGAGCGGCCTCATCGATCCAGGCCCACTTCGTGCACTAGTCCACTGAATCCGGTGTGGGGCTTCCCACAGGGACGTCCTGGTCTCAAGCGACCGGTGCCAAGGATACGTTGGATGGCGTATCCACATCCTGCGCCTAGGAGACCCGACCTAGTGGTTGTCCGACGGCCACCGGCACATCTGCCTTGCGTGAAGGACGTCAGCATGCCCCTCTTCATCAGGGCGGAACGGGACCCTTCAAGCACCAACAGCATAGGTCGCTCCCGCCTGCAGACGCTTCAATGCTGCCATCTGCGCTGCTGAGGCCAGGTGACACAATCATCCCAATGTGGTAGGAGGCACCTCCCGTGTCGTTAGACAGGCCCAGTCCCAAATGGGCGCTGCCTGGACATGAACACACCTACCAGTAGCAGCCGGGCTGGTGCTGACAGCCGAGAAGCTGCTAGTCCTCTCAAGGTGGTAGTGTACTGCAACGTCCTAAGAAGTCGGACGTGTGCGTAATTGTCTTACCGAGCGGGCCTTGCCAGAGGCTGTTCACGTGCGCTCCCCCTGGCAGCGGCCTCCACGATCCACGCTCGTGCACTAGTCGTGACATCCGGTGCGGCTTCTCCCCCAGGTCAGTCCGTTGTCGTGCGGAAAACCCGCGGTGTCCGGAAGGCGTCTAAACCGGTGCCGATCGCTTGCAACACAAGCATGGTCAGCGGGGCATCCGGTGCAGTGGCGAAAGACCCCTGGGGGCTGAACTAGCCACTGTCATCTGTGTGAATGGGTAGCACATCCCTGCAACAGATAACACACCCGAAGGCCTGCGGGCGAGTCCTGTGGGACTAAGCCACGAAAGGTAGCCTTCGTAACAACAAAACACACAAGCACCAAAGCGGGGTAACAGACTGTCAAGCCTGCACGCCGGCAGTGCAGCAAGAAGGTCGACTCACTGCCATCAAGCACTAAGGTGAGCAACCAACATATGTAGCTAAAGTCAAACATGTCATGACAGAAGCGAGGTACCAAACTGCACGCCTACAAATAGCCATGCATGCAGTAAGCAAGTAGGCCCACTGCCGCCAAGCGCTAAGGCGAGGGAACAACATATGTACACAAAAGACGAATACGTCATGACGGAAGCAAGGTACCAAACTGCACGTCTGCAATCTAGCAGTGCAGTAACGAGGTAGATTCACCGCCGTCAAGCGCTAAGGTGAGCAACAACATATGTACCAACCCCTGTCATAAAAGGAGTCAGGCCCCAAACATTACTAAGGGTGACCGCGTGTGGAAAAAACAACACCGGCCGCATGCTGTACAACTCAATACGCAATGACAACCAAGACAAGAAAACATCTGGGGCAGTAAATCACCACTTTATGTGGACATGTCACGCGGGGCCCGCCCAGCCAAGGAGCGTAAACCCCCAACCTGCCCGCCGAAACGTAAATCCATTCTCTAAGGTACGTGAGCACTTGTCCATAGCGTATGCCTGCGTAAGCGAGTGTGCGCTTAAATTCATCACCCGCTAGCGAAAACAGAAAAGGGGCCAGAACAGGCGCTGGTACCGAACAAACTACGCGATGACAAGGCGTGACCCAAGCCGTGCCACTCAGCTAATCAGGCCATGGAGTAAAAGAATTCTCCACACCCAAGGTACAAATGCGTAGGAAACTTCGCTACGATTCACCGAAGGTGAGTGGGCGCGCAATTACAGGGAGAAGAAGACGAAAAACTTCGTACCTGCACAAACCAGTGCCCAGCCCAGGAACCGGCCGAGGGTCAACCCTGCTACCTTACCTCTCCGCCAAAGGGGAACGGTGGGAGACGTCCCAAACTCGCCTGGCACGACCGGCGAAGCTCACCGGACAGCTCACCAGAGGTCGAAGCGTAGGCGCTAAGCAGTGGGGACGAGAAAGCCACGCAGCAGCACAGGCAGGGCCGACGAAACGATCCTATCTCCCGCTCTTCATTCCAACAGCCAGTCCGAACCCGAGAACCGGTCGAAAAACCAAAGTCCGTAGGCTAGAGCCGAGCGCAAGACGACCGAATTGTGCGCCTAAGTAGACTAGACTGAGGGATTATGGGTACCCGGCTTCCGGGTGGTGGGTATAGGGAGACAACTCTTGGTCCCCTCGGGGTTCCCCGAGTGCCTCCCGGGTTGTGTTTTAACACAACTGGCTCTTAGGCTAGAATGAGTAAGTAGTAGACACTTCCCCATTCAGTCATGTCATCGGTAATGTTTTTGAAGAAACAAAGAATTCACTAGAATGAACTACAAAATTCCACTACTATTTAAGCGCCCTTAATATAGTGTTATGAAATGTTGCCGACACTTTGATGTCATATATGAGGTCACTAAAAAGATCGCAACCCTGCTCGAGCCTTCCAGTCTCATCGTAGCAAAACTACGCGTCACAACAAAAATTGATCGCAGTTCTCCGTGCAAAAGAAAATGAATCCTACTAAAAAGGTACGTGATTCTTATCCAAAATAACTCAAATGAATATCGGATCTTTCCTATGATTAACACACATATGCTCTCAAAGAATAACACAACCACAAACGTACCAAAGCCAATCATTTTTTTTTTTAATGTAGATATACTTCGAGGTCTACATCATAGTTCTGGAGACAGACTGATCATAATAGTTCAAGGGTGGGGTCAGAATAGCTTGGCGCATATAGACACCAAGCTATTCTGACAGTACCCTTTAAGTATCATGATCAGTCCACATGCTGTTGTAGCATGTCAAAGCTTTATGGGTTCAGCTAACCTGAAACTTTGGACTGATGCAAGCGACTGGCATGATGGTGCGACCTGCGATCTTTTCTTCGTGGCCTCTCTGTTTCCTCCTCCATGTCTTCCACGTTTCCGCTCACATCCGCAGTCATCCCCATTTGGTCGGACACCCCCGAAGTTGAGGCTGCACTTTCCTCACCCTGACCCTGACCTTGAGATAGGAATCTGTTGGTGACGTCAAGTCCAGTCGCTCTTGCTGTCAGCAGCTCGTCAGTAGTGTCACTGGCAAACGACTCATCACTATCAGTTACCAGCGATATGCTGGGAACTCCTTCTGTCAAGTCATTTAAAGAGTTCCTTTCTGGTCTGGTCTCACTGGCAGTGTTCGACTTTGGTCTGTTTTCATTTGGAGTAATGCCCGCTGATTTGTTCTCATCTGGTTTATTCCAGTCTGAAGTATTCCTGTCTGGTTTGTTCTCAAACTGTTTGTTCTGTTCTGTAATTTGCACAACAGGTGAAACAGCCTTGCTAGAATGGGCTGGCAAAGACAAATCTCTGCTGACAAAACCTGAGTTATCTTTCCTTCTGTCCAGCAGGCTTGTCCCGTGCGAGCCGCACCCAAAGTCACTCCTCACTCTCCTGCATGAAGTTCTAACCATGCCACCCTCTGTTTTTCCACTCACTAAACTCCGAGTTGTTTTTTCACGTGCGTGTTCAAACTCTTCACAACCAGCATCGTCAATACAGATTTTGACTTCGTCACATTTTGCTGCTTCTTCCTCTTTCTCCGTCTTGCCGTCACCAACACACTGGCTCCTGTCTTTGCTCACATCTCCATGAACACTGTCCTTACTACGCTGACTGTGATTGTAGGCAGGGGTGGACATGGCACAGAACGAGAGGTCATCAAGGTCGTGGTGGGATTTCCTTCCAGACAAATTCTTGTTCTGTGGAGCACTGTTTATACAGACGCGAAGAGAGTCTCCTAGCACTGGTGTCGATCTGCCAACACAAAACAGACATCTTTAATTATCCCTTTTCATCCTGTTATGCTTTTGCTTGAAATAAGTTTCACTGTGATATTTCAACGGAGGTGCCCAAACAGCTTGGTGCCTCAGATGCCTAGCTATTCTGGCACCACCCTTGAAATAAAATGATGGCTATATCTCATAATCTGCAATAGAACCTTCATCTGACAATTATTAGCATTTAAAAATGTATTTTTCTCCAAAATGTATTCTTTCGAAAAATACTTACCGATGGCATTACTAATGGGAAGGTACAATTAGCTTACCGATTTCAGCCTACGCATCCGTTGTGTACACCACACAACCAGGGAGGTGACTCCAGGGAGTCGTTACCAAGAAACCCCCGAGTGGCCTCCCTTGCCTCCCTATCCGGTCACGTGCATGGCTCTATCCCGCCTGTCTTTGCCTTAGCTCAATTAGCGGCAAGTGGGGCAGGACGGAGGGACCCATGAGTAATGCCATCGGTAAGTATTTTTCGAAAAAATACATTTTTGAGAAAAATAGATTTGTTTTCTCAAAACTCTTACCGATGGCATTACTAATAGGAAGAATAGTGAATAGGAGGAGGGTGTGCCCACTATGCAACCCCCCAAGCGTTAACTTATCGAGGCTCCCCCATGCGCCTACTCCCGACGATTTCAGCTAGGTGTACCTATGGCGCTGGGAGGGAGTGTTGCGCAACCGAGATGTCCCCCACTAGGGCCAGGCTAATCCCGCTGGCCGGATAGGTCCTGCAGGTAGAAGAGGGCGAAGGTGGATTCAGCCCACGGCCGCCACAATGTCCCTCACTGCGCAGTTGCGGTCAAATGCGATACCCGCTGCCACTGCTCTGACCTCGTGCGCCCATTGCGTATCTTCTTCGCTGCCTCCGGGGAGAGGACTTTGTATGCAGACCGGATGACCCAGGGTAGCCAGGATGAGATCATCTGAGTGGAGATATCATGTCTGCCCGGGGCCAAGGGCAGGAAAGGGCAGGAAAAGGCAGGAGCGCCCTTGTCTGAGTGGCTTAGTTCTGCGCAGGTAAATCCGGAGCGCCCTGACCGGGTCCTGCTGACGGGACTCCCGGGACTGGTCCGTTCCCCTGAGCGGATGGTCAATACCTGGGACGCGGGAGAGGGTGGCCGATTCTTGCCCAAAAAGGATTGGTCAGTGAGGAGCTGCACCGATCCATCAGACCTGAACTGCAGGTAGGCGGGGCGTATACAGAGTGCGGGTAACTTGCTCACCCATAACGCTGTGGCGAGGGCCAGCAGGAAGCATGTCTTTCTGGTCAGGTCGCTGAACCGTGCCAAGGGCAGAGGTTCGAAGCGGTCAGAGTTGAGCCATGTCAGCACCCAAGCCAAGTCCCAGCATGGGATCAGCGAGCGGGAGACCGGTCGCTGAAGATCCAGGTGCACCATCAGGTCCGCGAGGTCCTCGCAGGCGCCCTGGTCCGGGAGGCCCAAGTGGCGGTACGTATCCGCGATCATGGCCAAGTAACCACTGATAGTGATGGGGGCCAGGTTGTTGGACGAGAGCCACAAAGAACTCAGCCAGGTCGGGCATAGTCAGGGCTATGCGGGAGATCCACTGGGTGGAAACACCAGTACTGCAGGACCCTCCATTTACCCTCGTAAACGTTTCAGGTGGAAGCTCAGCGGGCTGCTGCAATAGCCTCCACTGCGGCACTTGAGAAGCTTCTTGCGGCGAGGACCTGCCGCATACCTCCAAGAGTGTAGGAGCAGTCTCTCCGGGCACGGGTGGAACAGATTCTGCCTGGGCTGCTTGAGCATCATGCGAGGGCAGGGGAGCCGAAGGGGGGTAGGAGGGGAGGGGGGGGGGGGGTCCGTGGCCAGGTCCAGGAGGTCGTGGTCCAGGACTTGGTCCAGCTGAACGGTGCAACCAACAGCAACCGCGTTGCAACCCAGGAGCTTCTGGAGGACTTTGGGCACCAGGACGGATGGTGGGTACACATACGCCAGCAGGCCGTCCCATGAGGTGGAGAGCGCGTCTACCGCCCAGGCGAGGGGATCCGGAATGGGAGAGACAAAGAGGGTGAGCTGTTTGTTCCACTGCATGGCAAAGAGGTCGATCATAGGTGTCTCCCAGAGCGTGCAGATTAGCCGGAAGATGTCCAGGCATAGTGACCACTCCATGTGGAGCAGCTGGCCACTGCGCGAGAGGGAGTCCATGAAGCCATTCAGGTGGCCCGAGATAGGCCGCGCTCGAAGAGCGATGCTGCAATCTCTGCACCACAGGAGGACCTGGTATAGGAGGATGCAGGGAGAGGGCGAGCGTGTCCCGCCCTGGTTCTGGATGTAGGCGACGACGGTGGCGTTGTCAAAGAGAACTAGGACCACTTGGCGACAGACGAGCTCCCCAGGCGACAAGGACGAGCCACACGGGGTTCAACTCTAGCCAGTTGATGTGCCTGCCCACGTGGCCCCGTGGCCAGACGCCTGAGACGAACTCTGGTAGGAGGTGAGCTCCCCAGCCAGAGAGGCTCGCATCCGTGCAGATGGAAAGCTGTGGCAAGGGGGAGCCGAGGGGTACCCCTGACGCTAGCCAGGACTGGTCCGTCCACCGCAGGAGGTGAGGCCTGACTAACGGAGACACTGGGATTGGGTCCGCCAGATCGCCAGAGGATGGGCGCCAGTAGAGGAGCAGATGTAATTGGCTCGGCCGGGAGTACAGCCTGCCCGGGGGCAGGAGATTTGCCGCCGCGCTGAAGAGGCCCAGAAGTTGGAGCCAGACCCTGGCCGGAACTGCCTCTGCATGCGACACTTGGAGCGCCAGCCCGGCTAGCTTCTGAATCCGCGCCTCAGGGAGCCGCACCTAGTTGATGTCGGTCAGGAACTCCATGCCGAGGTGGATAAACCTGCGTGACGTGCGACTTGCCCGGGTTGACCAAGAAGCCGAGCTGGCGAAGAAGGGAGAGCAGCAAGTCCCTGTCTTCCTCTAGGGCAGCGGCAACCTGGTTCCGGAGAAGCAGATCGTCCAGATAGTTGGAAGTCAGGCTCGAGGACGACTGCCTGAACCTGGCGACGATGCCATCGATTATCCTGGTGAAAACCCATGGGCTGAGGTTAAGACCGAAGGGGAGCACCCGGAACTGGTACACCACCCCGCGGAAGGCGAAGCGCAAATACGGCATGGGGACTTGTAGTTACGCGTCTGCCAGGTTGAGGCTGACAGCGACGTCCAGGGGGTGGATCCACGCTCGCAGAGCTCTGGCCGTTAACATCCGGAAGCGAGGTGCCAAAGTGTACCTGTTTAGCACCGAGAGGTCTATGACCGGCCGCCACTTGCCGCCGGGCTTGGGGACGATGAAGAGACAGCTGCAGAAGGCCGCCCGGGGAATCGTGTCAAGCGACCACCTCCGTGGGCGCTTTCTGGAGAAAGGAGACCACCTCGCCTTGAAGGGTTTCCGCCTGGCACTGGTCACCCGGAAGACGGACCAAAGGGGGGAGCGCCGTAAGGGAGGAGGAGACCAAAACGAGATCTGGAGGCCCTCCGAGTTGGTCGACAGGATCCAAGGGTCGTCTGGACACGGGGCATGCCAGGTGCCACTGTGTAGCATTAGCCTCCTGCCTCTGGGTCCAGAGGGGGCGGCTGCGAATGCGGGGAAGGTGCGCGAACGCGCGGGGGCGATAGGCGCCTCGGAGGCCTCTTGTAGGGCGCAAGGCGGGTCTGGAAGTCCACAGGGCGCGACCCACAGCCTTGCGGGCAGCCTGAAAGCGCGAAGCCGAGGCAGCGGGAGCTCTGGGCCAGATGTCCTTGGATGCCTCCTTGACCGCTTGCCAGGTGTCCCCGAAGAGCAGAGATCCGCCGAGCGGCGCCTGTTGCAGCTGCTTCTTCACCGACATGGGGAGGGAGGTGCAGGAACTGAGCACGACGTCTCGCCGCCAGAGGTCGCAGTTGGCCGCCACCGCCATGGCATTGGCCGACGTGTGGAACGCTGCCTGGTTTGCCGCTACTGCTACGGAGTGGAGGCTGCTGAGGGGTTCCAAGGACAGATCCCAATTCTCCTCCAAGCACCTTACCACGGACTGCGTCGCCATCTCAAGAAAACCTGCACAGGCCAAAGCGTTGCGGATGAGAGTTGCCGTCTTGTCCAGGCCGTAAGGCCACCAAGGTTGCAAGGCCCTGCGGCCGCCTGCCTTTATCACCGCTGCCGCATCCAGGGCTGGTAGCGGGCAGGAAAACGTTTGGAAGTGTCCCGCATACCACCTTGGTTGAAAGTGATGTCCATCCCGGCCAGCCATCTGGAGTCCGCAAAGAAGCCCGTGTCTCCAAAGGTGCCTTGCAGGAGGTGCGCCGAGAATGCCTCGGAGAGTTCCCGGAAGCCGGGCTGCCGAGGGAGGGATTTGAACCGCTGGGCCTGCCGAGGGGCATCCACCATAGCCGACGCCTTCCTCTTCAGAGGAGGGGACGGAGGGCAGGCTTCCGCTGGAAGAAAAGATGAAATCAGCCAGATGGCCTCATCCAGGGAGCGAAGAGTCTGAGACAGCGGGGCTACCAACGCCAACGGTGAAGCGGGGGATGACCGAGAGCCGGGGGATGGTGAAGAAAGGTCCTTCACAAACAGGGCCGAAGCGGAAACCTCAGGGTGCAAACTGAGGACCTCAGTGCTGTCTGTGGGGGCCGGCTGTCGAGGGGAGCGGCGTGCCGATCCCGAGGAAGGCAGTCCGGAAGCCCACGGGGAGGGGGGGGGGGGGGGGGGGGGGGGGGGCGGCTGGAAGCGGACCAAGTGGAAACCCCGTGCAAATGCAGGGGTGGGTGGGGGGTGGGGGGTAGGTTGGGGAGTCGCGTGGACAATGCCGGTCCCGGTGCGCCGCAGAGTGTGAAGACCGGCGAGTCCCCAGAGGCCTCGACGGGGAGCGAGAACGATCCAAGGTAGAGTGACGCGACAAACAGGCACTGCGTGACGGGGGGAAAGAGCGAGACGAACAAAATGAGCGGGACCTGTACCGGGTACCATCCGAGAGCCCAGCCGCCTATTTCCGAGGGCCAGGGCGGGTCGTCACCGGCGAGTCCAGACGACGCGTGGCCCTGACCACGGAGCAGGGCGCCGGAGGACGCAGCATCCCCGCTCGGGAGCAGAGACTCCTGTGGGCATGTCCGACTGAGGCTGCTGCAAGACCCGCTCGAACAATTTGGAGCGGGGGGGAGGGGGGAGGGGGGGGGGGGAGATGAAACCGCATGCTTGGCCGGGCATGGCATGCCCTCCATCGTGTAGTGGGTAGGCCGGGTCAGGCGCAGGCCCCGCTCGGACGCATTGGAGCGGGGGGAGGGGCAGCATTCAAGAGGGCATAGTCGGTCGAGGCCTGTACTGCGGGCCCCGCTCGGACGCATCAAAGTGGGGGGGGGGGGGGGGGTTACAAGAGGGCGTAGTTGGTCGATGCCTGGACTGCGATGTCAGGGGCGTCGTGCCGGAGAAGACCTGGGAGGGGAAGGGGGGGCACCCGGCGCTGGTGGTGGGGAGGACTGGGAACGGGGCAGCCGCTCCCTCGTATAGAATTCCCACAGTTGGGACCACCGCTCCTCAGTCCATGGGGTGCAGGCCTCACACGTCCGCCCAGAAGCACAGCCTGAACAAAAGGAGGCAGACATCATGGGTGTCCGTGGGCCACTGAAAGTCCCCACAGCGGGGGCAGGTCATCACCTGAGCACTGTAACAGAAAGCAGATATATGCACCAGATATATGCGCCCAGGAAAGCATGGGGCCGCTCAAACGACCACGTGTCTACTGTCCCCCGTCTGTCCTTTTTTTTTCTTCTATGCACCGGAGAAAAAAGACCCCAAGGTCTGAACCATGCCAGGTGTGGAGAGCTGTGAGAGCAAGCAAGCGCGAAAGGTCACGAACGCGGGTGAGAAGTCCCGCATAGGCCGGCCGGTCCGGGACGAAACTCACTCAGAGTACCCCCGCCCGGGAGAACACTGACTGAGAAGCGGTCACCGAGGCCTTACCTTGCCATCACCAGCGAAGCTGCGAGGTAAACCGCCCAGAAGAACAAGGTAAAGTAATCCGAAGTAAGTATCCAAGGGTACTCCAACGCACAACACCAACACAAAGTAATCCCAACATACACAGCCGGAGTCACCACGAAGGCTGAACACAACCGGTCAAGGTGAGCTAAGCGCAAAGACAGCCAAGCACGTGACAGGATAGGGAGGCAAGGGAGGCCACTTGGGGTTTCTTGGTAACAACTCCCTGGAGTTGTCTCCCTGGTTGTGTGGTGTACACAACGGATGCTTAGGCTGAAATCGGTAAGCTAAGTGCATCTTCTTATTAGTAATGCCATCGGTAAGAGTTTTGAGAAAACAAAAACAGCCTCAGGATGTAATGGATTGATACATAGTTTAACTTTTTCGAGACGTGCCGCATCCAGATTCGCGGCATTACAAATCAAGATGTGGCACGTCTTGAAAGAGTTAACCTTCATTGCAAGTAGCAACAGCTTATGCTTCTGAATTTAGTGTTAACCCTTTTCTGATGGGCTACATGTGTGTGTGTAACAGCCAAGCATCCTTCAGCATCAGGCTACACGTATGTGTGTAATGGTAAAGCCGTGGATGGAGCAAATCAAATCTACAGTCTGAACCTTATTTTGAGTCTGGACCACCTTTTCATGATGTTCCCGTGCTAATTTACTTTACTAAATTAATAATCTCCTATGGAAAAAGTCTCGCAGATCTGCCAGTGCGTCAGTGTGTTCTATAAGGGGCGTCATTGATTTGTCAAACGTCATTTGTCATGACTTAAGTTTTAGTTTTTACATAATTTTATATTTACGTGATACGAGTTTCACGTTCGCTTCAAAGGCTTGAGAAAATGGTGACAATACTAGAACTTCACGGAACAATTTTACTATAATTTGTGCGAAAGCAGGTTGACTTTACCTAGCTACATGATATACTAAGTAAACGGGTCACCTGCACGCTCTTCTGAAAGTGCATCAAAGTGTGTGTGCATGTTAGTGTGTGCATGCGCACGAGAGAGAATGACGTCATATTAGAGTATCATGTCAGTGTCTGCATCGTGATGGAGTTGCCTCTTTTACGTCACCGCCACTGTCTGACTTTCTCTAGTGTTTTAATTTTTTTCTGAAATGAATTAAATTTTACTAAAGAAGTTGAAAGGATACAAAGCTTTCTCCAAACTAGCTATAATGCAAAAGTTCAAGTAAATATGACAAATATTACAGACTCTAATCTGTGTCAAGCGACTTTCTATAAACGGTTGTTTATGTCTTCAATGAGACATTCAATTACAATATGCTTGGAGGCTCTATTAGCCATCCATTTAAGAATTGATTTTGATTGATTGTACATTGCTTAACGTCCCGACAGCAACAAGGCTTTCTCAGGACGTGCCTGCACTGCTTGTGAAAAAAAAAACTAAACAGAACATTGAATGTATGTCGCCAGCCGGTCAAATACATTAAATAAACCTAACACATGGGGCCTAAATAAAGCTAAGACCATTTAGCAACACACATCCAATATCAAGAGCTACAGGCAGTGCAGACAGTAGGGAGAGTTTTAAAAAGGCAAATACAGGTGAATGGACAAAGGGTAGACAGAAACACATGCCCCAGAATAGAAAGAAAAACTCACCCTGTGGGGCTGACCAGGGTGACCCTGGGAACTAAAAAGTACCTAACCCCACCCAAGTCCCCCAGGGCAGACCCGGGTGGGGGATATCCATTTAAGAAAGTATTTTGCCAAGTTTCAAGCTTGTGTGTCCAGAAATATCGGAGATTTTCTTGTTTAAATACATACGCACACACATACATACACACATACATACATACGGCGCTTTGCGCCAAATGTACGTTCAGCAGCGAGGTTAGCGTAACTAGACATGACGCAATTTTTATCTTGTTACTTCAATTGTTAGAGGTTTAGCCTGCCCACCTTTGACATCATGGACATGCTATTAAATTCGCCCCACCGTGACCTGTCCTAAAAAGTCCCTTCTATAAATAGAATGGACTTAATAAAGGAGATTTGTTAAGCGCTTATTCTAAAAGTAGCTCTAAGCGCTGATACAATGAAACGGCTAACAGCTAACACGCACACAGACACACAACATACGCACACACGTGACAGTGGTGATGAATTGTGCATGGCTGGGGAAATGAACTCGTAAAAGGCAGTGTTGTAAAGGTGGGTTTTCAGAAGTGATTTGAATGAGGAGAGCATTTGACAGTTACAGACAGGGGCGGGGAAGTTCCAAGTGGCGGGGCCAAGATGGGAGAAGGCACGACCGCCACGTGTTTTACATATGAAATTGGGAAGGCGAAATTTACGTGTGTCAGAGGAAGAGCGGAGGGTGCGAGATGGAGTATACAGATGGATGATGATCTATGTCTCTTGCAGTTGGATTGTTTCTCTGCAAGGAAGGGTTATCTCCCCTTATGCATGCAGCCAAAGGTAAGTACTGCTCACAGTACTTACTATTGGCTGAATGCCCCAAAAGGGAAAACCCAATGCCACATAAAGTAATTTCCAGCCACCCATTATTCCAAGCAAAGGAAGCAACTCCAGAAATAACATATGAAGCTTAGCACAAACAATGTACAGCCGACAACCAAGTGCGTGAAATAAAGCCCAAGAACTGAAGTGCGCAAATATGCTCCCAACGTAATATGTAAGCACCCCAAGCAAAAGACAGTTGGGCTGTCATCTGCCACAGTTGGCCTGCCCACAGCAAAAGGTCGTAAGGCCGATATTGGCTGTACCTGGCCTATGTGTAGCTGGGCGCAGGCCAACTGCACCCATGTCGGTATGCCTTTTGCTTGCTGGTTAATTTCCTCACCCAGTCAGCATGCTGAGCATGACAGGTTTACATGGGGTGGATGTGGCAGGTTCAAATGCCAGGTGATTCACTTCTGCATCAGTAACGCCTGAACGGCCGACTACGCCCGTCTCCTCCACACCACTGTCATCTGAAAACAAACAAATAACAGTAAAGCCCCGATTACTCATGAACATGACTCAAAATCTGACCTTCTGTGACCTAAAGAAAATACAACAGGTTACAAACTACCTTCATGATTCAAGAATAACATTCAAAGCGTTGGCTGTGGGTAGCGCTTTTAGTCGTGATGATTCCTGCAAGAATCATCGTGAAAAAAAGCGCTACCAGCCAAAGGGCTCAATATGCACAACACGGAATTCTGGCCTTGCACTGACCTCCGTTATACAGTGGTACTGACCCCTTGTACTCGCAACCACCAGTACTGCAAATCATAATTTTGTACCGATGGTGGCATGCACAAGGGTGTAACAAATCTTGCACAGCTCTCTTCTGACAAACCAATCACAACTCAGTTCTGACAAACAGACTTACTTCCCACAGATGAGTTGAGTTTGGACCCATCCACATCAAGTGGCGGCAGGGGCAAACTATCGCCCTCAAGCTCCAGAAGGTCAAAAAACTCGGGAATCAGGACGCTGATGCTGCGCCCCACCAGCTCGGAACGAGTGTAGCCGAACAGAAGGCGGGAGAAGTTGTCATTCACGCTGTGGATGGTGCCGTCTGGACGCAGTGTGATCATTCCACTAATGTTGGCAAACACCCACACAGTTGCACTGTACACTGTTTGATCGTCTTTTCCTCCTGCAAGGAAACGCATAATGCTTGATATGTCTTTGCACGTCTGCACACTCAATTTCAGGCTTAGCACCTTCACAGCCAAGGAAAACATATTGCATACACTAGCAGCAATGAGGTTCAAGGTCACTGTAAACAATGTACAGGCGACTGGAAAATGCTAGTCGCCTATACATGGTGTATGGCTGGCATTAGACTTATCAACTCTAATCTGTAAAGTCCAAAATCTGAGATGAGAGCATCAGATGCTGTAGAAATAATTAGTGTGATGGTCTGTGTACCTTCAGTGTCATCCATAAAGCTGATGTGATCGTCCTCTTCCCCTCCAGGTCGCACGATGATGCTCAAAGGGAAGGAGACCCCATCGCGTGTCCGGCCGGTCGCTCTCTGCTTCTTCACCTCCTGTAAATGTAACAGGGTGCTAATACCATTTATCCCTGACGCACTACAGCAGGAGTTGTGATAATTCAAGGTGTGATAATTTCAAGGGTAATGCCAGATTAGCTTGGCACCTGAAGGCGCCAAGCTAATCTGGCACTACCCTTGAATTATCATGGTCAATCCATCTCCTGCAGATGATTTTAAATAAACTTAAGCGACACCTTTGGGAAATGCAGCCATGGGGTTAAAAGGGTTAACCCACTTGTAGATACAGATACCTGTACTGTTTACAGTTCTGTAATAGGGTACAAATCTGTGTAACTGGAAAATTAAATTTTCTCTAAAATATATTTTTCAGAAAAATACTTACCGATGACATTACTGTCTGGAAGTGTCTACTACTTACTCAATTTCAGCCTAAAAACCTGTTGTGTTGATACACAACCCGGGAGGGGAACCCTGCCTAGGGCCGAGAGTTGTCTCCCGCCCCTGCCCATCCGGTCCCGCCACGTGGCGTGAGCATTCAGTCATGATACTTAGCTTACCAGCGGCAAGCGGGGCAGGAGGGAGGGTCCTTCGAGTAATGTCATCGGTAAGTATTTTTTGAAAAAATATATTTTAGAGAAAAATTAATTTGTTTCCTCAAAAACATTACCGATGACATTACTGTTTGGAAGAATTGCGAAAAGGAGGAGGGTGCCGCCCCCAGTTACATTCTATGGGGCTAAGACAGAGCCATCAGCCCAGTCGCAAAACTCCCGAAAATTTCAGCTAAGTGCGTACCTACGGCGCCGGGAGGGAGTATTGCGCTACGGCGATGTCCCCCACCAGTGCAAGGTTGCCTTGCTGGCCTGCCAGATCCCTGAGGTAGAAGCGGGCGAAGGTAGATTCTGCCCGCCAGCCCACTGCTGCCACGATGTCTCGAACAGCACAGTTGAGATCGAAGGCGACGCTTGTGGCCATGGCTCGCATCTCATGTGCGCGTATCTTGAGCCTCTTTGCAACTTCTGGGGAAAGGTCATGGTAGGCCGACCTTATGACCCAGCGTAGCCAAGAAGAAATTGTCTGAGCTGATATGTCTTCTCTGCTGGGGGCCAAAGGTAGAAAGAGGCGTGACCGTCCTCGATGGACGGGCTTGGTACATCGTAGGTAAACGCGTAGGGCTTTCACAGGATCCTGTTGCCAGGTCTCCCGGGGAAAGCTTGCATCTTTCAGCGGCCGTATGGTGATCACCTGGGGCGCAGTCAAGGGAGACCTGGTCTTGGCGAGGAAGGCAGGGTCTGTGGGTAGCTGTACAGAACCGTCTGCCCGGAACTGGAGGCAGGCAGGGCTTGCCGACAGCGCATGTAGCTCGCTTACTCTAGCCGTGGTGGCCAGGGCCAACAGGAAACATGTCTTTCGTGTCACATCCGAGAACTGAGCCAGGGAAAGCGGTTCGAACCTGTCCGAGTTCAGCCACGTCAGTACCCAAGGTAGGTCCCATCGAGGAATCGGTGAGCGGGGATCCGGACGCTGCAGGCCAAAGTGCGCCATCAGGTCTGCAAGGTCCTTGCTTTCGCCAGGGTCTGGGTGGCCTAGGTGACAGTAAGTGTCGGCAATCATGGACAGGTATCCTCGGATCGTGATGGGGGCTAGTCCTTGGTCTCCAAAGAGCCAGAGAAAGAAGTCAGCGAGCTGTGGAGTAGTCAACTCAGTGGGGGGGAGTTGTCGGTCAGAGCACCAGGACTGGAATACTCGCCACTTTCCCTCATAAACGCGTCTGGTCGAGGGTCTACGGGCTGAAACAATAGCTGCCACTGCTGCACTCGAGAAGCCGCACAATCTCCAGGCGTGAAGGAGAAGCCGCTCCGGGCACGGTGGGGCTACTTGAGCATCATCCTCGAGGTAGGCAGACGAAGAGGGGGACCCGTGGCGAGACTGAGTAGATCGGTGTTCCAGGAGAAAGGGGCTGCCAAAGAAAAAATCCGACCACATCACTCCCCTGCTCAAACTCCTTCACTGGCTCCCCATCCCCCAACGCATCCAATACAAGATTCTGTCTCTCTGCTACAAATCCCTGAACAACTGCGCTCCTGCCTATCTCTCAAACTTACTTCACCCCTACACTCCTCCCCGCTCCCTCCGCTCTGCCTCCGACACTCTCCACCTCCACATCCCCCGCACCAAACTAAGCACTTTCAGCCCCCACTCCTTCTCGGTATACGGTCCATCCACCTGGAACACTCTCCCACTCTCTCTCCGTCAGAAACACTCTCTCTCCTCCTTCCAGTCTGCCCTCAAAACTCACCTCTTTCAACAGTTCTAGCACTATATCACCACACTTGGCCGCGCCAAGATAGGGAGTCTGCCAACACATTCAGGTGACCTGGGATGTGTCGAGCTCGGAGGGATAGGTTGCGGTCCTCGCACCAGCGCATCAGTCGGTAGAGGAGAATGCACAATTCAGGTGAGTGCGTACCGCCCTGCTTCTGAATGTAAGAAACGACTGTGGAGTTGTCCGAAAGGACGAGGATCTCCTGGTGGCGAAGGTGTGTTTCCCAATTGATGAGGGCTTGCCAAACCGCTTGTAGCTCTAGCCAGCTGATGTGTCTGTCTGCTAGGTCCGGAGACCAGACGCCGGATGTCGAGAGGAAACTCGGAAGCAGGTGTGCACCCCAGCCGGCGAGACTTGCATCCACGTAGAGCGAGAGCTGAGGAGGCGAAGAGGCTAGAGGAACTCCCGAAGCAAGCCATGAGGTCCAGTGCTGCAGATGAAGGTGAAGTATCTGAGTCACAGGCACCGGGGCAGCTAAGTCGCCGGAGGACGGACGCCAATGCAACAGGAGGTGTAGTTGTAGCGGCCTGGAGTAAAGATGACCAAGGGAAAGGAGATCCGCCGCTGCATTCATCAAGCCGAGTAGTTGAAGCCAAACTCTGGCGGGGACTGACTCCGCCTGTGCTACCTGGGTGGCCAAGGAGGCTAGCTTGTGAATCCGAGGCTCCGGCAAACTCACTCTGTTGAGGTCGGTCGCAAATTTCATGCTGAGATGAATAAACCGGCAAGCTGGGGATAGGTCCGACTTGCCCGTATTGACCAGGAATCCCAAACGCGACAGCAATAGGAGCAGGGAATCCCTGTCCGTCCTCAGGGTGGTCTCTGACTGATTTCTCAGGAAGAGGTCATCAAAATAGTTGGAGGTTGGACTGAACGACGACTGCCTGGTCTTGGCGATGACAGCATCCATAATGCGAGTAAAAACCCACAGGCTGATATTGAGACCGAACGGGAGGGCCCGAAACTGGTAGATCACCCCCTTGAACGCGAAGCGGAGATACCTCCTTGAGGCCGGGTGTATGAGGACATGAAGATACGCGCCGAAACTGGTAGATCACCCCCTCGAACGCGAAGCGGAGATACCTCCTTGAGGCCGGGTGTATGAGGACATGAAGATACGCATCGGAAAGGTCCAGGCTGACCGTGAAGTCCATCGGTTGCACGGCGGCCCGAAGGGTCCTGGCGGTTTCCATGCAAAAGGTGGGAGCTATGATGAACTTGTTTAGGGCTGAGAGATCGATAACGGGACGCCACTTGCCGCCTGGCTTGGGAGCCACAAAGAGGCGGCTGTAAAATGCTGGGGAGTCGGTATGAGACATTACCTCTGTGGCGGCCTTCTGTAGAAGCGAGTCGACCTCTCCGCGCAGTGCGATGGCTTTCAGCCCATCCAATGGAATCTCGGTCCACACGGGTGAGCGTCTCAGTGGTGGGAGAGAACGAAAGGAAATCGAAAGTCCCTCGGTGATGGTGGTGAGTACCCAGGGGTCGTCCAGCAGCAGCGACCGCCACATGTCGCTGAAAAGGGTGAGCATCCCGCCAACAGGAGACTCGGGAGCAGTCGGCGGGGGCTGGAGCGGGAACGAGTCAGGGGGCCCGCCCATGCCCACGGCGGCGGGCAGACCTGGGCAAGGCGGGGACAGAGGTCCTAACGGGTCTAGCGCAGCCGAAGGCGGGGGCCCGCCGGGGCGCCTTGGCGGGAGCTGGAGTGAAGGACGAAGCGGGTCTGGTGGTCCGCAGGGCGCGACCCACGGCCTTGCGGGCTGCTTGAAAGCGCGAGGATGTTACTCGGCTGGGCCAGCGGTCCGAATTCCCGTCCTTCACCTTCTGCCAGGTCTCACCGAAGAGAAGGGGGCCACTAAGGGGAGCGCGACGCAGCTGGATCTTCAGATCGGGAGACATACCACGACAGGCGAGTAGTACGGCATCTCGACGCATGAGGTCACAATTAGACACGGCTGCCATCGCGTTGACCGATGAGTGATACACTGCCCGATTTGCCGCCACCGCGAGAGCGAGAAGGTCACCAAGGAGGGGCGTAAGCAAAGGTTGCCAGGCGTCCTCGATGTGACGGATGAAACCTTGAGCGAGAAGCTCGAGGAAACCAGGACAGGCCAAGGAGTTCCGTAGTAGCGAAGCCGTCTTATCCAAACCGCGAGGGAGGCCGTGTCTCAGCTGAGTGGGACCTCCAAGCTGGGTTATCGATTGAGGGTCCAACGATGGAAGCTGACAGCTAAAGGACTGGGAATGTCCCACATACCAGGATTGGTGGAAGGAGATGTCGAGGTCAGCTGGCCACTTGCGATCCGCGAAAAAAAGTACTCCTGGGAATCTGCCTGGAGATGAGTGGAGAAGGAATCCCTCAGATCCTTAAAGCCAGGGGGCAGAGGTAGAGACTTGAACCTCTTCTGCTGACGGCCCGAGTCGACAAAGGCGGACACCTTCCTCTTGAGCAGGGGGGGGGGGGGGGGGGGAGGGACTGAGGACATGTGTCCTCAAGCAGTGCGGCCGCGATTAGACGAGCTGCTTCATCAATGGCGAAAAGCGTTTCTGTGCGCGATGTAGAAGGGGTCCTAGGCGACACAGAATCATCCGACACAGCAGAGCGAGACGAGGGGGAAGACCTGTCCACACCAAGCAGGGCCGAAACCGAATCCTCCGGGAGGAGACTAAGAGTTTCCTCCTCCCGCGTAGGGAGCGGAGTCCGGTGAGGGGTGCAGTTGGCGGAGATCGCTCTAGCCACGTCCCGACGAGAGAAGGTAGCAGCCGGCGAGCGTCGCGTCCTCTGGTGCGGGTGAGGCGAGGGTGGGGGCAAAACGCGACCGGGAGATGGGGACCTGGAGCGAGTCGAGTGTCTGCCACGGGGGGAGCGACTGCGAAGACGGGAGCGGCTGCGCCGACAGGAGCGACTGTGACGGCGATCCCTAATGGATGAACTCCTCCTATAAGGCCCGAGCGAAAAAGACGACGGGCGACGTAAAGCGGAGCGCGGGTCCAAAGCTCGCGATGTAGATAAACGTGACGAGGACGCTGGTCGGGGGCTGTGACGGCCGTCGTGTAGAGCATCACGATGCTTCCTCCGATCGTCGGTAGACGCGCCATAGCATCTAGAATTGCTGACCGAGCGAGACTTGTGAGGACTGTCAGTAGTCCGTGGACGTTTGGACACGGGTCTCGGCTGACCTACCTCCGTAAGGCAGGCACTCTGCCCTAGTGCTGTCTCTCCGTAAGAGTCAGCGGGCTTATCCTTGCGAGACCTCACAGGACTGTTAGTGGACAAATGACGGCGCGGAGCGCGTCTCTGCAGGCCTGCCTCCGTAAGGCAGGCACTCTGCCCTAATGCTGTCTCTCCATAAGAGTCAGCGGGCTTAGTCCGGGCGTGAGTCACGGAATATGCAGTCCTGTGTGAAGAGCTAGGCTCATGTGTCCGACGTGTCGACCGTTCCCCAAGGTCAGAGCAAGAGTGTCTGGGTAAAGCTCCAGGCATGGAGGGAGGCTCCAGGAAGGACGAACGGTCAGTAGCCAGCGTCGAGCGCTTGCACCGGTAAAACCCCCACAGTTGCGACCAACGTTGTTCCGGCCAGGCTACGCAGATATCACAGGAGTGGTCAGACACGCATCCCGTACAAAGAAGGCAGAACTTGTGCGTATCGCTCGGCCACTGGAAGTCACCGCACTGCTGGCAAGTAAGCACTTGGCTACTTCAACATAAACCAGACATGACTAGCAACCGGGCGCAGGCACTACGAAAGCCCCGCCAACGAAAAACGAGAGATCGGCGCGAAGTTATACGATCGAAGCGAAGCCCCAAACCGAAGCAGGCACCCGGTCCGGGGGCCAGCCATGGGCTGGGGCCGATATGTTACCTCTCCTGAGTTGCGGGGACGGGAAAAGAAACATCCATGGCGTACACAGCACGCGACGGCGGGAAGAAGTCCCGAGCGGGTCCGCGCCGAATTGAGCATGCAACAACCACAGCAAAAAGCGTCGGTAACAAAAAACACCCAGCTCCCGACAAGAAGAAGAAGGTTTGGTAGTCCAGTAGTGTCGCACGAAGTCCAGAGAACAAACAAACCAAAACGACCGGCCCTTTAAGAACCGGTTCGAACCAGTACAAGGCCCTGTAGGCTAAACACGTCTGCACTCAACAGCTAAGTAGCAGCACTGAATGCTCACGCCACATGGCAGGACCGGATGGGCAGGGGCGGGAGACAACTCTCGGCCCTAGGCAGGGTTCCCTGAGTGCCTCCCGGGTTGTGTATCAACACAACAAGTTCTTAGGTTGAAATTGAGTAAGTAGAAGACACTTCCAGACAGTAATGAAATCGGTAATGTTTTTGAGGAAACAACCTCGTATCTGATACACAAGTGTGTGTCACATACAAGGTTTTCCTGTTACATGAAAAGAATATATTGGTTAAAGGCCCACTACCGCTGCAACTGCTCATATATACACGTTTGTAACAGATGGTTACGAAACACTACACACGTCTAGTTGTGGTTCTTTTAGACACATGAAAATCCAGTTCATCACAAGTCATCTTTATATCAAGTAACCTGACAATGACTCCACTCTGTTCTATAAATACAATGGTATCAGTAAGAGAAACAGCTAAAAATAGATCGATACGCTAACGGGTGCACAGAATAAATAAGTGTGATTACGCCTCTGTGTTTGCTGCATGTCCAAACTGCTGTTAAACTTCATTAGGTGTCTCAACAAGGCATAATGAACACAAATGGTGCTGAAATGTGTCATCAGATTTATGTATTTTAACTCACGTGTACATGCAGCCAACAGTGCCGTTCACAGTCCTGAGGGCTGCATGATGAACGACACTAGTAGAGGAACTTATGTACTGTATCTTTCTTTCTTCTAATCTCATTCTAATTAAGGAATCAATGTTTGAATGAATCTGATCAATTTAGTATCATAATAACAATGTCTTAAAGTCTTATCTAAGTCTCAATACTGATTACAAACTGGTCCAAACCTTGGTGAGGCCCCGCACGGGGTCTGGACATTTGAAGGTGGGGATGATGTGGCCCATATTGAGACCACAAACTTGATGCGGACCCATGTAACCACACAGCTGGGCCATGGCATCATCACACCACACGATGTCACCCTGTTCAAACATAGGAAGTTTTTTTTGTAAGACAAGAGCATGTTCCATTCCACACACACATGTTAACCCATATCATACTGAGACTAAAAGCTTCAAATTTGTACACTGCCATATGCAAGCTACATTACAGAACTGACAGATAAAATATAGACCAATGGCTTTAGTTCAAGGGTGGTGCCAGCAGCATAGCTTGGTGCCTAGAGGCACTAAGGTATTCTGGCACTACGCTTGAACTATTTTAGTCCAACTTACTTCACACACTCGTGTATTCCAAATGATAAGGTTAAACCACGTGTGGTGGTGATTTACCAGTGGAGACTTGCTTTTGACACACAAGTTCTGGCCCTGCCAAGATCAAAGGCAATTTCGCTGACAGTGGGATAAACTGTATTTCTGTCTCATACTTAGTTGTGTTTTTACTTACTCACTTACGCCTGTCACCCCTACCCGGGTATAGGCCGTCGACGAGAGACCTCCAGCAACTCCTGTCCTGTGCTTCTCCTTCGATTCTACTCCAGGTGGTTCCCAGTCTCTTGATGTCTGCTTGGAGGTCACGACGCCAGGAGTTTCTCGGCCTACCTCTTTTCCTCTTTCCCTGGGGGTTCCATGACAATCCATGTGCCCATGGTTGTATCCCTGGATAGAGAGAGGCGGCTCGGTCCTGTGGCTTCCGAAGACTTCCGGCTTTCACCACAGGACGTCATAAGTCTTCTAATAGAAGAACCTTCCTCCTCCAGGAAAGGAATTACTGTTAGTCTTTTCGTCGGCGTTTTTGTAGCTATTTCCTTTTTTGCAGAGTGGGGAAGCTACCCCCACGCCCAACCCCCTTACTAGGAGGACCAGGGGTTTTCTGTCGGGGTCACCTTCCCTTAGACCATGTTGGTTCACGGCACCTTATTTCATTCGGTGCACCCCTCTCACGAGGGACCCCCTATCCACCACCCAGGGGACGCGCCTCAACGCCGTATGGTCCCAGCGCGAGGACTTAGTTGTGTACTACCTGCAAAGTTATCTGCATGTTGTACCTGAAATGTTATTATTTCTTAGTTTTTAATCTAGTACAGTAGTGTAGCTGATTATGACATACAGTGCCTTGTACCCATTTTGGGGGGGATACTGGGCCATATACCTGCAATACCTATGTATACTAATGATCAAAACTTAATGGCCACCCCACTTTTTTGTGTCATTGTTTATCGTCGCATGTATGCTAATAAAATACAATGTTCTTTTGATCCAAAATGGGTTAAAAGTTGACCTTAGACAGTCCACTGTACAGGGCACAATAGACAACAATTCATCAATTTCCACGAACGTGTCAAATGCACGTGAAACATCAGTTTTTGTGAAAAGCTGTGCGATTATTGGCAAGTGTACCAAAGGCAGGCAGGTGGAAATACTCGGTAAAGTCGTGATGCACGTGCTAAAGGGGTCAGTCGAGAACACTGAGCACCTCTGTTTCGCTACAAATACCGGTACAGTAGGGGCATAATTGTCACTTTCCTAACCATGCCACCACGACAAAGCCTAACGCCAGTAGATCAAAGCCGGGCGCTAGTATGGCTGCAGGATTAAATTTCCGGACGAGAAGTTGGGAGACGTCTTGGGGTGTCCCATTCAGTGATACAGAGGCTGCTGGCACGATTCCAAGAAACTGGAAGTGCAAAACGATGACCCTGCTCAGGACGCCCGCGCTGCACCAGCAGAAGGGAAAAAAGATACCTCTGTGTGGCGGCACTGCGCGACCGAAATGTCACGTCAACCACTCTGCGGCATCAACTGATGCAAGCTGCAAACGTTAACGTCAGCAGAAGCACAGTCTGCCGACGTCTGCGCGAAATTGGCCTGGCTTCATACAGAGCAGCAGTGAGAATACCCCTCACTCCAGCTCATCGCAGAGCTTGGGTTGCCTGGTGTCGTCAACATGTGAGGTGGAACAGACTCCGGTAGACTCAGGTTCTGTTTACTGATGAATCACGGTTTACTGTGTCCTTGAACGACGGCAGGGTGAGGGTCTGGAGACGCAAGGGCGAGCGATTCACGGATGGATGCGTCCAAGAGGTGGATCGCTACGGAGGAGGCTCAGTCATGGTCTGACCACCGTTCACGTCATCCGAGGCACCCTGACCGGACTGCACCATCGGGACGAGATTGTGCAGCCCCTCATCCAGCCAGCTATCCAAGCCATAGGTGACAATGCTGTGGTGGATGAGTGCCTTATGCAACGGGGCATCATGAGGATGGAGTGGCCAGCTCGTTCACTTTATCTGGCTCCCATCGAGCGCCTCCGGACGTGCTGGGGCAACGTGTAGTCAGCAAACACCCCCACCTCAAGGCGCCTCCCAGCTCACTCAGTTCCTGCATCAAGAGTGGGAAGCGATCCCACAATATGTTCTCCGAAACCTGGTGAACTCCATGCGTCAACTCTGCATTGAATGATTTGCTGCAAACGGTGGGTACACTCGCTACTGACTGGACCAGTCTTGTGTGACTTTTCAAATGGGTGGGTGAACATTTTACATACTGCTGTTGTTACAATTGCTTGATTTACTCAAAACTTAAATTAAATTGTTACCGAATAAATTAGTAAAGTACTGACTCCAAGTATTGTTACATTATTTGTGTGGTGTTGTCAGTGCATCTGCGATAAAAAGTGGCCCTTAAGTTTTGACCATTAGTATATTTAAATAAATCTCTCACAAGTGAAGTTCTGTCACTAACATGTAACATAACAAAACTTCACTTGTCTTTGAGATTTATAACATAACACGTAACTTACTGAGGTGTCAAACTGAACATGCCCCACAGTGCGTTCCACTGGCTCCATGACACACAGGAGTCTAGCCTGCTGTAGCTGGTGGCTGTCGGACACTGGATGGCTGCTGTTGCTGGATGTCTTTGTGCTGGGGTAGGAGGAGGGGGTGCCGCCGGTGGCGTCCAGTTGCTTGACCCAGAGAGAGATGGGTAGCACCAGGCCATGACTGTCTAGAGCTTCCACCTGCAACAGGTACAAAAACATCATGACAGTCAAATGCTTTTACCTACAATAGGTACCAGGGCTCCCAATACAAATTCTTAAAAATCCCTGAAAAAAATCCAGTCGCCAGATTTGCACACGCGTGAGTGTTACTTTCAGAGTATAGACACATGACAGCCTGGCCAACAGGTGTCTGTGAGGGTCCATGTGCTAGCAAGCAGTATGACCAGGGGGTTAACAGAATGTTTACTGGCTTGCTTAATGCTAACACATGGATCCATAGAGACTGGGAAAGTCACA
Source organism: Semisulcospira habei (assembly GCA_036245525.1). Classification (NCBI taxonomy): domain Eukaryota; kingdom Metazoa; phylum Mollusca; class Gastropoda; family Semisulcospiridae; genus Semisulcospira; species Semisulcospira habei. The sequence goes on along the minus strand of BTPG01000001.1, from coordinate 170,539,580 downwards.
TTCAGGAGGCACGCAGTAAAAATTCATTTTTCTTTAAAAGGTATTTTTTCGAAAAATACTTACCGATGACATGACTACAAGGAGTGTCTACTCCTTGCTCAATTCTAGCCTAAGAACCGGTTGTGCCACACAACCCGGGAAGCACTCGGGGATCCCGCAGAGGGACCGAGAGTTGTCTCCCGCTCCTACCCATCAGGCCTGTTCATGTGTGAACTCCAGTCACGAAGTTAGGCTCACCCGCGGCAAGCGGGGCAGGTGGGAGGGTCCTTCGAGTCATGTCATCGGTAAGTATTTTTCGAAAAAATACCTTTTAAAGAAAAATGAATTTGTTTCTTCAAAAACATTACCGATGACATGACTACAAGGAGAATGCCGAACAGGAGGAGGGTGCCGCACCTCTAGAGTGTTTTCTAGGATCATGACCCCCTCCTCCCCTCTGACACTCTATAGTCCCTAAAGGTGCATACCTACGGCGCCTGCGGCGCCGGGAGGGAGTGTTGTGCCGCCGTGATTCCTCCCAAGAGGGCGAGGTTGTCTCGCTGCCCGGCCAGATCCCGTAAGTAGAAGCGGGCGAAAGTGGATTCCGACCGCCAGCCCACTGCAGCCACGATGTCCTTGACAGCGCAGTTCCTGTCAAAGGCGACGCTTGTGGCCATAGCTCGTACTTCGTGCGCCCGAATCCGTAACCTCTTCGCTCCCTGTGGGGAGAGCTCGGCGTAGGCTGAGCGGATGACCCAGCGTAGCCATGAAGAGATTGTCTGGGCAGTAATGTCATTTCTGCCAGGTCGTAAGGGTAGGAAGAGGCGTGAGCGTCCTCTCCTGACTGCTTTGGTGCGGCGCAAGTACACTCTCAGGGCTCGTACGGGATCTTGCTGCCTGGTCTCCTTGGGGAAGTGGGTGTTCCACAACGGTCTTAAGGTGATAACCTGTGGTGCCGTCAGCGGAGACCTTGTCTTGGCAATAAATGCAGGGTCCGTCACCAGCTGGACGGAACCATCCGCTCGAAACTGTAGGCAGGCCGGGCGGGCTGAAAGGGCGTGGAGCTCGCTGACTCGAGCCGCGGTGGCGAGCGCTAGCAGGAAGCATGTCTTCCGTGTCAGGTCTGCGAGGTCGGCTAGTGGTAGGGGTTCGAAGCGTGGCGAGTTAAGCCAGGTAAGCACCCAAGGCAAATCCCAGCGGGGCAGTAGCGAACGCGAGGCAGGTCGCTGTAGGCCAAGGTGCGACATAAGGTCCGCTAGGTCCTTGCAAGCGCCGGGATCCGCGCGGCCGAGATGCCGGTAGGTATCGGCGATCATCGAGAGGTATCCCCTGATGGTAATAGGGGCCAGTCCTTGGTCTCCGAAGAGCCAGAGGAAGAAGTCCGCAAGCTGGGGAATTGTCAAATCGGTGGGGGAGAGACCACGTCCACTGCACCAGGCACAGAGAACCCTCCACTTTCCCTCGTATACATGCCTAGTCGAGGGTTTGCGGGCTGTAGCGATCGCTTCCACTGCAGCACCCGAGAAGCCTTGAGCGGAGAGGGCTTGCCGCACAACCTCCAGGCGTGTAGCAGCAGGCGTTCCGGGCAAGGGTGGAACAGCGCCTGACGCGGCTGCTTGAGCATGGTGCGGGGGGTGGGGAGCAGTAGAGGAGGGTGCGTGGCGAGGCTGATCAGGTCGGTGGACCAGGAGCGGGTCCAAGCGAACGGGGCGACCAGGAGTAAGATCGCATTCGTCCCTCGAAGCTTCTGGAGGACTTTGGGGACAAGGACCGTAGGGGGGAATGCGTAGGCGATGAGCCCCTCCCAAGTGATGGACAAGGCGTCGACAGCCCAGGCCAGGGGATCCGGGACTGGAGACACGAAGAGGGGAAGTTGGTGATTCCACCTCGTGGCGAAAAGGTCCACCATGGGGGTCTCCCAGTGCGAGCAAATCAAACGGAAAATGTCCTGGCGAAGGGTCCATTCCGTGTGAATCATCTGTCCCCGCCGGGACAACGAGTCCGCCAACACATTCAGGCGTCCGGGAATGTGGCGTGCGCCGAGTGTAAGGTCGTGGTCCTCGCACCAGCGCATCAAGCGATAAAGAAGCATGCACAGCTCGGGTGAGTGGGTTCCTCCCTGTTTCTGTATGTACGCCACCACCGTCGAGTTGTCGGAAAGGACGAGGAGATGCTGGTGCCGCAGTTGGTCCTTCCAAACGATGATGGCCTGCCACACTGCTTGTAACTCCAGCCAGTTGCTGTGCTTGTCCGCAAACTCCGGGGGCCAGAGGCCGGACGTTGTGGAGAACTGCGGGAGCAGGTGGGCGCCCCAACCAGCCCGACTCGCGTCGACACAGAGGGAGAGGGTCGGGGGAGGGGAAGAGAGGGGAACTCCCTGGGCCAACCACGTCCTGTCGGACCATCGTAAGAGATGGGGGAGGACCAGCGGTGAGACGGGGACCAAGGTGGTCAGGTCGCCAGAGGAGGGACGCCAGAGGAGCAGGAGATGGAGCTGCAGCGGCCGGGAGTACAGGCGACCGAGGGGGATAAGGTCCGCCGCTGCGTTGATCAGGCCAAGGAGCTGTAGCCAGACCCTGGCGGGTGCTGTCGTCTGCTGCCCGACCCACGCGGCGAGGGAGGATAACTTGACAATCCGCGCTTCTGGTAAGAGCACCCTGTTGCTGTCCGTGACAAATTCCATGCCGAGATGGATGAAGTGGCGCGTCGGGGAGAGGTCGGACTTCCCCGTGTTGACCAGGAACCCCAACTGGTGCAGTAACCTCATCAGGGCGTCTCTGTCCGCGGCAAGGGCGGCTTCCACTTGCTTCCTCAAGAGCAGGTCATCGAGGTAATTCGACGTCGGGCTGGAAGACGACTGCCTTGCCTTGGCGACTACTGCGTCCATGATGCGGGTGAAAACCCAGGGGCTGAGGTTGAGGCCAAACGGCAGGGCGCAGAACTGGTAAACCACTCCCTCGAACGCGAAGCGCAGGTACTTCCTGGAGGTCGTGTGCATGGGAACATGCAGGTAGGCGTCGGCCAGGTCTAGACTGACCGCAAAGTCCATGGGTTGGACCGCCGCGCGGAGAGCTCTGGTCGTCTCCATCCGAAAGGAGGGGGCCGCGATGAAGGCGTTCAGCGCCGACAGGTCTATGACAGGGCGCCACCTGCCGCCGGGTTTGGGGACCACAACAGTCGGCTGTAAAAGGCGGGCGAGTCCGGGCGCTGCACCACCTCCGTGGCTTGTTTCTCCAGGAGAGCCGCAACTTCTCCGCGCAGGGCGGCGGCCTTGAGGTCGTCGTATGGTACCTCCGTCCACAGCGGGGCGGAGCGCAAGGGCGGGGGAGATCGGAAAGAGATCCGCAAACCTCTGGTGACGACGTCCAAAACCCAGGGCTCTTCTCGAAACAGCAAGTGCCACTGCTTGCTGAATCTCGCTAGCCTCCCGCCGACCGGAGCCCCGAAGACAGTCGGCGGAGGCGGCACCGGGGATCCGTCAGGCGGCCCTCCCGCGCCCAGGGCGGCGGGAGGGCCGGGGCCAAAAAGGGGTAGGGGCGCTAGACGGACCAGGGCGGCCGAAAAGAGGGCGTCGGCGCCGCGCAGCTCGTGGAGGGGCAGCCGGGTCCGAGGGGACAGGTCTACGGGAGCGTAAGGAGCGGCCCAGGGCCGCACGAGCGGTGGAGAGACGAAGCTTGACGGACTTGCGAGGCCAACGGTCGGGGTTGGAGTCTTTCACCGCCTGCCATGTCTCACCAAACAGCAGCGATCCTCCCAGGGGGGCCCGACGAAGCTGCGTACACAGGTCGGTCGGCATACCAGTGCAGGACTGTAAGACAGCGTCTCGTCGCAAAAGGTCGCAGTTGGACGCGGCGGCCATCGCGTTAACCGACGAGTGGTAAGCTGCTCGATTCCCAGCCTCAGCCATGACCAGTAGGTCTCCCAGGAGGGGAGAAAGGTCAGGCTGCCAAGCTTCCTCTAGACGCCGGATGAATGCCTGGGTCAGCAAATCCAGGAACCCCGAGCAGGCGAGCGTGTTCCGCACCAGGGTCGCCGTCCTATCCAAACCACGCGGGAAGGACCGCTTGAGTAGGGAACCACCTCCAGCTTGGAGCAGAGCAGCAGGGTCCACGGGGGGAAGCGGGCAGAGGAACGACTGTGAATGACCGGCGTACCAACTCTGCTGAAAGGCAATGTCGAGAGCGGGGGGCCATCTCCCTTCCGTGAAGAAGTCCGAGTTCCGCGTCTCTGACAGGAGGTGAGACGAGAAGGCGTCCCGCAGGTCCAAAAAACTAGGAGGCTGGGGAAGGGACTTGAATCTCTTGACGGTCCGATCCGCATCCACAAAGGCGGAGATCCTCCTCTTCACCGGAGGCGAAGCTGGGCAGACCTCAACCGGCAGGGTGGCGGCGATGAGTCTGGAAGCCTCGTCCAGTGCCAGCCGGGTGTCCATCCGGGCCGAAGCAGGTCCGGGAGCAGCGGAGACATAGGAAGCCGCGGACGAGGAGGCCGGCGAGCGGCTGCGACGTCCCAGCAGCCAGTCCGCGGGATCATCTGCCACCAAACTCAGCGTATCACCGTCCGCGTGTCTGGCAACCGGTGACCGAGGCGGGTGACGAGGGCTCCTAGAGCGGGAAACCGGTTGACGGCGAACGGTAGAGGACGACGACCCCCTCCGCAGGGGGGAGCGGAGCGAGGAAGGCCGTGGCGAAGGTCTCCTGCGCGACGAAGGAGGGCTCCGGCGAGGTGAACGGCTGCGACGAGACGGAGCGGGACGGCGAGGCAGAGGCCAGGGGGAAGGGGGCGGCCGGCGGGAAGAGGAACGGGACGAGCGGGAATCGGCACGGGAACGGGAACGACGAGAGCGAGAACCGCGTCCACCACGCGGGGAATCCTGACCTGTCGAACGGTGAGTCGGAGGTCCTCCTACGAACCCGAGAAGGCGAACGACCGCGACAAGTAGAGTCCCGGTGCGTGTGTACTTCTGTAGCATGGGGCTCCGGATGAGCGCGCGCGGGTCTCTGTGAAGGCGAACGATAGCGACGAGTAGAGTCCCGGTGCGTGCGTACTTCGGTAGCAGGCTCCGGACGAGTGCGCGTGGATCTCTGTGAAGGCGAACGAAAACGGCGAGCAGGGTCCCGGTGCGTGCGAAGTTCGTCCGCCGGAGGCTCCGGACGACAGTGCGTAGGTCTCTGTGAACCAGGCTCTAAGGAGAGGCGGGTTTCTAGCCGGCAAGGGGACCCCTGCGGCTTCCTCAGAGACACGTGGGGAACGAAGGTAGACGAAGGGCGCCAAGGGCGCTTCTGCAAACCAGGCTCTAGGGAGAGGCGGGTTCTTTGCTTCGTCAACGTATGCGTCCTGGCGTGCTTACTCGCTGTGGCGGACCTGCCGGACGAGTTCCCACCTTGAGCAGCCGTCCGTTGCCAAGTCAGTGGCGTCAGTCGCGTCGGATCGAGAAGGGCTTATTCGTCCGGTGCCGGTGGCACGTCGGAGGGCGTCTCCGGGATCTTCACCGCACCCGACAGCTTAGGGGGCTCTCTAGTATAGAAGCTCCAGAGATCGGACCAGCGCTGCTCCGGCCAGGTAGCACAGACGTCACATGCGTGGTCAGAAGCACACCCAGCGCAGAGGAGGCAGACTGCATGGGTATCCGACGGCCACTGAAATCCTCCGCATTGTGTGCAGGTCCCCAGCAGGCCACTGCAACACACAAACACAAAGGCACTCGGCGGGTGTCTTCAAGGGCCCACCCTAAGGACGGAGAGGGCCCGCCTGACCCACAAAACATACAGAACGTTGTATCGGGGCCGACCGTAGCGGGAGCGTAGTACCAGCCTGGTAACCGCTCCGCTTAGGCCACCCTGGCGAAAGCACACAATCAACAAAGCATGTAACGATTGCCCAAGTACAACCGGCATGGCCCCGCGACTCACTCACCGCCACTGGTCATGGCGCGACATCCCGCTCAAACCAGGGCGGCAAAATTCTTCAGCCAACCAGGCGAAGCGAAGCAGAGGGCCCACCGCTAGGACGACCCAACCGCCAGCGACGCGGAAGCAAGAAAGGTACGCTGCTCAAGCCTGTGCCCCGCCCGGGCAACGGGCCGAGGCCCTCTAACTACCTTACCTCTCTGGCGGCGCGGAACGAGTTGGAGAAGGTTCCATGGCAAGCACTGCATGAGCGGCGCCGTCAGGAAGCGAAGCCTTCACCAAAAGCGTAGTACCACCGAAGGGTAGAAGAACCAAGGGCCAGAGGTCAGTGAACAACGAAGCACGGTAGAGTAGGACCGGTCGAAAAACTCCAAGTGTAGAGGCTAGAGAAAAACACGTCTGAGCGCGTGAGCCTAAGAAGCGTGACTGGAGTTCACACGTGAACAGGCCTGATGGGTAGGAGCGGGAGACAACTCTCGGTCCCTCTGCGGGATCCCCGAGTGCTTCCCGGGTTGTGTGGCACAACCGGTTCTTAGGCTAGAATTGAGCAAGGAGTAGACACTCCTTGTAGTCATGTCATCGGTAATGTTTTTGAAGAAACAAACACATACACATGCTGGCTGATGCAACAAAGCTCTTCAAGCTGAAATGTCTCCCTAACACTTGTCTTTTGTCTGGGATGTGACATGTTTGCGCTGTGATCGAAATGGCGGTACCCGTGAGGTGCGCGCGCATCGGTAACTTCCGGCCGTGTTCCGCCAACTTCAGTCGCCTGCTCTTAAACTATGGCTGTGACTGGCAGTTCACCTTATTTTCATTATTTTAATTTTCCCCGTATTTTTTTCGCGGGTCGCAGGTCAATCTTGCGGAAATGATATTTGGTTTTTCGTGGAAATCCGCGGAACGCGGGTAATTGGGAGCCCTGAGGTACAGTGTGCATCCTGTTTTCAGTGCCCATCTTAACCCTTTTAGCCCCGGGATCTTGCAGCAGGAGATGGATTGATCATGGCATTACCCTTGAATTATCATGATCAATCCATCTCCTACAACTGGTACATAGTCGTTAGGTAACACCTCCAAAATTTGAGAAATGAGACCTTGGGACTTCTTCTTCTTCAGGATTCCCAAGACCTTGGGACTAAAAGGGTTAATGACAGATTAAATGTCACGAACCCATTTAGCCTCAAGGCTTCACTTCTGAAATTTTTGGGGCGTCACTTTGTGACTATGTATCGGTTGCAGGAGGTGGATCGACCATGATAATTCAAGGGTAGTGCCAGATTATTAAAGTGATAATTCAAGGGTAGTGCCAGATTATTAAAGTGATAATTTAAGGGTAGTCCCTAATTAGCTTGGCGTCTGAGGGCATCAAGCTAATCAGGCACTACCCTTACATTATCACGTTCGATTCACCTGCAGGGCATTGGGGATAAAAGAGTTAAAGACCATCACTGGTTAACTCAAATGATGGCCTTTAATGACAAGTAAAGACAAAGTAAAAGCACCCACCACTTTGCCAGCGAGCGACACGATCTGTCCGCTGGGCTCCAGATGAGTCTCTGCGATTACTTCCTGTTCTTTGGGCTTTAGTCGCAGCAGATCTTTCAGAGGCTTGCCGACGAGCGTGTCTTCCTCGTAGCCAAACAGTTCACACGCCATGTCATTGGCCGTCAGAATCTGGAGGGAGCAATTTTAATAAGGTTGGCTATAAGAAAAGTTGTCTACAGTATTTAACCTTTAGCACTCTGCTTTCCGCTGTCAGTTCTTTCCCCTGCACCTGCATTCTTTTTTAGTGGGCTAAACCCAACGCTACCCTACTTACTTCAAAAGCCTACAACTTTTTCATTTTTCTATGTACGATTGTGGAATTTGGCATGTATGTAAATACATGAATCAAGATTATGTCTCAATTCTTAAAACTGTGTTGTCTGTGTTATTATCTTAACAAAAAATAATAATAATCAATGCTTACTACGCACCGTTTCCGCGTTCACTAGCACTCGATTCAGAATCACTCCTCTGCCCATCACCACCATGCCCCCCCCCCCCCCCTCGATCTCAAGTCTTCTTGCAAAAACCCAAGAAAGTCTTCATCATCAAAATCTGACTCCATAAAAGTATTCCTTGATGAATGCTTCTAACTCCTCATCGGTCATCTTTTGTCAAAATGAAGCCGTCAGAACAAACTCTCGCTTAGAAAATTTGAATCGCTCAAACACACTCGAAGTTAGCAAGATCGCCGATATAAAACGGAAGCAAGCCTCATTTACAATCACCCACAATCCTTTGCAAAGGCTTCATAGCAACCCATTGTGTTTACCATAGACGATTACGAGCAGACCACGCGGTGGCGACATGTCGCCATCCGATAATGAAGCAAGATGGCGGCTGGCGACAAATGTCGCCACCAGCGTGCTAAAGGATAATGAGTTGTCACGCGAGATCCCAGTTACACTTTGCTTACACCAAACAAACAAGTGAAGGTTTCCTGGCGTTTTCACCGTGGTGTCATTTTCACATTTGTCACAAAAAGCAGTCAACATAAGACATAGATCCTCATGAGCCCCTGTAGTCAGTGGATGCTTATGATGATCTAAGCCTGATGCTGGCAGCTGAATTGATAAAACTGCCATTATAATATAATAATCCTAACTCCTTTCCTGCCAGCAGTCATTCAAAACCTCTGAATAGTAACCCACTAGCTGCTGGGGCAAGGTGAGCACGACTCAGATGCAAGAGACATAAATCCTCATGAGCCCCCGCGAATGCGGGGGCTCATGAGGATTTATGTTTCTTGCGAGTCCTATGTTCTTTATGTCTATTTTCAGTCCCTTTTAATCTCCCATCTTCAAGGGAATGTCGGTCAACCTGTTGTGGTTTCAGGCACGAAATTCATGATCCCTGGCAGCGAAGGGGTTGATCGACAGTTAACCCTAACTGCATGAGATGAAAGGATGTAACCGAAGCCAGCAAGAGGCACAGATCCTCATGTGCCCCTGATAATAGTCACAGAGTACCAGGGGGCAGTCCAGCACCCACCTCGGAAGTATTGGCGGCGATGGTGCAGATTGCCTTGTTAGGGTTGCGCACGGTGGAGGGAAACGTGGGGGCCGAGTTCCCCTGCTGCCCACTGAGAAAGTGGGAGAAGGACCAGCTATGGCTCAGTGATCCGTTCCGCTCCACTGCCTCCCTCAAGTTGTGCAGCGACTGCCGCGCTTGGCCGGTGGAGAAGCTGATGTCATTCATTCCGTCACCTGAATGGAAAAACCCTGCACACATAATCACATCGGTCTCCCACATACAACACGCCAACAAAATAATAGTTTATAATGCCATGAACAGAACATTTTGAATTACACCATTGAGTGCAAAAGCCCACTATCACCGTAAATGTTTAAAGACACACTTCTTATGGAACAGGTTATGAAACGCTGCATTCAGGTCTAGCCATGGTTCACTTTGACACAAGAGAATCTAGTTCAGCACAAATCAGTTTTATATCAAATAATTTGACAATGACTTCACTCCGTCCTACAAATCATATGCCATCTCTACGAGCAACAACTTAAAATAGATTGACGCGCTGATGGCTGCGCAGAATAAACAAATGTGATAATGCCTGTGTGTTTGCGACTATGTACCTGTTGTAGGAGATGAATTGATCATGATAATTCAAGGGTAGTGCCAGATGAGCTTGGCGCCTGATGGCGCCAAGCTCATCTGGCACTACCCTTGAATTATCATGATCAATCCATCTCCTGCTGCAGGGTCCCGGGGCTAAAAGGGTTAACCCTGTGTGTCTGCAGCCACGGGTTGTATGCACAAGAAGGCTTATAGTATACAGTAGAACCTGTTTTGAGCAATCATCTTTTGACATGAAATAAACTGTCACCTAAATGATGGTCTCTAATGACAGGTGATCTCTCATAAGGTCACTCTAAACAGGTTTTGTTGTACTCTTTCATACAGAAAAATAACCTTTGTCAGTGCCACCTACCCTGAAAGGCCTCAAGCCTGTGTTGTGTCTGTGTGGCTCTTCCCCCACACATTGTCGCATCCCCTGGCAGAACTTTAGATGACGGTTGATGTCGGCTGGCCTTAGGAAAAGATTGGTTGACCTCAAACGACGCCTCCATGGCTGAAGTCTCCAGTCCCAGCTGAGCTGCTCGCTCACGCTGACCTGTCCGCACTCGGTCCAGCGGGGAGGGGTAGGACGGGGATCCGAACTTGCCTACCTGGTTCAGGTGCAGGCCATTCAGGTAGGACAAACGTGGCCGTGGCAATTCAGGCGAATTTAGCTGGTGGGTGCTGCGGTGGGGGGATGTCCAGCCATGACTGTCACTGTTGGTGTTGAAATTTCCTTCATGCTGTGGAAAAATATTGATTGATTGATTGATTGTACATTGCTTAACGTCCCGACAGCAACAAGGCTTTCTCAGGACGTGCCTGCACTGCTTGTGAAAAAAAAACAACCAACTAAACAGAACATTGAATGTATGTCGCCAGCCGGTCAAACACATTAAATAAACCTAACACATGGGGCCTAAATAAAGCTAAGACCATTTAGCAACACACATCCAATATCAAGAGCTACAGGCAGTGCAGACAGTAGGGAGAGTTTAAAAAAGGCAAATACAGGTGAATGGACCTCGGGTAGACAGAAACACATGCCCCAAAATAGAGAGAAAACCCCACCCTGTGGGGCTGACCAGGGTGACCCTGGGAACTAAAAAATACCTAAAAATATTGAACAGAACAGGTGCATTTTGTACTCAAGGAAAAAAAAAATCAGTCTCCTAGCGTGTGCAGTCATTGGTACTGTAGCAAGTGTTGACAGTAGCTGTATGCACAAGGAGGTGAATAGGATTAACCAATTTAGCCCTGATGCACTACAGCAGGAGATGAATTGATCATGACAATCTAAGGGTAGTGTTAGATTACCTTGGTGCCTGATGGCGCCAAGCTAATCTGTCATTGTTCTTGAATTATCATGATCAATCCATCTCCAAAATATATATATATATATATATATATATATATATATATATATATATATATATATATATATATATATATATATATATATATATATATATTCATTACTTATAACAAAGGAGTCGCCCAAGCCAAAAAATGCACTCAATCAGAGTAGCTCCAAGGGACATAATTTTTCAATAAATTCTGAGAATGCTGTGCTAATGCCATGGAAATCCAGGCTGGTAAGCTTGCATTGTGTCATCAGGACATCAGCTGTCCTTTTGTGACTGCATCGCTTATTAGATCTTTTGAGCCTTCCACTGAACACCTACTACATAAAGTAATAGGGACTACCCCCAGGCGCCCCGCAACCCGCTGGAGAATATCCAGTCCTCCCCCCGAGAGGGGAGGCTAGTGCATGAATATATATATATATATATATATATATATATATATATATATATATATATATATATATATATATATATATATATATATATATATATATATTTTTTAAATTTTATTTCTATTTTTTTTAATTCATTTTTTTGTCTCTGAGGGTGGGGGGGGGGGGGGGGGGGGAGATGGGTCTTTTTACTTACACGTTTTATCTTTTGCTGTATCGTCTGATGTATTTTTATCTGTGTAGAGTAACAGGACAGTTTGGAAGATAGGTATTGCTATGCCCAAAACTTTTTATCCTGAATAAAAACGTTCATCATCATCATCCTGCAAAGGGCACATAGTGGTTAGGTTACACTTCTAACATTTTGGAAATGCAGCCTTGGGGCTAAATGGGTTAATGTAATATTCAACCCATGTATCTTGTTTTGTAATTCAAAAACTGAAGTAGCAAAACTAAGGAATAATCTGAAAACACACAACACAGAAACCACCAAATGTTCATTCCGTCTCTCTTAACAAAAATGGCACAGCACTAACGGTGCATAATTTCTCTGACCTTGTGACCTTGACCTTTTTTTTGGGATGCACAGACCTGCAAAAATACATACTGTGCATCTGAGATACCTCACACCGGTGTCACCTAATCTACCTATCAAACTTTTACTGGTAGCCTACAGCAAGGAAAATGAGAAAGAAAAAAGCAGGAAAGTAATAACACTTAACCCTTTGAACCCGGCAAACCGCTGTAGCGGTTTGCGGCCTCGTATACCCTTCAGCCCGGCAAACCGCTACAGCGGTGTCATGTGTTTTGTATCGTGTGCCCAGTGACGCGCGAGCCTCGCTGCACGTGTGGTGACCTCGCCCTTCGCACCGACACATCCTGTTTACACTGACAGGGTCACGTACGTTCGTCTGTGATATGCGGTCAGTTTTGCGGCGCTAGCATGGGAATTAGGGTCGGAATGGTGAGTGGATGTGTAGATTTTCGGAGTGATACAATTTTGTGTTTGGAGACATGGTTTCAACAACAGATAGCTTAGATGTATTGGGACATGTGTACCACTACCTACCTACCGCGTGGCAGCATAACCACGTGTTGGCAGTGTCAGCTGGAGCGATTGCCGCTTGAGGCACTGACAACGGCAATTACTTACAGCTTGATTCTGATGCTGAATTTCGGAGGTTCTAATTGATATTCCATTTTTTTATGCCACACCTTGGTGCACCTGTAGGTGACACTGTGGACACCAACGTCACACATTGGTCACATGTGTTACTTACTTACTTACGCCTGTCACCCCTACCCGGGTATAGGCCGTCGACGAGAGACCTCCAGCAACTCCTGTCCTGTGCTTCTCCTTCGATTCTGCTCCAGGTGGCTCCCAGTCTCTTGATGTCTGCTTGGAGGTCTCGACGCCAGGAGTTTCTCGGCCTAAGTCTTTTCCTCTTTCCCTGGGGGTTCCATGACAATGCCTGCCTAGTGATACTGGAAGCTGGCTTTCTCAGACTGTGACCGATCCATCCCCATCTTCTTCGCCCAATTTCGTTCTCTGCTGTTATCTGCTCTGTTCTCTCCCAGAGTCTGACGTTGCTGATCTTCTCTGGCCAGTGGATTTTCAAAATTCTTCTAAGGCAACTGTTCATGAAGGTCTGTACTCTGTTGACTGTGGTTTTTGTCAATCTCCATGTCTCTGCTCCATATAGGAGAACTGCTTTTACATTGGAGTTGAAAATCCGGACTTTGGTGTGTTGTGACAGCTCTCTGGAACTCCACACTTTTTTCAACTGGAGAAAAGCTGCTCTGGCTTTACCGATTCGTGCTCTGACATCTGCATCAGTGCCGCCTTTTTTGTCTATGATGCTCCCGAGATAGGTGAAGGACTCCACCTCCTCCAACAGGGTGCCAGCAAGCAAGACTGGTTCTTCCCTGGTTGCGTTCAGCCTCATTGTCTTTGTTTTCTGTTTGTGAATGGTGAGGCCCACTTGGGACGAGATGTCAGCAAGCCTCGTGGTCTTGTCCTGCATTTGTTGATGAGTGTGGGACAGTAATGCCAAGTCGTCTGCAAAATCGAGGTCGTCAAGCTGTGTCCACAGTGTCCACTGTATTCCACTTAGTCTGTGCTCTGTGGTCATCTTCATGACCCAGTCTATGGCCAGTAGGAAGAGGAACGGAGACAGCAGACACCCCTGCCTGACACCAGTTCTGACCTGGAGCTCTCTGGTGAACTGCCCTTCGTGGATCACGCGACATGTCATGCCATCATAGCTGCTCTTGATCAGGCGGACGAGCTTTGTGGGTACACCGTAGTGTCGTAGGAGTTTCCACAGAGTCTCTCGGTCCACGCTGTCAAATGCTTTCTCATAATCCACAAAGTTGACGTACAGCGGGGAGCTCCACTCCAGAGACTGTTCCACGATGATGCGGAGAGTGGCGATCTGGTCTGTACATGATCGGTTCTTCCTGAATCCTGCTTGCTGGTCTCTCAGCTGGGGGTCAACGGAGCTCTTCATTCTCTCTAGGATGATCCTGTTGAAGACCTTTCCTGGTACTGACAGCAAGGTGATTCCTCTGTAGTTGGAACACTTGCTGAGGTCGCCTTTCTTGGGAAGCTTGATTAGGTACCCCTCCTTCCAGTCAGCTGGCATCACCTCCTCTTCCCAGATCTTTCCAAACAGTGGGTACAGCATCTCAACTGTTGTCTCTAGGTCTGGTTTCAGAGACTCCGCTGGGATGCCATCTGGCCCTGCTGCTTTGCCATTCTTCAAAAATGCCACTGCTTTTCTGATCTCTTCCCGGCTGGGTCTGTCACAGCTGATGGGTAGGTCGGTCTCTGCCGGCTGGATGTCGGGGGGGGGTCGGGTGGGCTAGGTCTGTACTGTTAGTCTTTTCGTCGGCGTTTTTGTAGCTATTTCCTTTTTTGCAGGGTGGGGAAGCTACCCCCACGCCCAACCCCCTTACTAGGAGGACCAGGGGTTTTCTGTCGGGGTCACCTTCCCTTAGACCATGTTGGTTCACAGGCACCTTATTTCATTCGGTGCACCCCTCTCACGAGGGACCCCCTATCCACCACCCAGGGGACGCGCCTCAACGCCGTATGGTCCCAGCGCGAGGGGTCACATGTGTAGTACGTGTATATGATTGATTGATTGTACATTGCTTAACGTCTCGACAGCAACAAGGCTTTCTCAGGACGTGCCTGCACTGCTTGTGAAAAAAAATAAAATAAACAGAATATTGAATGTATGTCGCCAGCCGGTCCAATACGTTAAATAAACCTACGTGATGGGGCCTAAATAAAGCTAAGACCATTTAGCAACACACATCCAATATCAAGAGCTACAGGCAGTGCAGACAGTTGGGAGAGTTTTAAAAAGACAAAGACAGGTGAATGGACCAAGGGTAGACAGAAACACATGCTCCAGAATAGAGGGAAAACCCACCCTGTGGGGCTGACCAGGGTGACCCTGGGAACTAAAAAGTAGTTAACCCCACCCAAGTCCCCTAGGGCAGACCTGGGTGGGGCGTAGTACGTGTATAGTCTTTACAACACTGGTACTTCCATCCGATCATGTACGAGACACAGCACAGGCACACTGATCATCATTCGACACCGCTTATTACATGTTGTCTAGACCGTGGATATACCTTATCAGTACTTACTTACTTACGCCTGTCACCCCTACCCGGGTATAGGCCGTCGACGAGAGACCTCCAGCAACTCCTGTCCTGTGCTTCTCCTTCGATTCCACTCCAGGTGGTTCCCAGTCTCTTGATGTCTGCTTGGAGGTCTCGACGCCAGGAGTTTCTCGGCCTACCTCTTTTCCTCTTTCCCTGGGGGTTTCATGACAATGCCTGCCTAGTGATACTGGAAGCTGGCTTTCTCAGACTGTGACCGATCCATCCCCATCTTCTTCGCATATCTTATCAGTGGCAGGTGTAAACATTGACATCTGGTGACAAGGTAGGGGCCTTACGTTGTATCGGCATGCTGGAAATGCATGGACACATACGTGTCACAGTAATAGACGCCCTATTTAATAATGCATGTTAAGTACCAACAACCTGTCATGCATGAAAGACTTATTTTTTCAAGTTTATTGTCACCTGTCACTATTTTTGTTAGGCATTACGGCACATGTGACACAGTGTGGTCAAATCCATAAAACGGTAGTCCGTCCAATGGCAAATCTGTACATATATGGGGATATCTATTGTAAAGTAGTATTTACAAATATTTTACAGTGCACACCCATTTTCAACAGAAATTTCTCAAATAAAGTCAGGGCTGAAGGGTATATAGACTTCTTATTTACTCAGGGTTCAAAGGGTTAAGGGGCGAAATGGCCCTAGTGTCCCCAGTACGGGAAGCACGAAATAAAACCTTACATAGCCCCGATCTACCCTAAGGTAACACCAACATCGGATGCGCGTGACAAAAAACAACAACAACACTACTTATCAGATGACCGAACAGGACCACAAATGGAACACAGACGACTTTCCATCTTCAGACAAGTGTACACTGCAACAAAAGCGAGCGGAACCATGTCGAAATAACCCTTGGTATCCTAACACATAACAAGACTGTGAATCTACCACGACAGTCCAAAGATGGTGCCAGAACAGCTAGGAGCCGCCACGCAGGCTCCAAGCTATATTGGCACCACTCTTGAACTAACATGGTAGATCTGTTGCTGTACTCATACTGTTCGTCGTCTATGTTGTACCTGCTTTTGTAGCAATTCACAGATTTGGCCAGTGATATTACCTTACGGTTCAGTGTATTCTGAAAAGCTGTGGTAATCCTGGTATCCTTCGTAGACAAAATAAGGCGAGACGTTGTAAACGAGGCAAGCACTAAAAATTGATTTCTGCAGGGTGTCTCTGCCCTGTAGCGTGGAGACCGCATGACATAAGCCGGGTGATGTACGTGCGCTGTCCGATAACACTGGTTACCTAGTTCGATCCGCTACGCGCACACATACACTGGTTGTCTCCCTCAATCCGCCACGAACGATCGCATGTAGCTGATCGACGGAGGTAGCCAGTGTCATGTCCTCTGCGGCTGCTGAAAAATTGACCCGCTACCTACGCTCTACTGCTGAAATCACCTACCTGCATGAAACATAGAACCTCATGAGCCTTTACACACACAAAAAGAAACCCGCAAAACTATTTCACCTCGCACAACCCATCGGTAACACTGGCGTAGACTTGCAGACGACAGTCACTTGTCACAAAAAGCAGGATTTGTCATTGAATTTACAATGATGATTTTGCTTTTTCTGGACTAAGTAGACTTACTGTCTTTTGCCATCACGGAGCGGACGTACTCATCAACTCATAACCAAAACCGCAAAGCTTCTC
Source organism: Semisulcospira habei (assembly GCA_036245525.1). NCBI lineage: Eukaryota > Metazoa > Mollusca > Gastropoda > Semisulcospiridae > Semisulcospira > Semisulcospira habei. The sequence continues at coordinate 170,522,942 of BTPG01000001.1, read as the reverse complement.
AGTCCAACCTAGTTCACACATCTGTCCGCAGAGGCATAGGTGCTAATGACCTGGCGAAAGGCTGTGAGGGACGATCTAGTTCGTTTGCCTACAACGCGATACCACTGTCTGGCACCTGACCTACAAATACTGACTTCCTGCGCAGGCAGCCTCCGGTTATGATTGCACAACAGTAGCGTGGTTGCATGCGCAAGGAGATTAATCCATTAAGCCCCGACGCCCTACAGCAGGTGAGGGGTCGACCATAACTCAAGGGTAGTGCCAGATTAGCTTGGCGCCGGAAGACGCCACGATAATCTGGCACTACCCTTGAATTATCATGGTCGATACACCTCCTGCAACACACAGTCATTTGGTGATATCTCACAAATATGGGAAAATGTAGAGTTAAATGAGAATCACCGCGACAAAAAAACACTACCGACAGCCAGTTTTGTCAACACACCTTACAACCCTCTTTCTCCGTTGTAGGAAGGATTGGTAGATTTATGATTGCGCTATGCGCAACAATTCCCAACAGTGTCTGGTTAACCCTTATCATTCGAAATACACCGGTGTGTGAAATACGTTTGACTAAAACAGTTCATGGGTAGTGCCAGAATACCTTGGCGCCTCTAGGCTCCAAGCTATTCTGGCACTCCCCTTGAACTAAAGCCATTGGTCTATTCCTTATCTGTAAGTATTCTAATGTAGCTTGCATATGGCAGTGTACAAATTTGAAGCTTTTTGCCTCAGTGTGATATGGGTTAACAAATTATACAACGTAACCAAAACGTTTGCCTTCACAGTGTTTGACAACACTACAGCATCCTCCGTGTGTGACCTCTTACAGTGACGTTATGTCAACCGGTACTGTCTGCTATGAGATGCTACTCCTGTTGCCGCTGGTGACCCACTGTGATCAACGTGTTGCTGTAGTCTCCACGGACCGATTAAAGCGACATACTCCAGTTAGAAAAGGGTTAATAGATCACATAGCTCTTAAAAAATGTTCTCAGTATGGCTTACAATAATGCTGGACGCAAAGGCTAACTTAATTTATGAAGTCTGAATGTTGTAAAATGAAAGATTTTTCTGCTCTTCTTCTCCTCTGTACACGGAGAGTTCCTTCCATCATGCTCCGAAGGCCGTGGAAAACCCCTGGTACATGCACCATGTCTATTACTAAAAGTGTGCAATGCCTATTGACAAAGTCGATGCGCGTTTGAACAGGTATTTTCCAAGTGTCTATTTTAAGACAGGGTGTCGAGAGCACATTGGTAAAAAGTACTGCACGAGCTAGATACACAGAAACCTTTTTCGCAATACAATGTTCATCATAATATGACGTATTGGCAAGTAAACGTCATGTAATGTTCTAAACATGGAATGTTGAAATGAAACAATACTTTTGTTGTAAATTGCATGATTTTGCATGGTGTTTGTGTGTGTAGAGTAGGGTGGGGGGGGGGGGGGGGGGAGGGCGCCAAAAGAGCTGCATGAGTTGACAAAAGAAAAGGGAACAATTCTTTTTTTTGCACCTGCAAAGATGTAACAAAGCAAACAAAAAGTCCTGCTCAACACCATTATCATACTTATCAGACAGACGAACTGTTACAGCCCATGTACCTATAACACATTGTTTCTCTTCGTCTTCTATCTACTTAAAAAATCAAGCAGCATAGAATGACATTTGTCACCATGTTGCATATCATCTGATTACATCACCTTGCCCAAGACAATGACGTAGTGTTGGGGATTTCTACGCAACCTTCCCATCATGCCGGCCTGATTTATGTTCTTTGAAGTCTGCGTAGGTTTATTTATTTATTTATTTTTTTACATCACTACGAAACTGTCAAGCTAGGGCAATCAAACATTATGCGTTGACTAAAGTCACATGTTAGTTGTTACTACAAGTGTAGCCGACGTGTTGCACATTTATAGTAATAGACCTAAGCATGCGCCGAATCACACTGACTGCGAAAAGAAGATTAGAAAAGCCTTAGTTGATACAAGACAATACTGATAACCTGTTGTATAGGTCAATTTTAGCAGTCAAAGCCTGCTATGGAGAAGATCACTTTAGAACTACCAGGGGTACTCTAATTATATTTCCATTGAGACAGACTGAGGGATGGCGCCCAGATGAAGTGTAAGAACACTTGATGGGCATAGCCAGACGCTGTGGATGAGAAACTCCTTTTCACAGGCTATGGCCCAGAAACATTTTTTTTTATTCCACATACATACTGACTCCATAAAATTTTGACCGTTGTTTTCCATACTAAAACGTCTGAACTGTAAAGAGTTAACTTGCACACCATGCAGACCGATTTTAACAGGTTGGCAGTACTCAGATACCTGTCACACAAGTTAACTCTTTACAGTTAAGATGTATTAGTACGGGAAACATTTGAAATTTTCATGTTTTTAAAAAAAAATGGAAGTCAGTATATATATAAATATATAAGAACTCAGCACATGGGGTACAGAAATCACTGCAAAGGATCTGATCATGTAAATGATTTTATGGGGTGACAATAATGTTTTGTGATAAACAGTTGAGCAACTGTGGTTCTGTTTGCTATTCAAAGCTCTTGGCTTCGCAAACAAGAGTGCATGCAGTGAGCGGAGACACATGTCAATCGTCATTCCTTCGCATCAGTCTGCAGAAGCCTTAGAAACTCACTAGGCCCACACAGTCTGACAGGCATGATATACATAACACATGCAGGCAGACTGAATCTAAAACAAAAATTGGGATCAGTCACCTCTGCTATAGTGTATCCTAAACAAAAATCGAAGCAGGATGGGAGGGTTAAGATTAGTGGCACTCAGTAGAAAACATTAGCGTTCTTCGGTTTTGCTGGTGTACATGTGGAAAGAATTTGTACCATCATGCGCAACAACGAATCTTCCGCTGTCAGCTTTCACTTTGATGTGTGAACAAGGCACTATTGTCCCCACTGTGAAGTGTTCAAGGATATGAAAATCCTTTACAAGTGGTAATATGAAAACCTTGTGATCCCTGGTGTGCTGCTCTGTACAGTTTCACTTTTAAAAGTTTACCCCTGATGATTGCTGCAACAGATGAACAGAAAATGGCTAGCTCAGTACATTGTGCTGTTTTCATGGACTAAAGATATATATTTTGGCATTACCCTTAAACTAAAATGTTTGATCTATCTCCTAATCTGTATAATGCAGCTGTTTTTATGGTAATTTGGTGTAGTTTTGTAAATCGATACATAACATTAAATTATTAATCCTTTGGCTGTCTGAAACTTTTTTTTGTTGGTTGGTTGTCATGATTTATGACAAAAAGTGATAGCGACAGCCAAAGTTTTTATAATGAACAAATTACATCAAGGTTCCACCATGACACTGGTTATATCTATCATCATTTGCTTTAGTAAGTGAGCCCAAAATCATTTCTCCACTGCAGCCTGTGTGTGTGCTACACAAGCAGAAGTGAAAGATTTAGGCTCCCCGCTCATCAATATTTCAGAGTGTGACAGACACTTGCGAATGCAGGTTTAGTGGGTGCCCATTGATTTATTGATTTCTCATAGCAGGATGTCCTTAGTTACTGAACAGCTAACACTACAGAAGGGAAAGCGCTGACATTCATCCAGCCTTCTCCTTGCAAGAAGACCAACAACAACAAAAAAATTTTTTAAAAATGTCAGTTTACAGTAACATATATTTGAAACAAGAAAGGCAAAGCCATTATGGCTCAAGTGTATGAGCAATTTACATATGTGTGACCTTTATGACAAGGGCTGGCTAATGCTGCAGCAAAATCCATGTTTTCTGAAAATGTAAGCATATTTCACATATCTGTCACCCCCTCTCCCCCCCCCCCCCCTCCATGACCCTTGACTTTTGTGATGAGTCAACTAAATTAGTATGCATAGGAAGGTCTTGTCATCAGCTATCTGTGTACCAAATTTGGTTGAAAAATTTGCTAAAATTTGGGAATACCTACAATTTTATATATATATAAAAAATCAGCATTTTACACACATTTGCCAGTCTCTTGTGACCTTGACCTTTCTACGGGGTCATCCAATTTAGTATGCATAGATTAGGTCTTACCATCAGGTATCTCTGTACCAAATTTGGGTTTTAAGTTGTTAATAGTATTTGAGAAAAAAATAAATTATGTCAAAATATAGCTATTTTTGATCTATTTCCTGATCCCCTGACCTTTGTGAGAGGTCACACAAATTGGTATGCATAGATAGGTCTTACCATCAGGTATCTCTGTACCAAATTTGGGTTTTAAGTTGTGAATAGTATTTAAGAAAAAACATCTTTTGTCAAAATATGGCTATTTTAGACCTATTTCCTGAGCTCTCATGACCCTTGACCTTTCCTAGGGATCAACCAAATTAGTGTGCATAGAAGGGACACACACTGTCACAACACATTTAGAGGAGAGAGCGAAATGAGTTAATTTATTTTAAGGAACATACAGATGATGCATCCAGTATCACTAGGCAGGCATTGTCATGGAACCCCCAGGGAAAGAGGAAAAGAGGTAGGCCGAGAAACTCCTGGCGTCGAGACCTCCAAGCCGACATCAAGAGACTGGGAACCACCTGGAGTAGAATCGAAGGAGAAGCACAGGACAGGAGTTGCTGGAGGTCTCTCGTCGACGGCCTATACCCGGGTAGGGGTGACAGGCGTAAGTAAGTAAGTAACAGATGATGCAGTTTTTCTTAAATAAATCTGAGGACCCTCTATAATGCTCAGATGGGGGTCTGTGTACCCTCTAAAATGTATACCTGGGGGTCTACAGACCCTTTAAACTGTTGTGAAAACGGAAGCCCTGATCATTGGAAACTACAAATGCATCATCGCAGCAGAAACACTACCTCTCTGAATCGAGTAAATGAGAGCCTGCACAGACAAAAACGACCAGCGATGTGCAACTTTGACACACACCATTGTTTTCAGATCTTTGCAGCATAAAATGTGATAACTAGCTCATAACTATATGATAAAACAGGTTTAAAATCTTGCGAAATCAGTAAGAGATAAATTCTACTGAAGATCATGAATTGTGAAAATCACTAGCACTCGCGGAACTATAGGAAGATCAACAAAGACTGTAGATTACTTACTGATTCAGCAGAAAAGCAACAAATTTCGGGTGGGCGGTCAAGCCAAGCTCTTGCTTTACGCGTTGCCACATGTCCATATTCCCTTGTCCAATGTCAATTCTACTTAGGGGTATCTTGTCTCTCTTCCTCTTTCTTCTCTTGAATTCCGAGTCTGTCATATGCGGCACAAGTCGATAATACTTTCTTTTTTTCTTCACTGGTTCATCCGCCATCTTGTCTCTGATTGGTTATAATTATGCAGATGACCTAAGGTCGTATAGAATAGTTATGTCAGCTACCATCACCTATCAGAAGCAATTTTGTTACGTGTCCTGTCAGAAAATTCCGGTGGACCTCTTTTCACTTTGAACGGATGAAAGAAAGCATTTGGTGGGACAATAGGGTGGTCACTGTCTAAGTGTGTATGTATCCTGAAGCCCAGTAAAAGCTTTTTGCGAACTGAAGCCTCAAATAGGGTCGGGCGTGCCCCTTTAAAGTTTACCATGGACGCTGCCGGACGGATGACCACTGGCCCAGAACATACTCACTTTTGCTTAGCATGTGTGCCAAAAATTTCAAACTTGGGGGACTGGACGCCATTGTTGTAAAGCCATGGGAATCTGCTCACCACTGATTCCCTCCCTTTGAATTAGGCGGTAGCGAATTTCTAGATGAGTATATCATTCGCACGTCTGATTTGTTTGCTTGGGATTTTTATCCACAAAAAATAGGGTTGGCATGGAAAAATAGGGTCATTGATTGATTGATTGTACATTGCTTAACGTCCCGACAGCAACAAGGCTTTCTCAGGACGTGCCTGCACTGCTTGTGAAAAAAAACAACCAACTAAACAGAACATTGCATGTATGTCGCCAGCCGGTCAAATACATTAAATAAACCTAACACATGGGGCCTAAATAAAGCTAAGACCATTTAGCAACACACATCCAATATCAAGAGCTACAGGCAGCGCAGACAGTAGGGAGAGTTTAAAAAGGCAAATACAGGTGAATGGACCTCGGGTAGACAGAAACACATGCCCCAGAATAGAGAGAAAAACCCACCCTGTGGGGCTGACCAGGGTGACCCTGGGAACTAAAAAATACCTAACCCCACCCAAGTCCCCCAGGGCAGACCCGGGTGGGGTGGAAAAATAGGGTCAGTCTGATTAACAGATTTTATACATAATTGTTTTGAGGGGATTAATCAAAACTGAATGAGATGAAGTACATGATACTTGTACAGCAGAACCTATTTCGAGCAACCACATGAGAGATTACCTGTCATTAACCTTTTCCATCCTAATAGACTACTGTAGAAAATAAGACTATAATAGTTCAAGGGTAGAGCCAGAATAGTCAGGAGGCACTGTTTCTAGTCTATTTCTGGCACTGCACTAACTAAAATGATTGATCTATCTCCTAATCTGAGATCCAATCTGTATAATGCAGTTAGTCTCCAGACTCGAGTTCGCACTGTCGTGAACCTATGAACCGTGAATGTATGATCACGCTATTCTACGCTGCAGATCCTGGACGGTCGTCGAATCGCGCGCGTTGACAGCCATGGGTGTCTGATTTTGGGCTCGGTGGTCGCGATTTTCTCCCGGCTGCACAAACATAGAAGCATAGAGGCAACACTAGCCAGCAAGATACAGACAGATTCTTATGACCGTGCCTACTCCTAGACACGTATTATATGTGACTCTTGTAGCTGTTGGCGTTCTGCCTGTGTTCTTTTCATCACCGCAACCCGATTAAACTACGTAAACATAGCAACATGAAGGTATTCAACTCAGAAATACACATGGCTTCTCACAAGCCCCAGCACTCTGCGCGGAACTCATGAAGATCTTAGAGAGTTTTGTCTATGGTTATTATAGGCGAACATTTCTAAATAATGAATGCCATCCGTCTGATGTAAAAACAAGAATATATTTATCCTCGTGAAAGTATGCGGTAACAGTAGAATGCATGCTTATTGATAGGTTCATTTGTCTCTGTGCACATCAGATAGAACAGAGTAGAACCTTCTGCCATACCATCTGATCAGAGATGAGAATCCTAAAATGACAAAAAGGAGGAAAAATTCCTAAGTCTGTCGAGTGGCGAAGCCACGAGTGCGCGTACCTGCGAAGCAGGTACGCGATGCTAGGGGGGAAAATTTTTGAAAAGATGGTTAAAATCTATATATGCACTCTGGTGCATTCTGAGCCTTATTTTATGGGGTCAGATCAGTTGTTTTTGTAACCCTGGGACCTTCCGAAAGAGTGGATTTCCGCTAAAAGGCGGAAGATTCTCATCCCTGATCTGATGGCAGTTCCTCTGAAAGCCTTGAATGAATGAATGAATCAACTTTAATGTTCCAAATACATGTTGCCACGTACAGGAAAATTTGTTTCGCCACCTCAGGTGCAACTCGCAATCACCCAAACTCACACAACAGTTCACACACAACACTGAAATGGACAATGGCTCGGGACGGGTGAAGCCCATCGCCAAGGCGTCTCATGGCCGGCGCCAACGGCCCCAACCCGACCCGAACCTCCCTAGTACAAAGCAAACTAAGGACAGCCCTATCATAGTATCTCTTAAACACGTAATATAATGTTTTTAAACTTTCTGCTTGGCTGATAAATCAGAAATCAGAAATATGCATCAACAAAACAAAAAGACGAATTATACTTTCACAGTTGCCGCTACCTGGGGGCCCGTCGCTATAAGAACAGCGCCGGCTATTAGACAGTCGCACCGACATAAACAGTCACCACCTTAATTATAACTTAACTAATATATAATTTCACACCTACTTATTTTAAGCAATAATAGTAATAAAACCACAACATTAACTTAAAAGCGGCAGTCCAAATTTGTTTCTAAAGCACAGTACACGCATGCACACGCTGTTAAATCAGTGTTGTAAAAGAAACAGTCACTCAGTGTGTCCGTCATCACGTCCCTCGGCTGGAATGTTGGGGCCCAAAGCCTGCCGGCACTGACTCGCCTCGCTGCACGCGGCACTCACGCTACTCCTCAGGCAGTGATGTTGAGCGTGGTGTGGGAAAAGCCACCCCTGAGATGCTTGAAACGGGAGAAAAGCACGTTGGTTTTTTTTCCACAGCTTAATGCGCACTGTTCTTCTGAGATCGGAATTCCAATGGCACTAACAAAAATCAGCCGGCGTGTATAAACTAGCATTACACTGACGGCAGAGGAAACTACTGAAAATCCAATTAACAGCCACAGCACAAGTTCCCAAAAGTCATCAAAAAGAAACACCAGTCATGATGTAGCATTGCAGGGCACGACATTATGCATCAAACGAAGGCCCAATGACTGCTAGACTGCGGGTGGCAACCATTTCTACCGGAGCGGGCGGCCTGGAGGTGTTGTCATGGCCGCCATCTTGTCTTCTATCTGGCTCTAGCACCACCTTGTACTGCCTCCAGCCCTTCACCAAATAATAGCCCTGTCCAAGCCCATGTCAGTATATAGTTTTAATTTGTAACCTGGCTTTTAAATTTCTGAGTTTTCAGAAGTGAACCCGCCCATATATGTGCCTCAGCAGTATATTCCGTAGTTAACCCGACTTTGTCTTTACCAAAACAAAATATGGCAAAAGAGTGCTCATTTATAAGGTCAATGATGTACGGTTACTGAAAACAAAAGAAACAGTTGAAACTCACTGCAAACCACAATAACGCATCTCCCTCACCCCTCCCCCACTCAGCCTGGAAAATAAAATTGTGTTAACTGAAAAAGCAAAACTTAGGCACAGATTCTCATGTAACCTGCATGGAGGACCCCTGAGGATCTATGCCTTTTCCCATCTGTAGAAAGGGCTACTATCACACTGTCCTAGATACATTCACTGATACGCACCTCCAGTCTGAAATAAACATAGATCCTCATGGCGCCTGCAGATGCAAAAGCTAATGAGAATCATGCCTCTTGCCTGCCTCTATACTCTATGGTTAGGTGGATCTGTATGTGAAAGAAGCTGTGCGAGCTGATTCAGTGACTGCTTCCCATACTGTTTTAGACGTGTTGACAGCAATTATAAACAGACCTCTCTGCTGGAAAAAGGAGACAGAAACAGAGAATAGCGCGAGCTCACATTCCAGCGAATCAAAATCATTAGGCATTTCGGAGTCCGAGTTTATTATTTAGAAATGTAATGCAATTTCACTGGACAAACCACAAATTAAAAAAATATTTCAGTCTCAGGATTTAATGGCTTGAAAACCATCATTTAACCCTGTCAACCCTGGATCCCTATAACAGGAGATGTCTTGACCATGATAATTCAAGTTAGCTTGGCGCCTGAAGGCACCAAGCTAATCTGGCATTACCCTTGAATTATCAAGATCAAGCCATCTCCTCAACTGGTACATAGTCGTTAGGCAACACCTCCGAAATTTGAGAAACGGGACCTTGGGGCTGAAAGGGTTAAACAACGATAGGTGTCACCTTTTGCTTTTCATGATTTCGCTTGAGAGAGCATGTCTCTAAAGACCACCTTTTTGTTTTTTGCAACCCCACCCCCCAACCCATGATTCTATATTATATCTACCTTCCACACATCAACACCTTTAGTTTAAGCACAGGCACTGTTACAAATATGCAATTTTTAACCCCATCCATGTTCTGGTAGCGCGAAACCGACAAACATCTTCTTTAAGTACTGAGCTATAGTATAAAATGAAATCACCCTGACCGCTTCCCTGTTGTTAGCATTACTGACAGTGACAATACCACTTAGTGCAAACAATGCAAAGTTAATGCGTCGTTTCCAATGAGCAGTATGGTCAGTAGCACTAGCAGTCAACTCAAACCCCTTAACTTTTTTCCCCAGACAAGACAATATTGAAAACATAAATTGTAACACTTTGGGTGTCAGTAGTGATTTTGGTAGACATGATTCCTGCAGGAATCATCTCTATTAACCCTTATCATTTGGAATACACCGGTTTATCAAATAAGTTTGACTAAAATAGTTCAACGGTAGTGCTAGAATAGCTTGGTGCCTCTAGGCGCCAAGCTATTCTGGCACCACCCTTGAACTAAAGCCATTGGTCTATATCCTTATCCGTAAGTACTATAATGTAGCTTGCATCTATGGCAGTGTCCTAATTTGAAACTTTTAGCCTCAGTATGATGATATTTATGGGTTAAATTTAAAAATGGATACCGACAAGGGCAAAAGTTTAACAACATCATACATGTGCAACACAACCCATCAGGCCAGCTTTACTTTCTATGACTAGGCCTATACACTGAAATCACACTTAGAACTTGGTAGTCCACTATCCAATTGCATGCTCCACCTTGTACTAGTTGTAGATAATACAGGCTCAAATTCTGACAAGCTAAATAAACTTATGCAACATCAGAAACACATTAGCATGTCCAATGATGCCATACCCATTGATGTTGCATACTTTTGCTCACCAGTACACAGCCTCTTGCGTGCCACAACTACAACTGATAAGTTTTGGTGGTTGCATGCACATGAGGGTTAACTTGCCATTTGCAGCCCCAATCTTTAACCCTTTGACTAATTCAGTAATTGGAGTATTTTTTGTTGAGGAATCATTGTGACAAAAACTGCTACTGACAAAGGGTTAAAGTTCTGTTCCATTACCCTTGCCTCATCTTGATCTCAACTAATACATCATGAAGAGTCATCAGGACCCAGCCAAAACAAGAGTTGGCTCACCGAAGTGACACTGATAGACACATCACAGGAACTGCATCCTGAGAGATTCTCCCGAGTCCCTGCAAACTGAGAGACCATGTGAACCCTAAACCCCTTTCAGTCCTGCCGCACTACATCCAGGAGATGGATCGGCCAACATAATTCAAGGGTAGTAATAGATTAGCTTGGCGCCTGAAGGCGCCTAGCTAATCTGGCATTATTATTGAATTATCATGGTCGATCCATTCCTGCAGCTGGTATTAGTCATTAGGTGACACCTCCGAAATTGTTTATTAGGAAATACAGCAGTGTGGATAAAAGGGTTCAATTACAAACTATTTGCAGAGGCTCATGAGAGTCCAGGTGCAAGAACTTGTGAAGAATTCCTCAGTTTGCAGGTGTCCAATAATCTTTCCGTGCAATGTGCTCATAAGAATCTTTGAAGAAAGACTCATGAATGAAAATCTTTTGGACCGCACAACGATGGACGGGGCACAACTGGCTCCTGACTAGTCTGAAATGCTTTGCTATTGCGCACTGTGAATCAAGGGAGACAACCAGTGTGAAATGGATATTTTACTGGTAATAATCTCTCACCCAGTTTGCCTTTAGCTTAGACCTGCGCAAATGTCTCATATGTTCACTTAGATAAGAAAACACAAAATCTGATCTGCGGGAGAATGATTGCTATCGATGCACGGTGACCCAGAAGTCAAAGCAAAGCTATCTCATGAATAAAGTTATCTAAATATGTTTACTGTGGACTTAATTTGTTTCAACAAGATTCTTTCAGAAAGCAGCAAACCATTCAGTACATGTGGCATTCTTTTTCCTGCACCACCTTTGGGAAGCTGTGTACTTTGTATAGTGGTAAAAAAATCAGCAAAATAAAATTTTTTGTTGATTTCCCCTGAGGTCTAATCCCGTCTATACCACAGTTCTGGAGACAGGTCGACCAAGGTTGGTGTCAGAATAGCTATTCTGACACCAACCTTGAAATATCATGGTCGATCCACATCCTGTCGTAGTCCAACTTTTAGGGCTTTATGGTTAATCAGTAGGAGCTCATTTCAGGACGTATGGACCATTAGACTGAAAGGCTCATGACTACTTTTGTTAGAGGTAGCTCCTTCTGGCGCTTGAGCGCCAGTTGTTTTCAAAGTTGATGTTTAAAGAGATAAGGAAATGGAATGTCACAATTGTATAAATTTGTGACGTTTTCATCTCCTGATATCATTTTACTTTAAAATTAAATTTGCACTTTACACCTTGTAGTTGTAGCTGGTGAGCGGAAAGTCACAGACTCACAGTGACCCATCACACATGACGTAAATAATCATGAACCAGCTGACTTGTTTTAAAAGAGCTAGCCCACGACAAATCAGTGCATGCCAAGAAAAAAGGACAGCATAATGATAATGGTAGTATCTTTTTGTATGCTACATGTTGTTAATGTTATCACAATGTGCATCATTTAAACAAGGCCAAGCACATTCTGAGGTCTGTTCAGAGAAACATTTGCCTCAATGGATGCATAATTTTCACAAACGTGTGCAGATCTATAGGGCTCGGGAAGCTGACGTCATCACACCAGTCATGGTGGCCATCTTGTGAGGATACGGGACTAAGCACTCATAAGGAAATCACTGTTCTTGTAATGTCAGAAACATCCTGATTAAGCAATAACAGCAAGTCTTGCCATCACAGTAGGAAACGCTCACCAGAATCTGTTTTTATTTCCAAAGAGGAAGAAAAATAAAGAAAAACGTGTTGAAACACTATTTTGCTACTATAAGATGACTATGGCATGACTTAGGATGGCAGCTGCTGCTAGGCAACGCAGGGAACTGCCTGAGCTCTATACACAAAATATGGGTACTATATTAACCCTTTGGCTGACGGTAGCGGTTTTTGTTACGGTGATTCTTGCTACCCATAGCCAAAAGATTAGCATAAAGATCTAGGATGGAAGGATCATCTCATGCATGCCAATAACAAAAAGTGCAGAAAATGATCAATCCTTCCTTCCCTGCATCCTGGCATGTGATTGTGAGGAAACAGCCTTCATAATCTGTCAGGAATCATGACAAATGTAGGTCTGTCCGTCACGTTACCTTACCTGGGGTACGATCTGCATGGAGCGTCGTGGTTGATCAACGGGGCTGACTTGTGACCGCATCGACTTTAGCCTGCTAAACTCCGGCTCCTTGTCCTCTGCAGGCGACCTGGACGGATGCACTCTCCTGGGATCAGGTGTTGACGTTAAAATACTGTAACGTGACAGGCAGATGGGGCCAGTGAGGGAATAACAGTGAGGGAATCCATGCAATGACAAGAACTTAACACGCCAGTCTTCTTTCAAAACCAGTGTATATATATAAAAAAAAGCAAAATCTAATAAATCAAACTGACTGCATATAAAACGTTAGAACATTAAACTTTTCATTGTACCATTCACAACCTACGCTACAACACACTAGCACTTGTACATGATCAGTCTAAACTAAGTAAAATGTTCTACTTCTAACTCTAAGCCTCTATAAGAGACCTTTCTGGTCTGGATTAAAAGTCTAAATTGCAGGGACATAATCTGCTTCTCCTTGCTATTGAAAAGTTACACAAGCAGTATGGGAAACAACGGGGTCTGCCAAAATTACGCAGACACTTTAGTTTTACACACACACACGTATTTAGAGTAAGCACACCAACCAACAACGATTTAAATTTTCGACAGTTGACCTAAAATTTTAACGCTGGCTCCACGATACTTTGCTCCATTTATGTAGCTGTAACGCTTGAACACAACGATACACACTTTTAAACAGGACACTCTGCTGAAAAGACGCAAAGCAAACAAGATAGTTTCAGTATTTGGCTAGACGTTATGAACTGATGGAAACTGACAATGCTCGACATAATACACGACAACGTCGATTTCCTTATCAGCAAAATACCGGCATCACTTGCAGACGACCGTTCAATTATTCATGGTCACTCTACAATTCAGTTTTTATATATTTACTCATGCCTTACTGTTCGGTTCCCACTTTACAGTGCAAGACGCTGAGAGTCTCGAGAAAGGCCTAGATGACCATTTGTTTTCAAAACCCACCTTTTTAATTCTTCCGCCATTTTCCCAAGCAACGATGCGTACGCAGGACAAAAGGTAAACTTCCTGTGAAGGGGCATAATCTAATAATAAAGATATATCGAGCTGAATCCGGCCCCAGGAACAGTTTCTACTTTCGAAACCAATGCTACTAAATGGTATAAATGCTGCAGTGCAGTTTAACAAAGGGAGCCGTCACTTCAAGTTACATTTTGTAACTTTTAATGAACGCTTGTGCGCACGGTAAAAGAGGCGGGCCATAGAAACGATCAAACACGGGACATCATTCTAGACATGGAAGTAGTGACCTTTCACAACTAAGTTTACCCGCTAATTGCCTGCAGCTGATGATACTGTTGGGCTGGAAAGACACTATTAATGCGTGTTTTTCGTCGAGCGGTATCGTCAGTAAGCAGTAAAGGGGTTAATGGTTTACATGTTGCGCTAAATTATTTTAGTGGGCACTGAGTGGGGCCATTGTGAGGATCTGGCCAAAGAAATTATACATTTTGCTGTCTGTGGTTGTGGTGAGACAATAAAGAATCGGATTTGTTTCTCAGTAATGACATAACAGATTGAAGTTTGTGGATTGTTTTTCAATGTGTCAGTCTTTGAAAAAGAAAAATTGTTATGAAAGGCAATTAAAGGGAACTCACTGCCTGGTCAGTTCAGTGCAGGTGTTGTGTTGGTCCGGGGTTGAGTGATCCCCCTTGGTACGTCCAACCCGGCGCCGGCACCAGCGGAGCCATCTTGTCTACCCGCAGTAATAATAATAATAATAATACATGGTATTTATATGGCGCATTTCTCATATTTATAATATAACTCAATGCGCAGGCGAAAACGACGCACACACGCACAGACACACACACACACACACACACACACACACACAGACACACACACACACACACACACACACATGGAGACAAAAGCCTCAGAGTGGCGGTTACCTACCATTTTATGTGAAAATGGGATCCCATATTTCTATTTATTCTAGGGCTCTGGAATTGATGCGAATGTTTAGAACTCACCTTATAACTAAGCTCTATAACTTAAAATAAAATAGACCTTTTCTAGAAACAGAGCCACTAGATGGAAAAAAAAATGGGTTTCTACCAATAAAGTGGGTGTCTCACACAAAAACTGGCATTACAGTGACTGAAAATGGGTGTCTTCACAACATTAGGCGTCTGTAATAAGGTAAAGTTCATGGAATACTTCTTTTTCACATTATTTTTTTTTTCAACAATGTGTATGTATGCTTTAACATTTTTAACATTCTATCGGTACAAAATTCAATAAACACTGGCCCGTAACCTTTCGATTATGATTTTTACAGAGGAAATCTTTTAAACACTGCTGCGTTTTGTCCTTCTTAAGCAAAACAGTTTATCACATGTGGCATTTATGTGAGAATCAACATAATGTATTCCTCGCGCTGGGACCATATGGCGTTGAGGCGCGTCCCCTGGGTGGTGGATAGGGGGTCACTCGTGAGAGGGGTGCACCGAATGAAATAAGGTGCCATGAACCAATATGGTCTAAGGGAAGGTGACCCCGACAGAAAACCCCTGGTCCTCCTAGTAAGGGGGTTGGGCGTGGGGGTAGCTTCCCCACTCTGCAAAAAAAGGAAATAGCTACAAAAACGCCGACGAAAAGACAAACAGTAATTCCTTTCCTGGAGGAGGAAGGTTCTTCTACCAGAAGATTTATGACGTCCTGTGGTGAAAGCCGGAAGTCTTCGGAAGCTACAGGACCGAGCCGCCTCTCTCTATCCAGGGACACAACCATGGGCACATGGAATGTCAAGACCATGTACCAGAGCGGCAAGGCCGCCCCGATAGCAGCGGAAATGCAAAAGTACAACCTTTCCCTGCTAGGTATCAGTGAAGCCAGATGGACGCAGTCTGGCCAGAAAAGTCTGTTAAGTGTGGAGATGATTCTGTATTCAGGTCACGAAGAGAAGAATGCCCCCCATACAGAAGGAGTAGCATTCATGCTGTCACCAGTGGCACAGAGAGCGCTGATGGGCTGGGAACCTCTTGGGCCAAGAATTATCACAGCAGCCTTTAGAACCAAGAAAAAGCTCAAGCTGAACGTCATCCAGTGTTATGCGCCCACTAATGACAGTGACGAGGAAGAGAAACAAGAGTTCTACGACCGACTCCAGAGTGCTGTGGACAAATGTGCGGAGCGAGACATCACCATCGTCATGGGCGATTTCAATGCCAAAATAGGGAAGGACAACACCGGATACGAAGAGGTGGTGGGGAGACAGGGACTAGGGGAGATGAGTGAGAACGGGGAGAGGTTTGTAGACTTTTGTGCTCTAAACAGACTTGTCATTGGAGGCAGCATCTTCCCACACAGAAGGAATACACAAAGCAACTTGGGTCTCACCTGACCATACTACAGAGAACCAAATAGACCATATCTGCATTAGCAAGAAATTTAGAAGATCCCTTCCAGATGTTCGAGTGAGAAGGGGAGCAGATGTCGCCTCAGACCACCATCTGCTTATCTTAAGAATAAAGCTCAAGTTAAAGAAAAGCCGCACAGAGACAACAAGAAGACAGCGCTATAATGTAGGCCACCTGAGAGAGACTGGAGTGAAAGAAGAGTTCAAACTGGTGCTGTCCAACCGGTTTCAAGTGCTACAGGAGCTAGTAAATGAAGAGGAGGCGGTCACCGCAGAGCAGCAGTGGAAGGCAGTTAGAGAGGCGCTGAACTCAACCTGCAAAGACACTGTAGGGTTCAGGAAACACCATCACAAGGACTGGCTGTCGGCACAGACCTTGAAGAAGATAGAAGTGAGGAAGCAGAAGAAAGCAGTTGTCAACAACAGTCGCACGAGAACAGCCAAAGCAAGGGCACAGGAGGAATACTCGGAAGCCAACCGCGAGGTACAACACTTACAGTAACAGCGTGTGCATGTGTGTACTGTGGATTAGGAACAACGTGCTTTTCACATAAATGTTGTAGTTTATTATTAGTGATTGCTTCAAATGAGTAGGTGCCGTAGTTATATACTACGCAAGTTAAGTTATAATTAAGGTGTGGTGACTGTTTATGCCGGAGCGAATGTCTGTCTAATAGCCGGCGCTGATATATAGCGATGGGCCCCCCCCCCCCCCCCCCCCCCCCCCCAGGTAGCAACTGTGGAAGTATAATTTGTCTTTTTGTTTTGTTTATGCGTTTTGTTGTTGTTGTTGTTGTTTTTTTTTAACTTTTATTAGTGTGAAATTAGTCTCAGCCAAGCAGGAAGTGTAAAAACATTATATTACGTGTTTAAGAGATACTATGATAGGGCTGTCCTTAGTTTGCTTTGTGTTAGGGAGGTTCAGGTCGGGTTGGGGCCGCTGGCGCCGGCCATGAGACGCCTTGGCGACGGGCTTCACCCGTCCCGAGCCATTGTCCATATGTCTTTGTTGTAAATGTTGTGTGAGTTTGGGTAATTGCGAGTTGCACCTGAGGTGGCGAAACAAATTTTCCTGTACGTGGCAACATGTATTTGGAAGAATAAAGTTTCTTGATCTTGATCTTGATCTTGATCCAGCAATAATGCATCCATCCTTATGCTAGCACCACGAAACATTACGCGATTTGGCAGATTTGAAAAATAGCTTTTTTAAATCCTCAATGGAGGTGATTTTGCGACATCTGCATCGTTTGCGGCAGAAAACACCGTCATAGTTGAAGTTCGAGAAATGAGCGCACTGCATGTACTACAATGGACTTGATTCGGTGGTGTGGGGCATGACACAAGCCTCCGTCATCTCAACACAAAACTGGCGTGTTAAGGGAGGTAAAAGGCACGGCTAAAAGTTAAAACCGCAAACGAACCTTTTTTTTTTCGACTGCCATCACAATCTTCCGCGTGAACGTATGAGACCACACTACAAGTGCAGAAGCCAACCTGCACCCGCAGTTCTGGTGCACATGACCGGTCCGAGCGACAGGTCTGTTGCGAAAAAATGATTGATTGTACATTGCTTAACGTCCCGACAGCAACAAGGCTTTCTCAGGACGTGCCTGCACTGCTTGTGAAAAAAAAAAACACAGAACATTGAATGTATGTCGCTAGCCGGTCAAATACATTAAATAAACCTAACACATGGGGCCTAAATAAAGCTAAGACCATTTAGCAACACACATCCAATATCAAGAGCTACAGGCAGTGCAGACAGTAGGGAGAGTTTTAAAAAGGCAAATACAGGTGAATGGACAACGGGTAGACAGAAACACATGCCCCAGAATAGAGACAAAAACCCACCCTGTGGGGCTGACCAGGGTGACCCTGGGAACTAAAAAATACCTAACCCCACCCAAGTCCCCCAGGGCAGACCCGGGTGGGGGTGTTGCGAAAAAAGCAACAATGGCGCTGCTGGTGCGTTTAACCTAGTTAGAGGGCGAGGTATACCAACTCAGCTAAGGTTTACGCTTCCTGTGACTTTTGAAACAATGCACAACAGGCAAAGTGTACTTTATAGTAACAAAAAAGTTAGAGACATTTCCAAAATGATCCAGGCGTACATCAGAGAAAAGCAAGCTATACACACTGAAATAATAACACTCTTGTAATAAATCTTTAGGTTGACAATGGTTTTCTTATCTTATTATTGTCTTTCGTCCCGACTGGTTGTACACTGCTGAACGTCCCGACTTTTTCAGGACGTGCCAGCACTGCTTGTGGGGAAAAGAAAAGAAAAAATGAACAGAATATTGAATGTATGTCGCCAGCTGGTCTAATACGCTAAATAAACCTAAGACCATTTAGCAACACACATATAAAATCAGGAGAGATACAAAAAAAAAAAAAAAAAAAAAAAAAAAAAAAAATGATTCAGACCCAAAATGTGACTGCCAATCGTGTAAAAAATGCAAAGAAGTATCCAACCGAGAATTAAACACGCTTAGAAAAGACGGTTACAACACAATTTATTAATATTTCGGGTAAATCTGCTTTGTCAAAGCAGACAAACAAACAGAGAGATCAGTCGCTACTTATCTTCATTCGCAGAAGGAATGCGCCACATTCCTTCTGCGAATAAAGATAAGTAGCGACTGATCTCTCTGTTTGTTTGTCAGCTTTGACAAAGCGGATTTACCCGAAATATTAATAAATAGTGTTGTAACCGTCTTTTCTAAGCGTGTTTATTTCTCCGTTGGGCACTTCTTTTCAAGAGATACAGGCAGCGCAGACAGTAGGGAGAGCTTAAAAAAGAAAAATACAAGTTAATGGACCAAGGGTAAACAGAAACACATGCCCCAGAATTGAGAGGAAAACCCACCCTGTGGGGCTGACCAGGGTGACCCTAGGAACTAAAAAGTAGTTAACCCCACCCAAGTCCCCCAGGGCAGACCTGGGTGGGGGCCACTGTTTAGTTGCAAAGTAAGGTTAATGTTACACAGTATGCAAAATGATCCAGGTGTACATCAGATTAAACCAGAGCTATACATGCTGAAAACAACCAAATAATAACGCTCTTGTAATAAATCTTTATGTTGACAATGGTTTTTTTACCCCTTATTATTGTCTTTCGTCCCCAACCATTCTTCCGTTTGCAGAGTTTTAAATGTTATGCAGTATACAAAATGATCCAGGCGGACCAGCCCCCATAGTAGCACTCTTGTAATAAACTTTATGTTGACAATTGTTTTCTTACCCCTTATTATTGTCTTTCGTCCCCAACCATTCTTCCGTTTGCAGAGTTTTAAATGTTATGCAGTATACAAAATGATCCAGGCAGACCAGCCCCCATAGTAGCACTCTTGTGATAAATCTTTATGTTGACAAAGGTTTTCTTACCCCTTATTTTTGTCTTTTGTCCCCAACCATTCTTCCGTTTGCAGAGTTTTAAATGTCATGCAGTATACAAAATGATCCAGGCGGACCAGCCCCCATAGTAGCACTCTTGTAATAAATCTTTATGTTGACAATGTTTTTCTTACCCCTTATTATTGTCTTTCATCCCCAACCATTCTTCCGTTTGCAGAGTTTTAAATGTTATGCAGTATACAAAATGATCCAGGTGGACCAGCCCCCATAGTAGCACTCTTGTAATAAATCTTTATGTTGACAATGGTTTTCTTACCCCTTATTATTGTCTTTCGTCGCCAACCATTCTTCCATTTGCAGAGTTTTAAATGTTATGCAGTATACAAAATGATCCAGGCGGACCAACCCCATAATAACACTCTTGTAATAAATCTTTACGTTGTCAATGGTTTTCTTATCTTATTATTGTCTTTTGTCCCCAGCCGGCTGTTTCGTTTTGCAAATTCAAAGGTTATACAGTATACAAAATGATCCAGGCATCCATCAGATTAAAAAAAGCAGGCTATACATGCTGAAACCACCCCAATAATAACACTTTTGTAATAAATTTGTATGAAAACGAAAATGCTGCGAGTGGCAGGAATCTCAATTCATTTCTTTTGTAACTTTTGTAACTTTTTCAGTCTGTTGCGGACGTAATCCTTAATGTTTGTCCAGCACCTATGTCTAAGTTTGGGCTCTTCTGCAATTGCCTGCTGTATCTCGGCCTTCCAGGAAGTTAACTTTGTTCATCACGAGGTGTGTCTTGAAATGAGTTTGAACAGCTTTCTCTTCAGCTTTCCCCCTTGGTTTCCTTGTACATCTAGCTTTCTTTCGAACAGGAGCTGACGCAGTACTGTCATCATCAAAACTATCTAGATTGTCATCAGGCTCTGGACGTCTTTTCTCTGTCATGCTCATTGATTCCTGTGTTGTTGACTTGCTACTTGCTACTTGCTTCATTCACAGGTGCTGTAGCCCCCGAGACCTCTCTGCCAGTTTCTGATGTGTCTTCATTGTCAAAGTCAATCTCTTCATCATCGCCCAGGTCAGCTCTAATGCAACTCTCAAAATCTGTCATCCCATTGTTAACTGACAGAAGAATCTTTGCCACTTTTGCCTTTTGAAGGACGTCTTGAGGATGGCGTAGATATGGCGATGTATCCGAATATCATGACCAAGGAAGTCTGCCAGCTGATCCTGGTCTAACTCCGAGATGGCCATGGACTGAGCCAAAGTTGCAACCTGCTTCCGTAACTGAGTAAATGTGAACATGGCTGGGTATGACACCCGTGCTTCTAGCGCATGGGCCTTCAGAACATCATGGCCTCTGTAAGGCCTCTGACCAGAAGGTGTGGCAAAGATGTACTGGGAATCAGCGAGAGCTGGCACTGATTGCCTCATTTGAAGGATTCTGTCCACAGTTGTCATCATCTTCTTCGTCAGCAAAACGGGAACACACCAACGATTGATGCCAACACACTGTCTGAATCCGGTGAGCTCGAGCCAGGAACAAAGTCCTCGTCATCACTGTCCTTGTATTATGATGCGCTTGCACTCTCAGTCTCACGTCCATCCCAGGCTTCATTTGCCAACTAGAGAAAGAAAGAAAGAAAAGCTGCATTAGGACATAAATAGCCCAATTTTGGTTTAAGGGGCCTTGCACAAGAATAAAAAGAGTAATCCCCTGTATGACCGATTTACATATGTGTGACCTCGGTGACGAGGGCTGGCTTCTGCAGCAGCAAAATCCACATTTTCTGAAAATGTAAGCAGTTTTCACACATCTGTCAACCCCGCGTGACCCTTTGAGAGAGGTCACTCAAATTGGTATGTTTAAAAAGGTCTTGCCACAAAGTATCCTTGGGCCAAGCTTGAAGAATGTGGCTTGAATAGTCTCCGAGAAAATGCCACCGTTAACTCTTTCTACCCCAGACACCACAGCAGGATACGGATCCACCATGATAGTTTAAGGGTGATGCCAGAATAGCTTGGCGCCTACGGGCGCCAAGCTATTCTGGCATCACCCTTGAACTATCATGGTCGATCTGTGTCCTGCACTGCAATGCAGTCTTGAGAGGACAGGGGCAAAATTTAAGGATTTTGGTGTTGGGGTTAAATGAGTTAAAGTTTACCATGCACGACGGACTGACGACCAGTGGCCCAGAACATAAACTCACTTTTGCTTCGCACGCGAGCCAATAAAATGAAGATGATCATAGAATCACTTACCAGTTTGTAATTGGGGGCATTCCGCTGCCGTCTATGCACTCTCCTACCAGACGCATCCTCTGTGGCAGAGGCTGGGCTAGGATGCTCCAGCCGACTAATTTTGCCATGGGCCTTGGTCATGTGCCAGAAAGGGGCGTGCTTGTCCACTTCCATAGATCCCGATGGGTTTGGACATCCTGCTGCCATCCGGCGCTGGGTGTGTGCAGAAAGTGCTGAGTGTGACCAAAACGGTGTTGCTGCAAACATGTCAAATGCAACCATGTAAACCATTGACATTTTGAATCAGATATATACATAATTACTGCAGTACCCCCAGCCCCCTATGAACAATAACTGGTAATACAGTAAAAAGCGACACTTCAGTTGCACAATCCGAAAAACCTGTTTGTGGAAGTCTGTTCTTCGAATCGCGAGGCAGTTTTGCGTACGAGGATTGAAATCGGGTGCCATTTTAAAAAAAAGTCATAGTGCATGCATGTGTCAAGTTACTTTTCGATCACAATCACACATGTCAGAAAAAA
Source organism: Semisulcospira habei (assembly GCA_036245525.1). NCBI lineage: Eukaryota > Metazoa > Mollusca > Gastropoda > Semisulcospiridae > Semisulcospira > Semisulcospira habei. The sequence goes on along the minus strand of BTPG01000001.1, from coordinate 170,500,472 downwards.
AAGCAACAAAATCGCGTGACAGATTGACCTTGTAATGGTGTTATTGAACGAATTCCTTTCATTGAAGAAGAAAGCTTTTGTTAAAATAATAATAATAAAAATAATAATTACGGTATTTGTAATGCGCTTATCTTATAATAATTATAACTCTAAGCATGCACTCACAACTCTGGCACGCATGCGCACACTTTAGACAATGACTCACGTACCACAAATAGTGAAAAACATTACGACGGTCAGCTTGCGGTGGGGAGTGTGGTGATATAGTGCTAGAACTGTTGAAAGAGGTGAGTTTTGAGGGCAAAATCGTGGGGTTCTATTATCCTTTACTACAAGACTGAGCACAAGACGCTGACCGACCCGCGGCGGTAGCAGACGCCTCAGTTTTCTGGGCCAAACGGGTCAGTATTGGCTGACTGTGCAATTGTATCGGATTGGGAGCATCTCTCAGTTAAATAACTGCACTGAACAAGTACATTTGGGCGTGCTCTTAACTAAGAAATATTGCATAAAACTGTACCTCCGCAAACGGAAAAAATAGCCGGTGGGGACGAAAGACGCTAGAAGGGGAAAGGGAAACAACTCAGTTCATCAGTGTCAATGCGCAGCTGACCAATCAGCGATGATCAAGTTGATCTCTATACATTCGCTTCCAGTGCGTCGCCGAAACACAACATGAAGTAAAGCTCGGAAAATGGGGATATCCTATTTTGATATTTTTTTCTGACTTTTAAATGAAAGATAATGCAGAAACAACCCTCAGAAAAAAAATGGGTGCCTGACTTGGTCACCCAGAATTTTACACAAACCCATTTTCCATCAGAATGGTAAAGAAAGTCACCCATTTTAGGGGGTTTGTGTACACACACACACACACACACACACACACACACACACACACACACACACACACACACACACACACACACACACAGAAAGAGTCTGCAAGGGGGGGGGGGGAGGTGTACAGAAAACCGTAGAGATCACACGAAAGTCTGCGAGAAAAGGTGAGTTTTTAACTTTGCTTTGAACTGCGTAATGGGGGAGGCATTTCTCAGCTCAGTCGGTAAGGAATTCCAAATTAAAGGAGCAGTACATCTGAAAGAGCGTTCACCGGCAGATTTGAGATGGTACTTTGGAACTTTGAGAAGTTTCTCTCCCGATGAACGCAGTGAGCGAGAGGGCTGGTAAGTGATCAGACTGGAGGAAAGGTATGACGGAAGGCTGCCATCAAAGTGGCGGTATGCAAGGGTCGCAATCTTAAACTGTATGCGGGATTGGATTGGAAGCCAGTGAAGGTCTTTCAGTATAAGGGTTACGTGGTCTCGTTTTCGCCTGCGCTTTATAAGCCTTGCGGCATTATTTTGAACTCGCTGAAGGCGGCTAATCTGCTCAGATGGAAGATCAAAAAGCAGAGAATTGCAGTAGTCAAGACGGCTCGTGACTAAAGCATTCACTAACTCTTTGCAGTGGCAGATTCAGAAAGACTGTGTCGGACAGATGCGATGCGTCTCAGAGAGTATGAAGCACCACGACAGATTTCACCGTCGTGATCCTTCATACTCAAAGCCTTATCGAGCTTGACACCAAGATATTTGACCGAAGACTGAAATGAAATATCAGTGTCATCTATGCGTAGAGACTCAGTATGAATTTGTTGAAGCTGGGATGCTGAGCCAACGGGTAGTAACTCTGTTTTTTCTGGGTTTAACATAGTTTGTTACTGTCCATCCATGTCGTGACATCGTCAACACAAGACTTTATGCCAGTTTCAACAGACTGAAATTCCCCAGGTGGACTACTCTGAGAGATTTCGGTGTCATCTGCATACTTATGATAAGAACACTGATGGCTGGAAATGGAGAGTTGCACGGCATTACCGATTTACCGGAACATGAGTGGAAAAAAATTAAATCAGCCGGTGTGGCTTCCAAAGCTTTCATTTTTCCGGGTTTTTTTTTTAACGGGCACGGAAATCCTTTTTATTTCCTGCTCGCGGCCGGGGTTGCCAGACTGATAAAACTGACGCGGTTCAGTACTAAACGCGCAAGACTGAAACTGGACTGCTTTTTGCCCGGCGTTTCGTATGTTTTGCGTGAAACAGGTGAGACAAACCACAAGGCCACGTCTTATTTGCTTTGTTTCATTATGGGGTTTGGGAAGCAGACGTCATCAGTTGAAGCCGGCCAGTCGTGGCGGCCACTTGTGAGGACATGATACGGGACTATGCGCTCATAGGGACTGAAATCGCTGCGGTTTCAGTTTTAGTCAGTCAGAAAAGTCCTGACGTACTATAAACAACTGAAACAGCAACTGAGTCAGTCTTACCATCACTGTAGGAAAAAGCTCACCACTGAGAATCTGTTTTTGTTTGTTTCCAAAGAGGAAGAAAAAAAAAATGTGCTGAAATTGCACTATTTCGCTACTATAGGCCGGCTCGGGAAGTTCCCCGCGTTGCATAGCAGCGTCGGCGCCGCGTAGTCACTCAGCCGCCATCTCAGTGAACTGAAGGTGATACCATAGTCATCGTAGTAGTAGCGAAATAGTTTCAACACGTTTTTCAGTCTTCATTTTCTTCCTCTTTGGAAACAAACAAAAACAGATCATGAGCGGTTTCCTACAGTGATGGCGACTTACTGTTATAGTACGTCAGGACTTTTCTGACATTACAAAAACAGCGATTTGAGTCCCTATCTGAGTGAGCGTTTAGTCCCGTATCCTCACACCGACTAAGATGGCCGCCACGACTGGCGTGATGACGTCAGCTTCCCGAGCCCCTATACGATGACTATGGTATATATCCTCTGAAGATGGCGGCTGATGCGCCGACGCTGCTAGGCAACGCGGGGAACTTCCCGAGCCCTATTATTTCTTGCCCTACAAGCATCCCCACCACTCCGATTTTCCGGGTTACTTTTCCTCTCACCCTTGCGGCGGGTGACCGGTAGGGCACCGTCTGAGCTATTATTTAGGAATGAACCACTGAACCGTCCGCGCCACAGACTGAAAGTCACTAGTGCGGAGACTGAGAAGTCTAACTTTAGCGGATCGAGGACCGGCGCCTGCCTGGTAACCGCCGCGCCGGGCCTAATGTCCAGCCGGTGCCGAGCGGCTGTTTTCTAACGTATGTTTTTGTCCAGCTTAGTACATCAAGTTTCCACATCGTCTGACATGTACATTGAAATAGCGGTGAATAGATCGGCCACTAAAGTTCAAGGTTGGCAACTGATTGGCCGCGCGTCACGGCCAAATCATGCACCGCTGACCCAGACGGCAGCGGCAGCGCCTGGCCGGTCATACTCCGGCATACTCTGAGACCAATCTCATTCTGTATCCATGTTTCTTGGCCGGCGGTTTTGGCTTTTGGTCTTTAACTCATTCTACCCCAAGACCGATATCCCCAAATTTTGCCGTTGTCCTCTGAAGACTGCACTCTAGTGCACACAGATCGACCATGATAGTTCAAGAGTGCCAGAATAGCTTGGCGCCCATAGGCGCCAAGCTGTTCTGGCATCACCCTTGAACTATCATGGTCGATCCTTATCTTTCTGTGGTGTGTCTGCGGTAGAATGAGTTAAATAAACCAAGATTTCAGAAACAAGAACTGATGTACGGACAGACCACGCACAGTGGCAGAGAAGGGGTTTATCAAGAAGCGTAGATCCTTGTGAGTCGAATTAACTTCAAGTGTCCATTGACTTATTTAAACAAACAAACAATGTCTGTAATCGCGTCTTTTTAGAGCTCTAGTTCTCGGAGAGAGTCAATTGTTACTTTAATGCACAGAATTATTTTAAGGCATATATGTATCAAGAGCATTTATAGAAGAGATTCTGTGAACTATTGGACAGATGACGATTAACCAGGTCATAATTGAGGTCGCTCATTTTGAGCCTGATTTTACAGTGGATTTTCTGTGTTATTCTACAGCCTAAATAGTAATATGGGAGTACGACATCGAATTAAATACAAAGGTTAGTTGTTGTTTCTGCTACTCTGTGTGTGTGTGTGTGTGTGTGTGTGTGTGTGTCGTGTGTGTGTGTGTGTGTGTGTGTGTGTGTGTGTGTGTGTGTGTGTGTGTGTGAGACGGTGTGTGTGTGTGTGTGAGAGAGAGACGGTGTGTGTGTGAGAGAGAGACGGTGTGTGTGTGTCTGTGTGTGTGTGTGTGTGTGTGTGTGTGTGTGTGTGTGTGTGTGTGTGTGTGTGTGTGTGTGTGTGTGTGTGTGGGCTGTGTGAGCTTCTGTATGCTTCTGTGTGTGGAGATGGGCGGGGAGGGGGTGGGGCGCAGGGAGGGGAAACTGAGCTGACGAGCGACCCAGTACGATCCATTAGAATTGAATGGAAATCTAATGTTTCTGGGTGTGTGTTTGAGGGTATAAGTGTCATTCGCTGAGCCACTCCGCCCTAGTGAACAATCACAAGACTCACTCTATGTACTCTCGTTCCGCACTGCACCCCGCGGCATCAACGCCCACCCACCGCACGCTCTATTTATTTATTAAATCATAGAAGACTCTCCAGCAAACAAATGCTACACGGACCGACATCGGCCGCGTCAGTGTATCTTTCAGTGAGATTGCTCGCCCGGTGTCTTGGCTAGCTTGAATCGATCACTAATGTGGTCAACGTTACTCCAGTCCAAAACCAAACAAACGTCCACAAAGCCACAGGGGACATTACACGGATCTGAATCAAGAGCTCTTGAAATTAATTGGAAGAAGAGGGTTCCAGTGTCAAATCTCAGTTTTGCAGTTTTGGGTCAGTCGCGGTTTGTTGCGCGTTACAAGGCGAAAGCTACGTAGCTGCAACAGACATAAAATCCTCTTGAGGCCCCCGCAGACCCTTGTTAGTCCTATGTTTTATATGCCTATATTTGATCCCATTTCATTTGTGTATTTTACACGCGAATGTCGGTCAGTGTGCGCCTGTGGTTACACTGAGACGCGAAATTTGTGATCACTGGCAGCAAGGGGTTAAAACACAGGATGATTATGCTCGACTGAAGGTTGAGGGTTGGTATTAAAGCAGCCTGCCCGATAGCAGGTAAATTCGTCCATTCATCGGGTTATCAATGCTGTCTTGACTCAGGTAAAACTTTCCCCTCAGTCTTCACTAGTTTCACAATCCATGTGAGTAGAGTTCAGTACTGAGTTTTTGTGTGTTTAGTTTTGTTTCGCCACTGCCTTGTAAGCGTAACGGAAGGAAATCTCCTTTGTAGAAAGGTCAGAAAACGCGCAGATGAAGTATTTTATTTTAGGACATTCTAAACTGTACAATTAGAGTTAGCCCTCTTGTCCAGCATTATTGCAAGACTTGTTAGAGTTCTCTCTCTCTCTCTCTCTCTCTCTCTCTCTCTCTCTCTCTCTCTCTCTCTCTCTCTCTCTCTCTCTCTCTCTCTCTCTCGCTCGCTCTCTCTCTCTAGTCAAGGAATATCGGCACCATCCAATCAATCCAATCCAAGTCGACTCATAAAGCACAGCAACGTTCATTATATAATGCTCATGGCGCTCGATTGCAGAGTAAAACTAATTTAAAAAAAAAAGAGAGAGAGAGAGAGAGAGAGAGAGAGAGAGAGAGAGAGAGAGAGAGAGAGAGAGAGAGAGAGAGAGAGAGAGAGAGAGAGAGAGAGAGAGAGAGAGAGAGAGAGAGAAGAACAAGAACAACAAGAAGACGAAGAACAGGGGGAAAGACTTGGCGAGATCACATGAAGCAGTCCGTGAAGAGATCGCTCTTCGGCTGACGGCGGAAAGACTGGACATTTTCGACGTTGCGCAGGGTGTCAGGCCTCGCGCTGGGACCATATGGCGTTGAGGCGCGTCCCCTGGGTGTTGGATAGGGTGTCCCTCGCGAGAGGGGTGCACCGAATAAAATAAGGTGCCGTGAACCAACATGGTCTAAGGGAAGGTGACCCCGACAGAAAACCCCTGGTCCTCGTAGTAAGGGGGTTGGGCGTGGGGGTAGCTTCCCCACCCAAATAAGGAAATAGCTACAAAAACGCCGACAAAAAGACAAACAGCAATTTCTTTCCTGGAGGAGAAAGGTTCTTCTACCAGAAGATTTATGACGTCCTGTGGTGAAAGCCGGAAGTCTTCGGAAGCCACAGGACCGAGCCGCCTCTCTCTATCCAGGGACACAACCATGGGCACATGGAATGTCAGGACCATGTACCAAGGCCGCCCCGATAGCAGCGGAAATGCAAAAGTACAATCTTTCCCTGCTAGGTATCAGTGAAGCCAGATGGACGCAGTCTGGTCAGAAAAGGCTGTTAAGTGGGGAGATGATTCTGTATTCAGGTCATGAAGAGGAGAAGTGCCCCCCCCCCCCCCCCCCATACAGAAGGAGTAGCATTAATGCTGTCACCAGTGGCACAGAGAGCGCTGATGGGCTGGGAACCTCTTGGGCCAAGAATTATCACAGCAGCCTTTAGAACCAAGAAAAAGATCAAGCTGAACGTCATCCAGTGTTTTTCAGTCGATCGGCCAAGTACCGTTGGTGTGAAATCGAAGGGGAAACAACTCACCGTTACCACCACAGGCGTAAATCCCGGGCCCCACACTGTTCCGAAGCTTTTGTCTCAAGATTAAGCGTACATGTGGGACTGTCAATTTACAATAATAACCCTATATTCTCGTAAGCCCCAGCAAGGTCGACTGCGCATGAAACTCAATGCTTCCCGCCATGTAGCGTGCTTAAATATAGTGTGTTAAGCTCGCTGACTTAAGGTCTTTCTTGCTTAGTAAAGCTCTTGCTTAGTGCGCGAGTGTTTTCTGTTGCATGGAGCGACTTAGCGATGTGCGTAGCTCCGAACGAGTTCTTAGCGAGCGGGAATAGGTTATTTATAGCTTATGGTGGGGTTCTCCCCTACGTCATCATAGATTGTAGAAATCGGCCAATAAAAACGCACGGTTTTCGCTTCTTCTGACCTAACGGAAACGAAGTAGACAAAACGCCGGTGAAATGGCGGCGATGGAAAACAAGAAGTCAAGAGAGAAAGAATGGCAAATTTTTCGTGCAGGCAACCCTGCTTGTCAATCTAATGTAGACGTACATTAGTTAAGGAGTACCGTGTAGGCTCCCATAGTATGAGGATCTATGTCTCAAGTCTAATGTGGATGTACATTAGTTAAGGACTACCGTGTAGTAGGCTCCCATAGTATGAGGATCTATGTTTCTCTGACAACGGCTGGTGTTGGGTTATACCCATCGGTGTGCAGGGTCAGTTGAATCAGTTATGCAGACTCCTCACCGATAATTCCCAGATGTCCGTGAGACGAGGCTGGGTGGGGGGTCCGTGCGTTCCCACGTACATTTCGTGTTCCTCCTTCTCTATCCTAGATGGAAGGCTGTTTCTGCCACAAGGTTTAGGAGAGTGAATTCACATTTCCGTTCTCGCGTTAACACGGCAGCTAAGAACTCTTCCTCAGCTAAGCACGCCGCTACGCACGGGGGGGGGGGGGGGGGGGGGGGGGACCGTCCTTAGAATTAAGCACGCCACTAAGCTCGCTCCAGCAGATAAGCACGCTCATGCAACGCACATTTTCAGCTAAGCTTGTGAACTTAGCGCTAAGCAAGAAATTTGCGCGCTAAGCAAGCATATGCAACCCACCCCGTGTTGAGTACGGATCGAGCGATGCCGAGAGCCCGGATCGAAAGGGCCGCAACTGTCGGGCGGCAAACAATGGCGGCTATCTAGGGTGAACTGACGCCTGGCAGTGATTGTTGTTCAGGCGGAGAACAAAACAAAATCACGCTGCATTGGTCAGTCAAGTGGTCAGGGAGCAGGGTGAGAGAGAGAGAGAGAGAGAGAGAGAGAGAGAGAGAGAGAGAGAGAGAGAGAGAGAGAGAGAGAGAGAGAGAGAGAGAGAGAGAGAGAGAGAGAGAGAGACTCAGGGGGAGGGGGGGGGGAGCATGGAGGAAGGTGAAAATACTGACGAAAAGAACGAGTGGCAAGTGTGTAAAATTGTTGCAATCGTTTTTGTTTTGTTTGGTTGTTTTCTTTAAAGCGATTCTCCCCAGGTTAAAATCATCTCAACACAGTCGGAAAACTGTCTGCAACAGATACTGCTGACAGTATTATGTATGGGTCCTTTGTGTACTAACTTAGAGCTTTATGATGTAAATACAGCGCCAAATGTCGAAATTCATCGTTTGATGGGTGTGTTGTTTTTGTACCCGAGAGTGCAAATTATCGTCTGCATCGGCCTCGTTTTGAATTTGTGCATATTAACTAGCCTACGTCACAAGGCAGCCGGAACCCGATCAATCGATACTGCAGACGACGGAGGCGGTCATCGTTGTCGACATGTACAGTGTAGACATGTACTGATGTTCTCCGGCATCCCTTTGACATAATTTTCCACGAGAATGTAAAATAAATTTTCCACTTATTCGCTATGCTGTCAAAATCAATGCGGGTTCCGCTTGACCTGCTACAGTAACGGGCAAGTCGTGATGTGGGTGTGGCTTCAAGTTCTTCGACTCGGGTCTCCGCGCCAAGCCGGCGACTGAGCCAGCGTCACGAAACAGCCTGTGGTATTTCACCCACTCACCAATTTCTGCATTGCAGTTTCACATCACACACATCGAAGTCTACGTAACTGAAAGCATCTCTGGAAACGACAAATGCACCATCGCAGCAGAAACACTACCTCTGTGAATCGAGTGAATGAGAGCCCGCACCGGCAGACAAAAACGTGTCACGACCATCGACTATGTCGGCGGCCGGTGCCGCAATTTTGACACACAGGCCGTAGTTGTCTGATCCTTGCAGCATAAAATCTGATGAACTAGCTCGTAACTTCATGATAAAACAGGTTTAAAATCTTGCAAAATCAGTAAGAGAGAAGATCATGAATTCTCAGTCTCTAGCGCTCGTGAAACTACTATGATAGGAAGATCGACAAAGATCGTAACCGGATTACTTACTGTTTCACATAGCAAGAAAGCGACAAATTCTGGATGGGCGGTCAAGCCAAGCTCTATATTCCCTTGTCCGATGTTAATTCTACTTAGGGGTATCTTGTCTCTCTTTCTTTTCTTCAATTACGAGTCTGTCATTGTCGGCCGGCGCGAGTCGACTGATACTTTCTTCTTTTCTTCGCTGGTTCATCCGACATCTTGTCTCTGATTGGTTATAATTATGCAGATGACCTAAGGTCGTATAGAATAGTTATGACGTCAGCTACCTGATCGTCTATCGGAAGCAATCTTTTGACCGGGTCCAGCCGCACGATTCCTGTGGCCTCTTTCGCTTTGAACGGACGAAAGAAAGCATTTGGTAGGACAATAGGGTGGTCACTGTCTAAGTGGGTATGTATACTGAAGCCCAGTAAAAGCTTTTTGCGAACTGAAGCATTAAAAAAGGTCGGTCGTGCCCCTTTAACTCATTCTACCCCAAGACCGAAATCCCCAGACTTTTGAAGCTGCTCTCTGAAGGACTGCATTATGATTCTAGAGACAGATCGAGCATGCCAGTTCAAGGGTGGTGCCTATGGGCGCCAAGCTATTCTGGCACCACCTTTGACTGACTATCATGCTCGATCCATGTCTTGCTGTGGTGTGGCGGGACTGAATTAGTTAAGGAAAGGAATTCAATGTTCTCAAACCGCTTCGTTCTTGCTGTTCCCCAAAGCACGCTTTGGCATATCACGGTTTACCGTTATGTCCGAGATATTTCAAAAATTTCAAAGCGGTCTTTTTTTTTTTTTTTTTTTTTGGGGGGGGGGGGGGGTGATAGTTTAAACCGTTTTGTCCGTGATAATCCAAAGCGTTCTTTGGAATAATTTAAACCGTTTTGTCCGTGATATTCCAAAGCGTACCTGGCTTTGGAATAGTTTAAATCGTTTTGTTCGTGGTATTCCAAAGCGTGC